>OX453273.1:24248249-24268249 GCA_949710005.1 Ricordea florida | reverse complement strand
TGTTTTCATAGTTAAGACAGTTATTTCTTCTCTGGCCATGAAGAATCTCACTGTTACCTTGAGTCTGGAAAATAAAAAAAGTGGTCTGGAAAAAGTCGGGAAAAAGTCTTTAATTCTGTCCACAAAAAAGTGTACAAACCCTGGTTGTCTCTTTACGTTTTAGTCCAAGCACTGTCAAACAAAATCGAATGGCAAAATCACGTGCCCTTCTATCAAGCGAATCACTTTCTTATAATCACCATTCGTCATTTCGTGGTCCTCCCAGTCCTCTTCGTATTGCTCTTCTTCGATCTTCTCTGGAACCGAGTCTTATAATAGAAGAGATTTCCTCTCGCCTGTGCGCACGGATTTCTTTCTGATAAATGGAGTTTCTTCTTTGGTAAGGTTCTCAAAGGAATTTGTTTGAATTACACTCTTCCAAGATTAAAGTCAGCCTCCACACACATTTCCTCCAAAATGTTTCTGTTATCATCAAACTGATCGTAGACCTGGAAGTCGAAGATTCCAGAAATTTAATTTTCAGTTCCCGCTTGAAAAATCAAACGTTAAAGGCTGCCACCTTCGTCCACTGAAATGATTTTTAAATATTTGCAAAAGATTAACACTCATACAGCTTAGAGTGGCCTAAAGTGCAGGCGCAGTTTTTCCGCGAACAAATTTTACGAATGAAATTTGGAAATAGCACTTCAATACCAGGCCTTCTGCGTGCTTTCGAGTAAGGCTGTCGACATTTTTTGCGAAGAGATACGCGACTTACCAATTTGAAACCAATAAGTACTTTGTCAGTCAAAATATTCCTCAGACAGACCAAGCATCTCTTTAAGATCTTCAAGCTCTTTTTTGTATTCACTTTCTTTTTTGACCTTCCCTTCCTGTTAAGAAAAAAAAAAACAAAGTACAGGGTATCAAAAAGATTTTTGTGGATAAATTCAGCCCGCAATACAGGCAATCGTCTTCCTCGTGTTTCCCAAATTAGTGCAAATTAGAATACACAGTATGTAGGTAGGTGCGTATGCATGTGCGAATGTATGAGTCGTAGATTGAGGTTCCAACTTGTTAACATTTAAACAAAGAAGCGATATTTTTTTCAAGGAAAAAAGAAGAAGAATCACGGGAGTGTCACTGAGACTTGGTTGCAATATTACCTGGTTACTATCCAGTTTCTCTCCTTCCTTCTTTTTCTTTTTCAAGGAGTATATTTCTTCCAATTCTCGAGTGAGCCTTCGTTTTTCCGCAGTATAATACTCGTATGTAACCACACGCTGCGACCAGGTAGACAAGGGAAAAGACTGAATAAACTGGGGACTGAATTCCACAGGGCGGTTGTCGCGGAGATGGTTGCTTGTGTAACACACGTCCAATGCCATAGGTTGACACCAGCTAAACCCGAGGTAAAATGAAACTTCTTCCTTGGAAAACCCTCCCACATTAAATGGAGAGTAGTAAACTTCAACAGACCGACTTGAATCAAGGGGATTCGTCACTCGTATGGTATTCTTGCTTTCAACAACACCTTTAACACGTCGGAGTCTTTTCTTGAGCTCTTCATGCCCCCAGTCTACGGATTCCTTTCCTCTCCGCGGCAAAGGAAGTTCATTTACATGGACAAATACGTCTAGACCACTACCTTTACCTAAATAGAAAAGTGTTGTATATTGTCTTGTCTCCTTCTTGAAAGACATATGCTTGTACACTTTTTGTTTATCTGTATCAATACCTCCTTTGCTCTTGTCATCCCATCGCTGTTTGATCTTTTTCAAGGCATCATCAAACTCTTTTGCGTAATAATCACCCTGTAATTCCGAATCTTCTCGCGGCCAGAGAAACATGACCTTAAACAAGTGTGCGTAGAGGCGCTTTTTTACAACGTCGCTTTCTTCAAGGGCACATAATTTTTCGACCATCCTGTAGGTCGCTTTGTATTCCTCTTCAATCGACCCTGGTGATGGTTCAGAACGCCAGCCCCTCATTCCATAGGGTGAGTGGAGAGCCATCTTGGTTGTTATCATAAGCAATAAGTCTTTGTAATTTTCTTTGTACCCAGGCTCGCTACAGTTTTCCTCAACCAAGTTTCTAAGTAACTGAAGCGTTTTTCGTGGGTCAGTCACACGTACTTTAGTCTCGATACCATTGATCTTAAACACACTCGAAAATATAGTACCACCAAGATACTGATTAATTTGCTGCCACCTGTACTCTCGTCTTTCCTCAGGAGTATTTCCTTTACTTCCACATTCACCAAAATAACTGTGATATTGCGCTCTGAAAGTAAAAATTTGCCTGGGTAATACTTTTGCTAGGACAGTATTGTCCTTGTAGATCGTGAACTCTTCTGAAATTTCCTCCATACAGACGCTAAATCGTTCGCCTAATTTTTTCATACACTGATGGAAGTCTTTCCAGGGAGCTTTAACTTCTGGTGGAATTTCCGCAGCGCTAGCTAAGTAGGCTTGTAACCTCTTCATTCCATCATCTCCCCTGAATATTCCGGTGCAACGAAGAATATCAAGCAGGTAAAACATTACCGTCAACTCCCCATGAAAACCGAACTTATTCTGATCGTCTTTTGATGCTGCTTGTGACTTCTGGAACCACTTGATCGCTTCAAAAGTGAGTGGCAGCAATGGAGTTACATCTTCTATTTCTATTTTCCGGTTTTCTTCTCTTATCGGGCCATACAAAACCTTGATCTTAGTTTCTTGAATGCGACCCATTGTATCAAAAACAAATGAGTTATATGGATTCATTTCAATAGCTCTCTTACAGAACTCAGACGCCCGCTCAAAACAAGAGTTTCTGTTCGATTCAGAGAAGGCTGATCCATTAACATAAAATACTCTAGCTATTTGCTGAGCTAGCATCGGATCATTAAATTTCTCCAGTCCTTCTCCCAAGAGTTCAACAGCTTGGTTTATGGTTTCCTCCGTCGCCTTTTTAACCCCAGCAGCTGCATCTTCTAAATATAGAATTTTTTCAATTAAAGGTGAAAACTTTGTCTGCGTCTCGTCGCCATATTGGTATTTCTTTCGATGTTTGAGCATAAAAATTGCACCCTCACGCAAGTGCTTGGATGTAAAGGAATACTTCATCTTTTCTGCCAACAAGGGGGATCTGAGAAAGCTCAGTGCAATTTGACCAACAGACATTTCCTTTTTTTCTGCTATTTGGTCAAGTAACTCTGAGGCAATAACAGGATGCACTATGGTGATGGCCCTTCCAGTTCCCGCATGCGTACTGCGGTCCACTTCTCGCAGAAATACTCTAGCTGAATGAGTAAGTCCGTCACACCAATCTCGGAAAGTTTTCCTTCGCAGAAAACTAGAGGATAGCATGATAGCATCAAAGCATGAAGCAAATACTGGAAACGGATCATAAATATTCAGCAGTGATGTATACTGGAGAAGTGTTAACTCGTCACCTGTTACTTGGTCTAAATTCCTCTCAACAATACTTTTGGCGTAATCAGGATTAAAGTTTTCCTTCATTATCATGAAGGATATCAAATTCTCAGAGGCGTATTTGTTAAAATTAAACCCTGAGTCCTTTCTGTGATATTTCCTCTCCATTTCGTTGTATTTATCTGTAAACCACCTGACCTCGTTGGAGGTCAGTTTCTGCTCCAAGTATACACTAGTTTCGTTTTCTTTGGAATGACAACCAAACGGGTCGAGAGTGGCCTTACAATAAAGAAACACACACACGGGCGAATCTGTTCTAGGAAGGCCACTGGCTTGATCTAAAACCTGTCATCGCAACTCCCTGAAGAGAAGGTGGTCTTTGTCCTCCACTAATGCTAAAACAGGAGGACACGAAGCTTCCTTGTCATCTCCGAATCCCACTCTTCTAAGACGCAGAAGCTCCACACACGTGTTGTCATCTATTCTTCTAACCAATGTACATCGGTATGGACACATTGTATTGCGACGAAAATCCCAAAGTGCTTGTCTGCACATTGTGCTGGCTCCTGCGCCAATGTGGTGATACACTGTAATCGTATGTACCTTTCCCTTGGGTCCCTTTCTAAACATTTTTTTGATCATGGCTTTTAGGTTTGAGTAGTTGTCTCTCTGAAGAACGTGATTTCTGCCGGCATTAGTAAACCAGAAATTCTTCCATGTCACAGGATACCCTCTGTAAAACTTCTCCTCTTCCATGGAGGATTTTCCTTCACGTTCTCCGTGTTCCAAATTCTCTAGCTCCTTACATTCTGTTGCACTTAGGACATCCAGGTTACAGAAAGATTCGTGCTTTAACGGGTAAAGACTTCCTGTGGGCATAGCGACGTAACACTGATTGGGATCAGTGCCACAAATCATTTCTTCAACATACTCTTGAAATTCACACCACGGCATTCCAACGACTCCTCTCTCTCGAAGTTCGCGCTCCTCTAAACATGTTCTCGAGAGTTCTGCTTCCCAATCGGCTGCGACGTCTGAATTTTCAGCTACGTACACCAACTGATTGGGACCATCCAGGTAGGTGCAAAAATCCTTAAACATGTCAGCCACTGCTTGACAGTCCTTTGACAAAAGCAAAAATAGGACCACTGCCCTAGATTCGGGAATGTTGGTACTAAGAGACTGTATCACTTGACGTATTCCGCGCTTCCCCTTTGAAGAATTCCACTGCTTAAAAGTGACCGCTTTCTTTCCAAGCTTTTCATACCCATTTCCAAATATCCAGCGCATTTGGTAGTAAACGCTGTCAATCAAATCATCATTTTGATCGAAGTCTTCCGCTTCGTTCAAGTCACATCGAGGCGCATTAGGCCCAGATTTAAACAATTTGCAGAGCCCAGTGTCATTTGATCCTTCAGCATCAAAATCGAATGTCACCAGCCACTTTATGCTCTGAATAAAGCTAAAGTTTTCTTTGAGGAATTCTTGTGTCATGTGTGCATCTGGCTTGGTTGTAACCAAAATAGGGTACAGAGACGAGTCTAAGCATTTCTTATTAGCACAGAGAAGTCTACAAAGTTTACCAGAAAGACAATGGGGGGATTCTCCTCTCAAAGGCTGTTCATTCTCCTTGGTTTTACGCAGTTGATCCAGCTTCGACATGCGATTTTTTAAATAATCCTCAATATCCTGGGTACTCATTTCTTGTGTATGAGAGCCAACCCTTCTGTAGGCTACAGGTTCCTTTTTACCTCGTCCAAGAGCTTTAAAGTCAATCTTAAATATCTCTGCCTCACACATAGAATAACTTGGTTCGATGTCTACCTCAATTACTACTTCACCCGACATCGGCTGCGCATAATCTTTTAAAGGAACAAAAACGGGAGGTCGAACACAATTGTGCACATTACTCTTACTTGGACCAACGAAGCATTTCTCGATATATTCCGTAATCTTTTCGTAATACTGTGGAAAGTTTTTAACTGGGAGGCCAACCACTTCTCTTGGTTGATAACCGTGTGTCTGTGTTTCCACTTCGTCAGCTACACCAAAGTGTATTGTACCATTCGTCCTTTCATTCAAGCATGCACATGCAAACCTCAAAGTTTCGTAAACAAATTTATTTATACTTTCCTCTTCACCGTAATCAACAGCTTTTCGAAAAAGCTTCAGCTCATGGATAGGTGTCATCAAATCTTTGGCACCAGTTTCTAAACAGTTTAGAACAAACCCTTCAGTGTACGTCGTGTTTCCAAGCTCGCTGTTGAAGGTTCTGAGAGTTTGAACGCGAGGTTTGTCGTGAGCAGAGGACATGCCATCTTGCTTTGGTTGTAAACCTGGATTAGTTTTTGACGTGTTGATCCGTGACCTGAAATCTTTACTCCACTTAAGACCATGAGCAATATTTTTTCTATTAAAAGATGCATGATAATTCTTCTCTTTGTCACTTAATTGGATTGTAAAACTACGCTTCCCCTTCCTGTCCCAGAGGAAGGTGGAAACGTTCTTTTCTTGAAGCAAGAGTTCATCTATTAAGACCACAAAGTAATTACTTGTAAATTCCGGTTTAGAGAGCTTTTCCAGGAATATCTGGCTGACCTGACCTTCTCTCAACTCAACCATTCCCTTCTCACACTGAGAATAAAGTAAACTATCTTCCAAACTAAATTGAGAAGCATCTTCATCTGTAAACAGATTTATCCATTCCGAGGTATGATTTCTAACCTTGGTCCATAGCTGCCGTGCCTCGTGAGAGCTCAACTCATCTTCTGACGTGATAGCAATAAAATTGAGCATTTTTTCCAAGGAATTTGCTCCGCCACCACGTTTCACAAAAATCGATCGCACAGAACATGGCTTGCTTGGTGTTTGCGAGCTCTGTGGAAGCTCAATTCTTAACTTCAGGGCATTTTGAAGAAGCCCCAGGATTTCCTTTTCTCTTGACAAACCTGATGCCTCATTTTGCATGCTTTTCGTAGGTAATGGAGTTTTGTCTTCAAGCTCCCAATAAGGGACCTGTTCTGTTTTCTGGTTCAACTGGTTTGGTGCTACCTGTGGCGACAGAGGAGAAGGCTCACACCCCGATGCCTTGGTTTGAAGAGTCGGTTTTTCCTTGAAAATATTACTACGATCCCCACTCCACGATTCCTCACACAAGGCCAATTCGTGTTGAATAACTAGCAAAGAACCAGCCTTTAATTCCAAACATTCCTGAAGTTCGTGCGAATCTTTCATTAGAAGAAACGCCTGTCCATTTATCTCCTCCTCTTTCAACTTTTCTGTGCATACTTCCGGCAATTTCAGGCATCTTAACCAAGTACAAAGCCTCTCAATAGTCCACTCCCTCATCACCTCCTCTGGTGCTATCGCCACCTGGGGCTTGCTATTATCAAATGTCTCTAGATGCGACTTCAGGGAATTTAAAAGAACCTTAAGTGGCCCTTGTTTCAGTTGAAAAACCTGCTTCAGCTTCTCCGGTCCTTGTACACACAGGAGTAACAGAGCCCTTCCACTTATGTGTTCTCTCTGACAAACTTCTACATACTTGTCACTTAAACCTTCTTTCCGCATCCAGCTAGCTGTTTTGTCTGCATCCCAGGACTCCATCAACGACGACGCTGTGAAAAAAAAAAGAAAAAGAAAGAAAGAAAAAAACTCCATACACTTTTTCCACACAAAGAGCGTTTATGTAAAACCATTTCAAAATCGGTTGGTGAAAGGTACTAAAGCACATGAAAGTACTTTCCAACTACATGTATTGGACACGCTCCACAGTCTCTGAAACTTAACTACCGAAGAAAATGTTCAAGAACAAACCTACCAAAATTTCGGACAGGTCTGAACAGTTCTTTCCAAAGAATGATCGCACCGAGTGGTGTAAACCACAAATGAAAATGTTAGAGCCAGAGTATGAAGTGAAACAAACAGAGCCTCAGTGCAGTACTGTTCCGTAGCTCTCTCCAAAGATTGGTCACAATTTATTGTTTGACTCGCAGAGAAAAAGTTAGAATCGTACAATACAGTACCAAAAACAGTGCCGCAGAAGAGTACTCTTCGGTAGCTTTTCGAGGATTGATTACAGAGCATGTTTCCGTTTACTGATAAAAAAGTTAAAAGCACATTGCTCAGTTAAACAAACAGTAACACATTAAAGTAGTATATTTAGCAATTATTCCACGAAATCGAGTCGTATATGAGCTAATAGCCAACGAGGCGCGTAGCGCCGAGTTGGCTATAGCTCATATACGACTCGATTTCGTGGAATAATTGTTTTATTATATCTCTAAACCCTCGCTTATGAGACACTGGAATTAGTTTGTACGACAAGAATTGACTTTGTTATTGTTTTTGAACTGAACCATGTTGTCGAGCCGACATATTGTAAAGCCGATGTGTAAAAAAGTTTCAAACACGAGTCCGGCTCGTTTTTAAACATCACTTTAATGCACTTGTCAATTTTTTTTTTCGAGTTAGCAAATTAGTTTGAGAATTTTAAAGTGGAAAAAGTAGGCAGAAATAAAATAAAAACTCAGTTTACGGGCTTCACAGTTCTTTCAAAATGGCGGCTGTTTGTAAGAGTTTCACTTTAGTTCGTAATAAACGATTTCGCAATATAATTTGCTCACTTACCGTCGAATAATTTCATCCCATATTTATTTGCTTAGGTAGTATTTTTTGGTGTATGATTTTTAAGCTTGACTTGAATTTCTCCTTGTCTAATTCAAGAAATCGTCCCTCCATGATGGCCGTTTTCCGTGCCAATGGTATATGAGCTGATATACAATGAGTAGGGAACCAATCAGAGCGCGCGTTTGCTCATATACAAGGGTTGCAGATATAATACAAAGATGTATGAAGGTTCGCCACACTGCATGGTTCGATGAACAGGCGAAAAAGTTAGAAGCATGTTTTCAATTCCCTAAATACTGGTGATGGTGAAAGGATTTGCAACAATGAAAAGACCGTTTAGAGTAGAACCATGTTGCCATTAGTTTGCAACAATAAAGAGAATTAAAGACTCAGCTCTAATTGACAAAGCTGCACTGAGCATACAAACGGACATCCTACAGCAATGCAGTTGTAATGTGTAACTAACAAACACTAAAAGGTCTGCAATACTTTTTATAAGTTTTTGTAACTATACCATTCTCAGTAGTAAGTTCCGTTTCAGAGAGGATTTTACTCTTAATCATGTGAAGGGAGACCTCAAGGACAATATCTATGTCATGTTTGTCTCTGTCTTTGGACAGTGGAACTACATTAAACAGTGAGGGTAAGTTTTTAATCTTACTTCCAGCTTGATCTTGTTCAACATTAGCATCTTCACCACCGACAGCACCTTCCTCTTGAACTTGCTTTGGTTGAACTATGACAATAAATAAAAGTGGTTTACTAGCAAAATTACAGTAATTTTTCCATTCTCTCTGCCTATGAATAATTAATGTTTCATCAAAATATGCCAAGATTCAAAATACTTAAAAAACAAACAGTAATGAAGAGAACTATTTTCTACCAAACAACATGTGGTTTTTATCCTTTCAGAGTGATACTCTGCTGCAAAACAGATAGTATTGCTGATAGTATATTGCTGTTCACAAGCTTTCCAAAGAATGGCAACACTGCCTAGTTTTGGTCAAACCGAAATTCACACTATACACCGTACAATTAAGATCTGTTAAGACCACAAGGTCACAATACAAGGTTTCACTTACAGATAAAAATGTTAGAACAGTATAGTAAAATATTTAACACTACCACAGTACAGTACACAGTACAGTTATCTTTTATTGACTTTCTAAAGAATGATCAGAAAGAAATGACAAATTAACTTTGTATTTGCCAGATAACGCATTGGCACAATAATCTGTTTCAAATAGGTAATCTCCTATCAGCTAACATTATTAGAAATCACTGGTGACATACATGTACTGACAAGACCACTAGTGTGCTAAACATATTTTTAGGACAGCATTCTGTGGTCTATGACAATAGTAGTGTCAACCACAGAAAATAGGGTAACAGTATAAAGAAAAGTTCTGTTCAGCAAGTTTTGAAAAAAAAATATGTATACAAAAAATGGCAACATAATCTGAAATAGTTTTACAGTAGCAATAACTGAGGGTTGACTGATAATAATCATGTTGTTTGTTCTTACCTCGATCACCTCCTCCTTTAAGAGAACCTTCAAAGAGCATCATATTCACACTGCTTTGATTTTCTTCAAAGAGTAATCGAACACAAAAGCTGTCACACAGCTAGAATACAGAGTAAAAAGATATATTCTCAACTCAGTCAACTTGGCAGGTACGGTACTTATTACAATATGACATTTAACAAAAGGCATAATATGACAGGTACTACATGTACAATAAAGAGTAGTGTTTTTCAAACTGTTGTGAACTATATGGTACAAGAGGTGAACAGCACACTTGCCCCACAGTCTATAACATTATGAGGTGAAATTACGTCTGTTTATTAAGCATTCATTGAACATGAAGTCATCTAGATTAAGAGGTTACATTCACAGCCATTACTTAAAAACGTTAGCAGAAATTTCCTCTAACCCTACTGCAGTTGTAAGTGAGAATCTGGTCTGCCATTGGTAATCCAGTTCTTTGCATTATTTCATCCTTTATATCATTCACTGTAGTTTCATATGAAATGTCAAAGCATAACGGGCCAAGATATCCATGCTCAATAATGACTTGCCTGTGCAAAATGAAGTTAAAAACAGTCAATGTGCAATTATTGAAAAAATAAACGCTATGCCTGCATACGTGTAAATTAATTCTACACTCTTAGAGTAAGCACAATATTCCTAATATCCTAGGCAAGCCCTCTTTTTTCTAAGACCTTGCTAAAACTGTATCCTAATTCCCCCCTATACTACTCCACTAAATGACATGGCCTCCAGTCATTTTACACTGTAGAACTCAGTGAACTCTAAAATCTAACAAAAGTAATTTAATTTCTTTTCAAATAACTGTACTCTAGTTGAAAAAATGTTATAAATGCATGAAATTCAGAAATATAGCACTTGTCATTCTACATACCATGCATGTAACAGTTCCTCATATATAATGAATAGTGAAATATTTGAGATACACCAATTGTAAGGAAATATATATTCTACCTGATTGTCCTTGACAATTTAGCAGGTGCAACTTGTGATAGAGGTTGCCTTACGTCTCCAGCTCCTGAATTCTGGTTGCTAATTAAAGTATCATGTCCTACATTAGATACTGCAGCTGTTCTGCTGGTACACGTGCCTCTAACTTGGACATCTGCTGATAAACTTTCTATTTCCGAGAGCCTTTCATCAAGGAAAGCATTTCCATACTCTGCTATGATGGAAGATCCAGTGTCATTTGTTGCTTCCAGCTTTGGACAATTACATGTAAGTTCTTCACCACTACATTCCTGATTTGCTTTCCCTGGGTAATTTACAGATGCTTTGTCATTGGTATGTTGAGAGCCAATTTCTGATGGAGCACTGTTCTGGTCTGGTTCAAAAGAGTTAGACTGAAAATGTGGATTTCTTATTTCAGTAGAAATGTTGAACAGGTGGAGAGATTTCACTGCTGTGTCTGCTGAACAAAGCTCTCTTTCATTCCTGTTCAGCTTAAGGTTTGCTGTTAATAGGCCATCCTTTGCAGCTGTAACACTGGTTTCTGCAGTTGCAGTACTTTTTCCCTTTGGTGTCACAAGGCCAAACTGAAGAGCTTCACCTGGATGCACAACCAATCCCTGTTGGGTTAAGTATAATAATAATTTTAACTATTAATATTAATACTAATTATTGATCATATTATATTTAACAACTACTCACCGAAGTGGAGGTGGCTAGTGGTGGATATTTACTGAGCCGCTTTTTGCGGCTCAGTAAATATCCACAGAATATGACAGAAATCCAGCCGAAATCAATCTTTTTGGCTACTGCATATGAAATAATGTAGGAGCCAATATGTCAAAGGAAACACAAGTGATTGAGTGAGTGAAGGAGCCAATCAGCACCTGCCTAGTATTTAGCCAATCACAATGCACAATACAATTCGCGCAAATATCTGGAAGGTCCAAGATCCATGTGCCCCACACACCGACATTGTCACGTTTGCAATTGAAAAAAGGTCCGAATAAACTTAATGCAGTAGTCACATGCATGCAATGCTTGCCTATTTTTTTTTTTGAGTTAGCACAAGGTTTGAGTTTTTGAGGGTTCAAGTTATCAGGAGTCAACTGCAGTTGTTTACAGATTTTTAAAGCATTTAATTATTATTCTAGGATGTTATTGGGAAAGAAAGCATTAAATGGTTGCAAGTATTCTGCATGTGCACTAACTGCACTTCACTGTACATGGATCTTTTACTACTCAGAGCAAACATAGTCAGTCCAGCACTTATGAAAGTTTGGGAGGCAGTTATCAGTTGAACTTTGACAAACTAGCTGAAGGTGAAAGTACCTTATTTTTCTTCTTTCTTTTCTTTGCCTTCACTTGTTTCTTTGTACTTGCACCACAATCACCAAACCAGATGAAACTGTCACCGTGTTTTCTTTTGCTTTTCTTTGGTAGGGACTGGGACAACATATTGAAGTCTGGAGTGAAGTGGACATGCTGTGGGGGTTTATACTTAACAGCTTCATGAATGTTTCTTTGAACCATGCAATTGACTGGAACACTTCTCCTAGTCAGTAAATGATTATGGCTATGTCTCTGCTGAAATCTAAAGGCCTGCACTCGGTACAGCTCTCCCAGGTCATCACAGTATAACAGAACCTCAACAAACAATTGCAAAGCAAGGCTTAAATGATACAGTGCTGGGGTTAGTTTTTATTACAATATATTAATTGATACTGCATTGGGAAGCACAAAATCTTGGGTTTTCAGGGCTTTCATCACAGTTTGGTACAGGAGGGCATCTGGATTTGATTTAGGCATATGTTACTGTACATTTTAAAGAACAGAAAATATCTTTATCTGTAAAAATACAACATACATTCTTTGTTGCAAGGCGAGTTTCTGATAAAAAAAGCCTTGGAGACTTTCTTCTACCACTGGTTTCATAAAAACCAACAAGCAAACAAAAAAAATAAAGTTCAAGGCGTTATTTGCGTTTTGCATGTCAGGAGCCTGGAACTAGTTTTTAATCTCAATGCCCATTGGTACAAACAGTCCTTTTCTTTGAGTTGGCCGATCAGCATTCCATACCGATGGAATTTGAAAGTAGAACAGAAAAGCATTGTTAAATTTTTAGGAACAAAATATAGCTTTTTTTTGCAAAACACGAAGGAAACTTCCTCATGGATAAGACAAGACATTCTGCTAAAACTGAGAAAGAAAATACCCTGAAGGTGACTTCATGTGGTCAATGGGTTGATGTTTTTTTCCCACATGCAACTTGTGATCGATCATACTTGGGAGTCAGTGGTGGTCAAACGCACTGAACCAGTATTGCATAATAAAGTGCTTAGCAAATAGTTAACCACTGACAATGATTCCTTTATGCTCAAACTGTCTGTAGGATAGCAGAAAAACAGGTTTCTCACTCTAAATCCAACTAAAGCAGGCTTGAAAGAAATCATACAATTTGCTTAATTTATTGTATGTACTTGTCAATCATCATAGCATAATCAGCCCCAAAATTGCCGCATCAGAGGGCCTGTCTTATATAGCTGCAGTGATCATCCTTTACAGAAAAGGATGATTACTTAAAAGTATCAAACCTTTTCTTTCAGGTGGGACAAGAAAACTATTTTCTGATGGTCTAGCTACTTGACTGTATCTTAATTACAATGGTGCAACTTACCTTGTTATATACCTAGACTTTCACTCAACAAAACGAGCACTGTGATTGGTTGATTCTTGGTCATGCAACCCCGATCAAATTCAAATGTATCCCGACCAGGGTACAATTGTGCAGTAACGTTGCCCACGGGCCCGATGTGCTGTCTTTTTTTGTTGGTATTTGCTATGATTGTTTCAGGGTTGTCACTAAGATTTCAAGTTGCCGGGTAATTGTTGTTAGTAACCGGGGAAGTTGCAAGCGGTCATGTCGCCCCCTCCCCACCCCCCCTGACACACACACATACACACACACACACACACACACACAAACAACACATTTTGGTTTAATTTAAGGACGAAAGTAGCTGGGGGTTAGGCTCCGAGTAGCTGGGGGAAATCCCCGGCCCCTGGCCCTTAGTGACAACCCTGTTGTTTTTAAAGGGAAATATATAACAATTAAAGCACTCAATGTATGGTCCATCGGGAAACTGGTTAGTTTTGTTTTCCCTCGAGTCCTGATGTTTCCCTCGATCAACTTCATCTAGGAAAACATCAGGACTCTCGGGAAAACAAAACTACCTGATTCCCTCAGGACCAATTAACATTAACTGTATATTGATTAAAAGCTGGTTGGAGGACTGCAAAATATTTACATGTACATGGTGATTATATCTTGTGCTTAACACATTGAACAATAATGTTACACAATTGTAGTACAGTGGAATAGAAATTAAAGCCTCCACTCAATGTAATTAATACTGATAGAATGCTATTAATGCTAAAAAACAAATCAACTTACCTTTCCAAGAAAACCTTCTGCAACATCTGTTTGCAAAAAGGTGGCAAAAGCAAATGTCTGCAGAAATTCAAGTCAGAATCTAATTGGTTAATATTACTGCGAGTAACTTAATCTGTAAATACTTCCTCAAATGGCAAACAACATATTTCTTCCTGCTCCTGAATGTTGTGAATAATCTTAAGTCTTAAAAAAATACATGTACATCAATGCACAAAGATCATGACAATATCCTTGCCTTTCCTTTGGGGATGTGGAGTTTGGTAACTGCTCCCAGAGACAACTGGAAGTGAATGTGTATATGGTTAGCATAATTCCACACAATTTTGTGGGTTAAATGTTTTTGAGACAGTGGGAATTTGTATTGCAATTGTACTTACACTGCAATATCAACTTATAATAGCCACTTTCATAAATAAACAGCACCCATCATACAGTACCTTTAATAGTATCCACATTGTGCTGGTATTTTAAAAAGACCAAAACTGGACAATGTTTGATTCAATTGAAATATCAATAAAAAGAACATTTTGGTCTTTCGAAGATAACTGACAAAGGCCAAAAGACTGAAACATATTACTGAGTTTTTGATTTTTTAATCTATTCAAAAGTTGTGTAATTTCGGACTTTTAACTAGTTAGTTACCTTCAAGAAAGATTCTTAGGTTATTCTCCTTGCAATCTGGAGGAAGGCCACGAAGGAACAACTTACAGTTACTATTGTCAGGCATTCTGGAGTTGTTCAACCTGAAATGTCAGTATGATTTCAATTCAATTAAGACTAGAAGTTCTTTTCAGAAGGTGAAAATGCTGCGATTTGACTTTTAAGATATACAAAGTGTAATAGAGGTACCAAAGAAAAGCAGAGACATTTTTTTTTACATTCAACAATGTATTTAATATAAACTTTAAACTATAAAATTTTAACAGCTGACATCATTAAAATGGTAATCATGCAAAATATAATGTATAAAACTATTGTTATATCAAATGTATAAAATTCGAATCCTTAGTATATAAAATACAAACTTTAAACTTTTAATTAATGGTTATTATATGTTATATAATCTATATAAATAAAATTCAAACGGTTATTATATAAAATATAAACTATAGACCACTTTCATAAGTGCCTACCATCGATTTTATATTATTGGCAATAGTAAGGAAACACTCAGCACTGTCATATTGAAGAACTATCAGAAATAAGTAATTGTGCAAAGTTTTGAAGATATAGACTAAATACTAACGAAGTTATGGAGGAATGAAAATACAAGGATTTGTATGAAATTCTTTGCTGAGGTCTCGGTAGCCTCATTTTGGTGTTTTCATGAATCTTCTAAGCCTTATAACTTCAAGAGGATTTAATATTTTTCTTTGAAACTTTCAGAAGTTATCTTTTGCTTTGATATCTATCATCTGAGTGTTTTCATTTGTCAACATAATGAATTTAACAATAATATGCTAATTAGTGTCGGCCATTATGAAAGTCGTCAATTTAACAAATTGACGTCAGTTTTTTATGCGTCTGTCCTCTTATTGATGATAAATTGCGTCATAACATTGTCAAAGTGTTGTAGATCCACGAACCCGTAGGCGAGTGGATCTACAACAAACTGACGCATAAAAAACTGACGTCAATTTGTTTTTTACAATAACAAAACGCGAAAAAGGTCAAATGAAGACTTAAATGAAAAGAAAACGCAAGTAAACAGCAAGTAAACTCGAAAAATGCTGAAATCAGGGCGCAACTATTCTTAATAACTTTTCTCGCCTTGTCATTGGCTTGTGACAACACGTAATACAATTTGATTGGGTAAAAATCTGACTGTTTGACAGCTCACTTATCACGCGAAAAAACCTTGCATAAATTAAAATTTTATGTGTCTGTACTCTTATTGATGATAAAAATTAGCCAATCGGCGCGCGAGAATTCGCTCAGTTATTGTAAAAAACATTTTAACAGCCGAAATAATTCAAATGGTAATCATGTAAAATATAATGTATAAAACTATTGTTATTCCTCGCGAAGCGAGGTTACTAATCGTGTCGGTTCCGGTCAGACCACGTGGCTCGCAAGCCCGAGTAAATCGAGCCGAGAGTTTTTATATATGTATATATATATATTTATATATATGTTTATATATATCTATATTTTAAAGGTGTCCGTTCGCAGGCCAGGTTACCTGGCAACATTACTCCATGTGAAATTCCGACATTACGAATTCCTTGAATGATGTTTTGAAAATAATGCGAATTTTGTGGAAACCGATTTCACTCGTCTTGGAAGTACATCCCAGCAAGAAGATCTCCGACATATACAAGAAAGAATGGTGAGAGATCGTCGTCGAGTAAGTTTGAATGCCGCACGGGAAGCGGCGACTCAAAGCAGAGATTGAGAAACGACGGTAGGGACGATAACAAGAGACATCGCAGCTAAGACAAGAACTGCTCGCTCAAAAAAAACAAAGGAATCAGCAAGGAAAAGGACCAGGAATACCATCAAGTTACCATCAAGTTAGATTGGATATTGAATTTGCTATGGATAGAAACAAAGACTCGTTTTAGGTATACAGGACATGAGCAAGCGATTACATAACGAAATTGGCGAACAAAATTTAGCAAAATGACTTAGAACGGAAACCGAGTAGGAACGACTTCCAGCATGCAGACAGAATCAGGGCTCCTACTCCGTGTACCGGCACAGATGACGTAGCGCATTGTTTCATCATTGTGTGTAAAATTATTCAGTAACATGTTTGTTATTGTCTGGCTTTGTTTTACGTCGTCTGTGCCGGTACACGGAGTAGGAGCCAGAATCAGAAGGCGAACGACAAAACAGATTACCATATCGTCGTGAAAAAAGTGCCAGGAAAGGGGAAACAGAAACCAACCGCAAAGAAATGAAAGATGACAGTAACGTAGTATTAATACTGCAATGAGAATGCAAGTAGGTATTTTTCGTAGTAAAACGATTGCCTTCCATTTGTAAGAAATTCCCAATACAGAGATTGCATTTGTGATAGCAATTATTTATAATTATGTGATCTGATATCATTGCAACAGTGAAAATATATTGTAGATTTGTTTGATGTAGCAGTTATGTTCAGCATTTTCAACAGAATAGATACCAAACAATAAGTTACCGGTTCCGCAATATTATCACTGTTCAATGCAATTATTTGTAAATAAAGCAGATGTCGTTACGGACTTCTGAGTAGTATTTCTCTTTGCTCTATTTCTTTGCTACATATATGTATTACGTAATTAAAAAGTTTCGTTGGGACAGACAAGTTCCATAGCCATTTCAAAATGGGTTTTTACCTTTGAGTTCCATGCATTCCTGGGAATTACTCTCTTAGCACCCACCCTTTTCCCACAAATGAAAAGTTAATTTAAGCCCTAATTTGCAAAATTAGACAACATCTTAACCTTTTTCCTTAATGCTGTTTAATTCATTTTAATGATGTCAAATACAAATATTTAATAACAACCACAATATGCAGTTGACCTTTTACATTGGAAAAACTCTACATGGGAGAAACTAAAGTTTGAAATGCTAAAAGTCTTAGCTGTTTTTCTGTTTGCTGTTTTATGTATTCATTGCAAGGGTGCTGTATGTAATAACAAGTCTTTGAAGTTTCCTAAATGCCCTATGCTTTCAATCATGATTTTCCACACTAACTGTATGGACAAATGACTGCACTGGCATGATTGCCACAGGTCAGAAAATGGTAAGGGAAAAAATTCTTCAAGGTCAGTGAAAAGTAAGGGAATTTCAAATCAAGTCAGGGAAAAGTGAAATTTAATACTACTAATTTATTTCTTGCCAATTCAGCTTTGGTTTGGTGTGGTCAAGAATGTGACATGAAATGTGTTGGATTGGTAGAATTAAATGACAAGCTGATTTTGGGTTTCCAAGAAAATCAATCCTTTTTCCATGAATTGGTTATCGTAAGAAACTATCAATCCACGTACACTGTATGTGACTTTCTGAAAGCATATTAAATAAATGGGTGGAGAGGTTGGTTGTGAGAGGAGGTTGGAGGTCACTACCAGGACTAATTTGTGACTTTTCTAATTTAGTTGGTAAGGGAAATTTTACATTTGTCAGGGAAAAGTCAGGAAATTTAAAGATCTTATGGCTGTGGCAACCATGACTAGATTCTAAGCTTAAAAGAAGAAATGGTATTGTTCAGAGTTGAGTAATTTTTACTTCCTATGATACAAACCCTATTCACAAGAAAAACAGAATTGCATGTAGTTGTAGAGGAACAATACCTTTTCCCAGATTAGGACATACAACCCAACCCAATAACAGTATATTATGTTAAACATAAAAAATAACAATGCTAATAATAATATCAATACCAGTAATAATATTAAAAATGATAATGATAATAATACGATAATAATAATCATGATAATTGCAAAAAATGAGAAAGTACAAAAAGTAAAAATAATATAATAATAAGTAAATACGTAAATTGGGGTCTTATACCTCATAGGAAAAACCATTAGGAGTCCTTTACAAACTAGCTTCGCGGGGTTTTGCGGGAGTCGTATTTCTAGTATTAAATGTATAAAATTCAAATGCTTAGTACATAAAATTCAAACTTAAAACTTTTAACGGTTATTATTCCTCGCGAAGCGAGGCCGAAGGCCGAGCGTAGCGAGGTTACTAATCGTGTCGCTTCCGGTCAGACCACGTGGCTCGCAAGCCCGAGTAAATCGGAAGTCCTTAGATAACAACGACCGAAACCAGGTTGAGCCTGCGATACCAAAAACGTCATGCGGTCTTGTCCATAGTTTTGTACCAAAATGGCACTCAGAGGAACCGTTCTGCCACGCTAGTGTTGCAGAGCTGTGAAGTTGCACATGCATGTACAAGATTAAAAAGGTGAGTCTATTCAACGAATAAAAGGAGATTTTTTCCTGATTCATCCATGTCTTTGCCGTAGTAATAATATTTGCTTCAAAGTCGAAATATTTGACAGAATGAGTGAACCTGGTTCAGGTCGTTGTTATACGATTAACAACGACCTGAACCAGGTTTGAAAAACAAAGGGGTATCACATCAAAATAGTTGAGAAAAAGTCACAATACGTTTTTATGAACTTGAAACCTCTTAGTCAAGATATAGACATACAAATAAATGCATAAAGCATGAAATTCTTCGTTTGGTACATTGTATTTAATACTCTGTCTTGTCACTGGCTGAACCCACACTTAATAAACAATATCATTGCATGAGGTTTTTGAGATATCCGGAATAATAATATAATAATAATATTGTTTTATTAAACATTGTTTTGAAGCGTGAATAACGACAAACATATCGTTGCAAGGAACCTAAATTGATTAATATTATTGTTATTGGAAATCATGCATTGCACGCACAGCCTACAGATTAGTCAGTTATCTGCAGCAGATATAACTGACTAATCTGTATGTAGCAACATTGACCTTGATTATACCTAACCTAACCCTTAAAATTTAGTCATTAATGCATCTCTTAATTATTTCATTAGTATTACAGTATGCAAGGAAAAGTTCACGACCAAATATTGCAAGATTTCATCTAAGAGTACTAAAACTGGTCAAAACATATCACATAATTGGCATGCAAAAAAGTGGAAAAAACAATATGGTTATCAGTACTATGGAAACAGGCCCTGTATTAAAGGAGCAATATTGACTACTCATTGTATCAAAGAATTGAAGTGGTTGCCAGGTTACTCTTAAGTCTATGTTATCTGTAAAATATGAGACACAGTGTTTCGACACAAGATAGAACACTAGAAAGAGCCTTGACACACAGCAACATATTCCTGGTCAACTTCAAATTGTTTCAGATACTTCCATAAAATATTTCCTCATGTGTAATATTAATGAAATAATCCTCCACAAATTATTAAGGATGCATTAAGGATAAAATTTTAACCCAATCTCCAAACATGCATGAATCATTGATTGTGTTTGTATTTTTGTTATGGTCTAGTAATTAGTTTGAGGAATTATTAAAC
>OX453273.1:23838778-24248049 GCA_949710005.1 Ricordea florida | reverse complement strand
ATTTGTATATCTCTCTAGCGAGAGCTCGAGCTTGGCTGGTACAACGATCCACGCGCGCGCCACGATGGACCGCTATACACCGAAAGAGGCAGAGGTTATCTCCATATGTGTCCAAGGAGTACAACCCACGCTTTCTCCTCAACCAATCTGGGAGTGGTCCTGTCCCCAACAGAGGCGCCTGCCGATCTACTACAACTTTTACCGTCACAGAGATAAACCTGATGAAGACCCACTTGGTGTTAGGGCGCTCGATTTGGTCACCAATCAAGCGCTTCTCGTCTTCCGCCTGCACCCAGTCTCTAGCTTGAGGCTCTAGACGCTGAATCCAAGGACTACCTTTTACGATTTTGTGAAACAACATAATTTTTCCAGTTTCGATATTCCTTAGTCGATAGGTGTAACTGTATCGGAGATAGCAGCTGGCGGTGACCCTCTCGTGGAGCTTATCCATAATCCGATCCACCGGAGGACCGTCCACGCCTCGGAAGAAAGACCACTTCCAGAAGCGGCGACCAGCTTCCTCTCCCTCTCTCTCTCCATCCAACTCTTCGAGTATACGCGCACCTTCTCGAACCAGAGATCGCACTAAGGGGGCTCGACGGTTTTCAATTTTTCTACGAACTTCTGCCCTCATCGTTGGAGTAATTTTCTTTCGGACACCCTCCGCGAGAAGCGCAGCGTCAACCTCTCTCGCAAGTTGACTGAGTTCACGAGCCCGCTGCCACTTCTTATGAGGATTCTCTATATCCCCTCTGGTAATAGCAGGGTATCTCCCCGTCTGTAGCGCGCGCCGGAGTCGTTTCCTCCACTCCGCGGCGCGAGCCTCCCCGATAGCTCGTAGGAGGTCAGCTTTTAGCATCTTAGAACCTACAGATAATCCATAACTTCTTGCTAAAGAGCGTAACTCTTTGACGGTGGGCATATTTTGAAGATACCTTTGATGCACCACTTTCTAAATGGAAATGCTTTTGCGTTGCGTCTATTATACTCCCACTACGGTTTAACCCTTCCCCTTCATACCATCTAAAATAAACGCTCTCAATTTTCTCAACGTGTTCTATATATATACCGCAAAAAATGCGCTCTTAAAGTCTACGAACTTGAACAAATCAACCGTTGGTCGATATAGCCACCCCAAATAGGAACGGGGGCGCGATCCTCCTCTTCGATAAGATCTTGAATTAACGGAGGTAAACGAGCAATCTGACGTTCTAAAACTTCCATCTCTAACTCCAATTGCTCCATAACATCATCTTCCTCCCGCCATTCCATATCAACATCAAACTCATCACTCTCGTCTAACACCTCGTCACACTCCAACCAAATTTCATTGTTTTCCATTTTCGCTAAACTTCACTTATCACAACGCACGCCAACGTTTTTTCCGAAGATTTATAGTATGCATATTTGTCTAAATTGAAATAGCTCATTAATTTTCGGAAAACGCTCGGAAAATCTTCGGAAAATATTCGGAAATCTTCGGGTCATCTTCGGAAGTCGGAAACAAGCCAAAACAACGCTTTAATCGGAAATATAGACAAAAGCGTCATTTCTAAAAAAACAGCTTCTAGCTCAAGTGGTATTGAAATGACGCCGACTATACTACTACTAATTATAAGGCTCTCCAATTTCATTAGTCGTGGGTATATTGCCAAAAATTATAGAAAAAAAAACAGAAGCTTGTGTGATGCTGTTAAGTAAGGGGTTACAGGTATGGTGCAGTTAGCCCAGGCTTGATTCTGGGACTTCACATCTTAAATCGGCTTAGATTGGTATTTATTCTCATTTGCTTTGAGCATTTTTTCGCCTAGCATTCCAGCTTTCATCTCTACATCAACATTTCCGTGAAATAATAACAATACAGTTCAGAATCCCAGAGTAGTCTGTAAGCCAGCCCATTAACAACCCCTTGGAAAGCACACATGTCTCGCCTATTGCCCCTTCCCATCTCTAATCAGTCCACCCACGCTCTTAGTCAGTAACTTACAGTGTCTCAGTCATCGCTTGTTTGATCATCTTAGCCTGAGCCTGCACAGGTTTTGAAAAGACGCTCTACATTGATCAAAACTGAAAGCTTCAAGGCATTTACAGCTCGGGCACGGTGGAAGGTCAGTATCCAGTCCTTTTAATAGTACAGGCTATTAAACTCAGCCACAGAAAAAAATCCTTGTAACTGGACTTGAGGTATTCTAGTTCACTATCAGGACAGTTCATCATAGAGCATTTGCAAGACAGGGGCTCCTAGGTGAAAAGAACTGCCCCTCTGCAAGGCAAAGGCGCACACGGGCCTTTAAGGCCCACACGGCCGGAGCTTATCCCGGTTTCGATAGCATGAAGCACCTGGGAGTATTATTACTCCCCCCTGGATAGGATGCTAGTCCATCGCAGGGTCACCCCCAGCATTGTATCGCCAGCACCCATTTATACACCTGGGTGGAGAGAGACAGTGTGGAGTAAAGTTTCTTGTCTAAGGAAACAACACAGTGCCAGCACCAGGGTTCGAACTCCAAACCTCCTGCTCGGAAGTCCGACACGCTAACCACTACACTACTGTGCCTCCACTCCGCCCCTCTGCAGATACCTCATAATGTTTGAGATATGAGAGGTTTATAGCAGATCTGAAGCTCGTAACTCAGCTTTGGCGACCTGCTAGCTCTAGAAATTATGAATTTGTGAACTTGACAAGAATCCGAGAGTGTTTAAGTTTCAGTTGACGTGTAAAATGATTGATTGACCTCAAAGTTACCAGGTGTGAAGCTACCCCTAGGCTAGAGATCACGTTTTTGTATAATTCCTCCAAAGCGACACTATCATATGTGAAGACTAATACGTAAAAAATAAAAAATTTGAAATTTACGACCAATTGTCACACACGATAATTTCTCATTGAAGGCTTCAATTAACCGAGACTGATCTCATCTCTTTGCAGAAATCTCTGAAAAAAGTTATAGCTTTGAACAGACTAGCGATTCTTGCCAGGAAGGATGGAGATTTATCAAAGGACATCTTCTTTCAGGTTTGAAATCAAAGTTACATTTCATTGATCTGGGGATTGATTTACCAGTTGGTCAGTTTTTTTTTAACATTCCGCTTTGCAAAAGTATAATTATGGAGTCGCTTGCAGCACAGCACTTTATTGCTTGCTGTTAAAAGATAGAGGCCCCTCATTCTTACCTCTGTAGCGCCACCACAGCGCCTAGTGCCACATTGTGTAGAGCTTAAGACACCTTATAGAGCCAATCAGTTGCACTATTTATGTAAGATAAAAACGTGGAAAAGTTCTATAACTGCATAAGTGAATTAAAGTAAACTAACACACGGCAAGATGTAAACAGCACTGTGCGCACCGTGGTAAAATCTGTAGACAACTAATCGGCAAAAGCACATGTAAATGGTTATATTAACAGCTGGTTAAGCACAACTTAATGCCAAATGGCACCTGAAAGGTAAATTAAATGCACGTTGATAAAGCAAGCTTTTAAAAACTCCCCCTCCCCTCCCCCCATCGCAAGGCTGACCCTCACTTGGGTGCAGAGTCGAGAAAAACTGTAACGTTCAACTTTCATTTCTTTAACAATTTCTTTCCCTTGGGTTGAATCCCGAGCCTCGCTATATGACATTTAACACGCTAACCCCTTCCTTTCGCGCCTTAATTTCCTTCATCATGTTCGAGGAAGCTCGAACGTAACTGGCGACGTACAAGATTACCTGCAGATAGAGAACGGTATGTGTTTCAGAACAGTGTTGTTAATGACATGATTGCCTCCGCGAAGCACACATTTTATTCATCAGTGATCCAGGAAAACTCAGGGAACTCTGGACTTCTTTTTAAGACAATAGAGAAGCTTCTGCACTCCAATCCAGTCCAGCGTTATCCATCTGGGCCTAATAACTGTTCTCTGTCCGAATCATTCGTTGAATATTTTAGTGACAAAATTGTTAAAATCCGTAATGATCTTGACAAAGTTGATGGAACTCTGAATGACGGTCAAGTTACTTCATGCAATGCTGAGTCTGAAAGCTGTCTAGCTGGTCAGCTGCTAAGTGAATTTAAACTGGTCACTGAGGAGGTCGTATCTGGTTTTGTGAATCACCTGTCTTCAAAGTCCTGTACACTTGATCCAATTCCATCCTCAGTGTTCAAAGGGTGCCGTCATTATCTGCTTCCAATGATCACTCGTATAGTTAACTTGTCTCTTACAAGTGGCCAAGTACCTGATAGATTCAAGGTTGCCATGTTGAAGCCGTTGTTGAAAAAGAGTGGAGCTGATCATGAACTATTTTCAAACTTTCGTCCTGTCTCAAATTTATATTTTCTATCCAAAGTTACGGAGAAAGCAGTTGCAGCACAATTAATGGACCACCTTAATGATAATGAAGGCTTATTAGAAGAATTTCAGTCGGCATATAAATCTCATCACAGTACAGAGACTGCGCTTGTGAGAGTTCAAAATGATATTTTGAAGGCTATTGACAATAACAGATCGGTTATATTATTATTGCTCGATTTATCGGCTGCGTTTGATACTGTCGATCATTCGATTTTGTTATCTAGACTACAGAATCGCTTTGGTATTAGGAACACTGCTCTTAATTGGTTTCATTCGTATCTTCACTCACGCGAACAGTTTGTCTCTGTCAATGGAATTGAATCGTCAAAGAAGAATTTACCCTACGGGGTACCACAGGGTTCTGTACTGGGACCCTTGTTGTATTCCCTTTATACAAGTCCGCTGGGTGACATAGCCAGAAAGCATAGCATACCGTTTCATCTCTATGCAGATGACACACAGTTGTACTTATCGTTTACGTCCAATTGCCCTAATCATCTATCAAGCTCAAAGATGGCAGTAGAATTATGTGTTAAGGACATTGGGGACTGGATGCTGCGCAACAAACTTAAGTTAAATCGGGATAAGACTGAACTTTTGGTTATTAGTTCTAAATATCGTCCACGACCACCCCTTGACTATATACGAGTTGGTGATGAAGTAATCAAGTCTAGTAAACAGGCCAGGAATTTAGGAGTTGCATTCGATCAATGTTTGGATTTCAAAGAACACGTTAAAATAATCTGCAAGAGCGCATTTTTCCGCATTCGTAGTATAGCTAAAATTAGGCGATACCTATCCCAGAGTACTACTGAGACCATTGTTCACGCTTACATAACATCGCGTTTGGACTATTGTAACGCCCTACTGTACGGTCTCCCAAAGTATCTGATTAATAGACTTCAGCTTGTACAGAACTCAGCAGCTCGCCTTGTTACCTTGACTAGAAGGCATGAACACATCACACCAATACTAAGGAGCTTACATTGGTTGCCAGTTCATTTTAGGATTATTTTCAAAATATTGTTGTTAACTTACAAAGCTCTGAATGGACTGGCCCCTGATTACATTAGAGACCTACTGCGATTTAACATTTCTGGTCGGACACTACGATCTTCAAACAAGAGGTTGCTTGATGAGCCTAGAGCAAATCTTAAAACGTATGGTGAAAGGGCTTTTTCCGTGGCGGCACCAAGGCTCTGGAATAAACTACCCCTCCAGATCAGACTTTCATCATCAGAGGCAGTTTTTAAGGCTAATCTTAAGACTTATCTTTTTAAGCGTGCATTTGATTTGTAGTTTTTACTTTTTATTTGTAGCCTAATTGTATTATGTAGCGTATTTAATTCTTAGGATTTTAACTTTTAGGATTTAGGATTTTAGGTTTTTAAAGAATTAGGATTTTAATTTAAAGCATTGTAAAGCGCCATGGACAATTAGTGGAAAATGGCGCTATATAAATGTGTATTTATTTATTTATTTATGTTTTGTTTCCCGTAAAAATGAAGTTGGGTAACGCCGAGGCATGTCGAAGAAAGTCAATTTTCATTTCAGTTTTGGTTCTTATCCTTTTGTCAAAATGTCAGTCGAGGAAAGGTTCTATGTTAAATGGATCTTAGCTACCGACAAATTCCGCTTGTTTCGATTTTTCTCAGATAGATAGATAGATAGACTGAATTAATTAAAATCCTTTGCAGTTGAAACTGAATTGCAGAATTTTACAATGGATATAGTGATATAGTAAAAAAAATATAGTATATATACAAATTTGAAAAATAGCTAAAACATTGCCTCACTAGCGCTCTTTACAATAAAAGATTTTGCGAATCTTTGCGTCTTTACGGCTGGCAGGGTGAACTGTCTTTGCTTTTTGAGTGCGTATGTACTTGTACAGGGTTTGGGGAGAGGTCCGTGGGCCTTGTTGGATGAATTACTAACTATAGAGTTGAACAGCTGTTTAGACAGACCCTTGTAGTGAACCCTAATAGTTTGCAACGCTGCTAACTCAAAAAGAAGATGTTACAAAGCAGTGTAAAGAGTGGCGTATGTGTTTTGTCTGTTATTTAACGCCTTCCTTTGTGAACTGGTGTTTTCTAACCTGGGCAGGCGGGATTTCACTTGGCTCTATCCCTTTTAGGCCGAGTGACTGATTTGGTTTGTGAGAAAGTGAGTGCGATGGGGGGAACAAACCACTTTAGCGGCTTGGCCTTATTCGTAATCAGAACAGGAGTAGCCAGAGTTGTCCTGTGGACGCCTAATTTTCTCCTAATATTGTTTCTAGAGCGATTGTTCTGACACATCGGATAGCGAGTCCGAAATCCCCGATGCTGTTAATGTTGATAAGAAAACCAAGTACCAACCCGCATCTAAGCTTCTTCAAGACAGCTCACGTTTTACTTCAGCGGAGAAAATTGGCGCAGTGAAGGGTGCCGCTTACGACTCAAGAACCGAAGAATCAAACAGTTCGAGTTCAAGGTTTAAATATAATAATCAAGCCAGAGATCATGGCGGTCACGTTTCAGAAATTAATGAAAACTCGGTTGGACATGAAAAGTTAAAAAAGTTGAACAGTATTCCTGAAGAAAGAAACAGAGCAATTTAATGGACGAATCCTTGTTGACCATTTGTCATTAATTTACCTCCTTTCTGTACCCGGGCTCCGTTTCAGAGCAGTAATCGTTGAGTCATAAACTTGAAACGGTGCAGTACTAACCTTTAACCCTTTCACCATCAGAGGTAAATCTGAGTCATATAATGTTTTCAAAGTCTAATTCATTTCAGTCGCAATCATACTATGCGCTTCTCAGGCTTTCGACTCCACAACTCTCAAAATCAAGGGTTGAGTCATGCTGGTGATGGGATAATAACTGGAACCATTACTCTCTCAGAAACAATGGTGTTGTTACGTTTGGCCTTTTCTCTGCACGATTTTAACTTCGAGTCATATAGTACTGTTATTGGTTTAAACCCTTTCAGTCCCGGAGTAAAACCTTAAAACAGTTCTCACTTTGTCCGTTTTGCCCTTTCACGTCCACAGTATAACATTGAGCCTTGTAAAACAAAAAGTGAAAGCCTTCCGTTCCCATGCTTAACATTAAACTGATCATTACTACCACTATAATTACCCGACACTGTTATTATTATTGATGTTATTATTATTATTATTATTATTATTATTATTATTATTACAGTATTATTATTAGTAGTAGTATTATTGCTATTACTGTTTGTATTATTATAACTATTATTATAACTTTTGTTACTAAAAATAATTTTCTATTAATTCAAATTCAAGGAGCACTTGCATATAACCTAGCATCAAACGTAACTGCTAACGGCCCAGGCTCACCTCAGTCAAACCACAGCTAGAAAATATATAGACAGCTACGGGTTACGTTCCATGTTACGTTCTTGCAACTGGTCCTTAGCTTCCAATAAAATAAATAACAGTGAATAAATGTTTTTTTGTAGAAAATTATTAAGAAAGAATTAAAAGAAAATTTCCAATGGATAAATATTCTGCTATTGTCCATCTTGTACGAATAATCACTTATTCAGGTATGTTCTCAAACCACCATCGCAAATTA
Organism: Ricordea florida; assembly: GCA_949710005.1. Taxonomy (NCBI): domain Eukaryota; kingdom Metazoa; phylum Cnidaria; class Anthozoa; order Corallimorpharia; family Ricordeidae; genus Ricordea; species Ricordea florida. The sequence continues at coordinate 24,240,131 of OX453273.1, read as the reverse complement.
AATACTAAACAAGTAGGGAAACGATAAAACGGTTTATAATGTCTGAAGGACAAATAGTATGACAATTAATTTGGGACAAAAATCTGAGCTCCTATCATTTGACTCAAGCTTACTTTTAACACCCTAGTTTGAAGTGTTTGATTTCTTTTCCTGTTTTTGCGAAAGAAAACCCGCGTTTTGACCCGATAACACCACCTCCTCAGACTTTTTAAGGCCGTGCTAAAGGTGCGAGGTATGGTGGGAAAGACGTATTATCCCCTTCCAGTCGTTCCTTTCACTCCGAAAGCGACTGGGGGCGAGGCAGCGGATGCTCATTGTACGAATGATTTTTTAATTACGCTTGCTTTTGGGGTGTTATTGGTCGGTGATTTGTCAGGCAAGTCATTGGTTTGGCCAATGACAGCTCACAACGTTTTCGGGAAGATCCCGGATAACCCAGCGTAGTAGTATGGTGCCCAGACTACCTAAACAGGCCCGCTTATGCAACACATACAAGAGGGTGGAGACAGAACAAAAGAAGCCACAGCTGGGCGAGATGAGCTGGAAACGTTTAGCAACATCTGACTGTGCGAAACTAGGGACAAAAACCGGGATTGAACGGTGCGGCTCGCGTTTTTTCCGCTCACGAATCACGCATAACGCGCGAACATCTCCCGTACATCACCACTCAACCATTTCACCGTTTGATTTGTTTAAATAGGGTAATTCATGCTATTAAAATTCTAAAGATCTCAGACAAAAACGGTTCACCTCCCGCAACCAAGCTTTTGTCGATTGTTGTTGTGTTGATTGAATAATTTTTGGCATAATTTAGCTACCCGAGCATAATTGCTGCGGAGCGCGCGCAGCGAGGGGAGCAGCAATTCATAATCAAATTTAAAAGAAAGGTAGGAAAAATCGAGATTTTGCCGTGGTTTTTACCCTCGCTTTCAGCGGACCACAATGCTTTGCGATTTCGTAGAACCTCGTTTTCAGCGGACCACATGCTCTGCGCTGTGGACGACCCTCGTTTTCAGCGGACCAGAATGCACTGTGCATTGTTAGAGCCTTGATTTGAAACAAAGACAGCAACAAAAAAAGGCCTGCACTGTCATCTTCCTTTTCAAGAAAGATTGACTTATGAACGCATCATAAGTATATTGTAAAACCGTGCGAGTTAAAATGATGAGCTTGAAACCTAGCTCTGCAGTTCTTTGGCGTATATATTTTTCGACGCTGTAATCAATGGCTGTTGCCTAGGTGGGAAGACTTAAAATTCACGGTCTTGCGCCGTGTCACGCCGTGCCGTGTCAGAGATCTACTAAGTACGGGGGCCCACAAGTGCCACGGTGAAAACCACGAGTCACGGCACAACACAGCCAACTCTGTGTCGTGCCGTGTCGGCTGTGTTGTGCCGTGAGTTTCGGCTGTGTTGTGCCGTGGGTTGGCTGTGTTGTGCCGTGAGTTGGCTGTGTTGTGCCGTGACTCGTGGTTTTCACCGTGGCACTTGTGGGCCACCGTATGTAGCATAATGCAGCACAGTATTCAATGCTAGCAGTTCGAGATTTAATGTTTGTTGGTAATATCTTCGCTTCTCAATTATGAGATTCGACAAGTCTTTTCAGTTGAGGTTGTTTTTGATGAAATCTACTCCACCAAATTCTTGTAATTCAGAATCAAACAGTAACTTCCATTTTCTGTTGTTATCGTTATCTAAATATTTTTTCACCTAGGATAATTTAAGTGCTTTGTTGAAGGAGTTTAAATCAATCATCTTTTAAACCTCCATTTTCATAGTCATTAATCATAATACTTCTTTTAATTTTGTCGCCCTTTCCGTCCCAAAGGAATTTGTAAAAAAGGTTGTTAATCTCGTCCAGCACCTGCTGATTGGTTGGTAAGGGAGAGAAAATATAAACAAGCTGTCAAGCGATTAGACTCTTAAGCAGAACAATTTTTCCCAAAAGGCTTAAGCGGCGGTATTACCAGCAACTTAAACAATTCTGAATCTTTTCTAATTTTTCGGCATATAATTCATGGTAGGTCACCATATAGTCAGTTTTTCGCCGTGATTTGCGTTCATGCTCATTATGGGATTTGTTGATATCCAGACTCCTAGGCCGGGTTGTTCGAAGCATGGCTCAGGTAACCCAGGGTTAGTGCGAAATTTAAATGCAGATGTGAGAGCTTAAAAACCGCATTCAGTATAATTGAATACAATTTGATTATTGTATACTCTGAAACAAATAGAGAAAGTTATCGGAGTGAGTGCTTTTTAACAAAAGGAACAACCGGCCCCTAAGGTCTTCATCGTATGTTTAACCCATTTCAGGTTTTTTTCGGGTCAGAGCAGATCTTCTCGACCGGTACAAGAGCCAATCCAGAGAACCTCTGTTTTCTTATTGTTGAGCTTCAGGGCTGAAATACTACTGAAAAGTTCTAAATCGTACAGAACGGACGTAAAGGGTTCTTCAGAGCCATTAAGAATAAGTCTAGTGTCATCCTCGTATTGGCTGATTTTGATTTCGCTTCCGTTTATAGAGATTCCTTTTATGTCTTTGTTCTTCCTTATTTTTTCTGCTAATATTTCCACACCAAGAAGAAAAATGGAAGGGGAAAGGGGGCAGCCTTGTCTAACACCTCTTTCAAGTGCAAAGAAATTACTTGCCTCGTTTATTTACTTACCTCCGTTATTTGAAATACAACTATCTATATTACTATAATTTGGAGAAAGTTGCATAATTTCTGCATAATTTTAAAAAATTCGGAGGACTGCCGATGATTTTACGAGCACAATCGACAAAAGACAAGCTGCAACCTTCTCTCCCCCGCCCCCCCCCCCCCCCCCACATGCCCTCCACACACGGACCTTCTACACACGCACACTCCACACACGCAACCTCCACACACGCACCCTCGTCCCTGTAAGGTGAGTGTTACATCATTACGTCAAAATTAGTGCGTTAGTGCAGTGTGAGCAAGTGCTTCGAACGAATGATCAAAGCTGGCCCCGGTAAAAAGCCTCATTTGAACTCAACCCCCCAAAAGTTGGTATGAATAATTACGATGTTATCAGTCGCAGTTTGATTGGTCGGTTTAATGATTCCTTTGTTTTATTGGCGCGAATTACAAGAATAGCACCATCTGCTACTGTGCTGGTGTGAAGACCTAATAGGGAAGAGGAATACTCCTGTTCATGGGTCCCTGGTTATACCTATTCTATATTCTTGGTGCCACCATATTAGAGTGCTCCGTATGCTGCGGCCATGAGTTATATCCTCCCTAGAGTTAGAACAGAGCGTCTGAAGAGCATTTTTACCAATAGATGCATTTTTAACTTTTTATAGACATTAATATTGCGTGTCATTATTTATGTCATTAATTTTTTTTTTTTTAGATTTTGTTTGTACACAAGTGTAACTACGTTTGTTATTGATGTTAATAACGCTTCACACAAAGTCAAGAGAAAATGAGGAAAGAGAACATAACCCCGTCTGATATCATAAGGGAACAGAATCTATTTTTGGCGCGGAATCTATTTATATCTCCTTCCATGGCTGCGCGGTTTCCTCATGGCGCATTGAAATTACAACCACGTGATGAGAAGGACAGCAGCCATTGGTCAGTTAAAATAGTTTCCGGATCTAAAAACAGATTCTGTCCCCTTATCATAGTAAGAGAACCCAGCATGGAAGATACGTTCTCTTACCCCACTTTCTCTTGACAAAGTATCTGACTTCAAAAAATCTCAAAGGTGCCGTCCCTTCAAAACTTTGATCCTCTAAGGGACGGACCATTAGAAAAGTGATGGGGGGGGGGGAATTTTCAGCTTGCACGAATTTTTTTTTTCGCTCACTGCTTGTGCAGGAATTTTTTTTCAGGTGAACCCCTCTGCACTAATTTTTTTTCCTACGTGTGAAAAAGTCACAATTAGACCTTCCTTCTGCATGAATTTTCTTTTTTTTTACCTTCTTCTTTGCATGAATTTTTTTTCTTGGCATTTTCCCTTGCATGAATTTTTTTTGTTTTTTTTTCCACACTCCCCCCCCCCATCACTTTTCTAATGGTCCGTCCCTAAATATTATTCAGAGGGCATAGTTCTAAAGCCGCTATGCGAGGACCTCTAAAAGAGAACTGAAAATTAAATTCACAAATTCTTCGACTTTCAGGTATGCGAGCAGCTTGATGACAACAAAAACATTCTGGAGGAAATCTGCGAGAAGGAAAGCTTTGATCTCGAAGAGTGCGAGGCGGAAGTGATTCAAGCAAATTCCTTTGAGAACCTTTCCGAAGAAGAAACTCCATTTATCAGAAAGAAATCCTTGCGCACGGGCGAGAGGAAATCTCTTCTATTAGAAGACTCGGTCCCAGAGAAGATCGAAGAAGAGCAGTACGAAGAGGACTGGGACGAGAAAGAAATCACGAATGGTGAATACAAGAAGCTGATTCGCTTGATAGAAGATCACAAGATTTTGCCATTCGATTTTGACGAGTGGCAAAGCGAAGCCTTGACGGTGTTTAGAGTAAAACGCAAAGAGACAACTGTGTAAGGCAACTATTACCCCAGCAAGAGAGGAAAGTAAAACCCTGGAGAAACTTGGAGTCTTTTAAAAAGCTTCTGATGGGAGAGAGGCCTTGTATTGAGACAGGCCAGATAGGGTAAGATTGGACTTGTAGCTGAAAAGCATTCGAGCGGTGACTCGTGTAATCATGAGCAACCTTAACGTCGGATGTAACTGCCAACGCCAGAAGCGCATTACCACAAGATTGTCATGTCACAAACTGGGAAAAACAAGATTGTCATGTCACAAACTGGGAAAAACAAGATTGTCATGTCACAAGCTAGGAAAAACAAGATTGTCATGTCACAAGCTGGGAAAAACAAGATTGTCATGTCACAAGCTGGGAAAAACAAGATTGTCATGTCACAAGCTGGGAAAAACAAGATTGTCATGTCACAAGCTGGGAAAAACAAGATTGTCATGTCACAAGCTGGGAAACTTGTATCAAAGAACGACGGGTCCCGTTTCATGATGTTTAAAAGAAGAAAACGCCTTTTTGACTTTCTAGTATAATCTTGTGAGCCAATTAAATTCAGGCTAGAGCTGTTTTTAGATTGTCCTTTCGCGCGTCAATTTATGACCATGCTATTTCTGTTACTTATGCTTGGTGGAAGCTCAGTGAATGCTCCTAGCAATAGCCTTCGGTGGCCTTACCCTCCGTTTCATTCCGTTCTTCTCATAGGATGATTGAAATTTTTGCGGGAAATCGAAGTTTAAGAATAGCTGTAGCGGGAAGTCCGTGAATTCACCAGTAATAAGCCCCTTAATGGCCGTTAAAGGCGTCATAAATTTTGCTCGACGTTAATTAACTTCTCTGGCTGTCCACTAATACGCCCGACTTTAACCAATGACCGACCAAAAAACTCTATAAAGTTGATGACAGATTATTTGACAATTTTTGTAAAATCATGACTCTTTTCTCGTTTCCGAGAGCACATTTGATGGTATCCCTATTCCTACTCCATCACTTAATACTCGACCTTAACACCCTCTCTTCATTTTCTCACTTATTTTTCCCATTGGAGAAAACGCCTTAGTTATTCGAACAGAAACGCAACTACATGCACACATCAAAGAGAGATGAAAAGGACGCTTAATTGTTGATCGCACTTCCTCTATTGCCCGCTCTCTTTATGCGAAGTTTGGAGCCGAGAGAGAAACAATTCCCATGTTTCATTCTTCCCTTAATATTATCTACCGTAAAAAGGAAGTGACTTCAAAATAAAATTTATTGTAAACGGTTTACGGTTACACTTTTGTATTATCTAAAGCAACCGATTAATAAACTGCAAAGACGTAACATATCTTATAACATACTTTCCAAAATAAATCATGTTTTAATTATATTTTGACTTCTCTTAATTTGTTGATTACACCAAAATGATCTTTTAAAGTCGTACTCGTAGGAAAAAATGAGTTAAGAAACAATAGCCCATTTCCGAGTTGCTACATGCCTCAGTTTCATAGCGAGTCCAGGTGCAAGACCATTCAAATGGAAATGATAGAGTATTCTTATGCAAATTAAACTCATTTCCATTTGAATGGTCTTGCACCTGGACTCGCTATGAAACTGAGGCATGTAGCAACTCGGAAATGGGCTATTACTGTTTAACAACGCGTTATCTCTTGACCTCAAGCTATGTGTAGCTCGAGTCTAGCAGTTCTTTCCAGTACACATATTGGTAACGTGAACAAAAGAAATTCATATTGTCCTTTTGACCTTGCAGTCATCGGGCAAGGTCTCCCAGGCGTGGCCCAGGGCACCAGTTACCATACTTTCCCGTCACCAGGTCTGCAAATTCAGCATCACCTACTAATTAAAAGCGTTCCCGATTGCGCCCTTGTACATGTTTTACTATTGTATATCAAATATTGCAATTTTCCTTTACAGATTCATATTAAGAATTGAAATCAATTTTCAATTTTTATTTTTGAATTCTTGTTAATAAAGGTCACGGAAAGTACCGTCACAAGTGGGAAACAAATATGAATTTTTAGTAATAATTTAATTCAACATCTTTTTTAAAATAGTTAAAGTTGTAGAACATCGAGAAGTCAAAAATTGGAATGTAAGATTCTACCTTTGAAGAAAAAAATCAAAAGGATGAATCGCACAAGGACTTTGCGCTCATCGCCATAATGTTTGAAACGACTTATTGTGATCATTCGCTCTTCAACCTATGGTTTGATTTATGGCTGCAGGAGATGAAGCAACTGACAAAACCTAGTGAGCATCTCCCAGGGGTTTTAGGGAACGAGGCAGCAGATACACTTAGGCTGCGTTCACACTAGCCTCCCATGTAAACGTTCTTAGGGGTTCGTCACGCGTTCCTACCCCCACGAACGTCGTTCGTGGGGGTAGAAACGTGTGACGAACCCCTAAGAACGTTTGCGTGGGAGGCCACGTTCACACTTGGTGCCGGAGCACGGTGCCCGAGTACGATTCTTGATGGGCACTAATGTGAACACACCCTTTTTCAAGTACCCACGCCAGAATTTGAGCACGGTGGCAGTGCCCGAGTACAAGGTTTCGACCTTATACTACGGCACTGAACTGGGCACTGATTCCTTGTGCGCACACGTTTTTCCCAGTGTCTGAACACAGCATCATTTTGTGCCGGTGCTCGGGCACCAAGTGTGAACGCAGCATTAGTTTCAGTGACCATCGAACTTTTGATTAAATTGCTGGAAAAGAGGAACAAGTGGTTATTACTGGGGAACAAGGGAATAATGCAATAAGAGTAGGGGAACAAAAGTGGTGGCTATGCGTGTCAGCGAGTCACAGTGCGAGTAATGCGAACCAGGATGCGAGTTCGTTTTGTGTGGATGTTTCGCTGTATCGCAAGATTTTTGTTGTTAATTTTGAAGCCATGTATATCTGTCGGTTGGAACGGAAATGAGTGCAGATTTCAATGAAAAAACGGTCGAAGACATGTTTTAATTTTGAAGCGCAGTATAATCAAGGTTCACAACATAAATATAACAAACAGATTACCTTACACAACGATGGCGGAAGTCACGCATTCTCTACACCTGGTCTAAAGTGTCTTCAAAACCCGTAGAGACAGTTCGAGACGTTCCCTTCCTATTTGTTCCAGCCTCTTTGCCGTTTACCTACGTCTGGCTTACGTGTAATTCAAAATTGCACTGCCTTCTCAGCTTTTCCGAACCCCTGATTTTTTGGAATTGCTTTCCATTTGAAGGAAATGTTTGCTTCCATGGGAAACTACTGTGACCCATAAGGGTCACCAATCCAAATTGAAAAAATTGCTGAAAACTAAAAATTTTACATGCAGATTTAAAATAGTACATGAAAATCAAAAATTTTTCATGCAAGTTATGAATATTGCTGCAAATTATAATTGTGGCTGCAAATTAAAAGTGGAAAGTCTTGCCCGCATTATCACCGATCAGGAACAGGGTGGAGTCGTTGGGCCACTGTGCTTGGCAGGAAAAGGTGGACATGCTGATTTATTCATTCAAATATTTGCAATGATGTTGTGCTCTTTTGCAGTGAAAACTGAGTGATCGCTGCAATATTTTGCCATAGATGTGGGAAGAAGATAGGTGTCGGTAACGAAAATGGTTCTCCTGGTGACCGGATGTTGTGCTGAGTAAGTTGTATGACAAGAAGCTTTTCAGCAAAGTGTAAGAGACTCACAAAAAGAGAAGCGAGATCTCTCATTAAAGTTAGTCCGTTTTGCTAAAAAAAAAGTGACTACGTTAGTGTTCCCTACAACTTCGGGACACTGGTATAAGTGGTGTATAGCAGACGTTGGCGATAGCTTCTAAGCCGCTCCTGACTTTCGCAGCGTTCCGATCGAGGAAGGAAGAAGATAACAACTTTAGAATACCCCGCCACTTCATTTACATGTGTCGGTTTCTTTTAAAGAACGAGGCATATTACAACGGACTCTATTGTTATTCATCAGTATGTTAATGAAGTGGCGGGGTATTCTAAAGTTTAGCCGAAGAAGATCGTGCAAAATATTTTAAGCGAACTGCTGCAAAAAAGCTAAACCAGAAGCCAGAAAAGTGAAAAGAGAAATGAAAAGAGAAGTAAAAGTCGACGTTGGAGTTTAAGGAAGGGAAGGGCGCTGGTCTTTCCGATGCGCGCATGACGTTTCATTTTTAATTTGCAGCCACAGTTTTAATCTGCAGCAATATATATAATTTGCATTTAAAGTTTTTAGTTTGCAGCAATATTTTTAATCTGCATTGGTGACCCTTGTGGGTCACCGTAGGGGAAAACACTGGGAAGATATTTACGAGTCATTTGCCTTCAAAATTTTGAAAAAGCAAGAACGAGAAGACCCTGGTAACGAGGTTGCACTCTGGTAGAACTGTCGGTGGTACTCGCGATACAGACTGTCTGAGAGATTTTCTTGATCATACTGTCTGAGAAATTTTCTTGATCATACTGTCTGAGAAATTTTCTTGATCATACTGTCTGATAGAGCTGGAAGGTAAGTTGTCAATTTCAGAGGTGTGACGATGGGAATTCTTACACCTTCGTCAATATTCACTGGTTTTCTTAATTAAGACTGTACGCCTAGAATTAGGTAAGATGTACCGCCTGACAAGTGTGTTTGGTAAGATTTCCGTACAGTCCCTACTTCATTATGCATTCTGTAACTATACTATTTCGTTCTTCGAACACAAGAAATATTTGCACGTGCATTACACCAAACAAGACAGCTTCAGCATGCATAATGAAGTAGGGACCTGTGCGGAAATCTTACCGTGTGTTTTTATCAGTGGTCGCTCAAGTTTTGGAAAATTCTTGCAAAGTCTTGAAGGCTTCCCCTTTTGGTTTCGGTACAGTCGTTAGTGTGAACGTCAAGGTCTCATACCAGCGAACCACAAAGAAGATCTTCCATACACTGATTTCAAGAGGCCAGTAGTTTCGTTCGCCCTTCATAATTAAGAATTCGAAGGCGGAATTAAAAATGTGAAAGTGACAGAAGCACTTCACTTCAGTTTTGTGTGAACGTCAAGGTTTCATACCAGCGAGACACAAAGAAGATCTTCCATACAACTTCAAGAGGCCAGTAGTTTCGTTAGTCTGTCATAATTAAGAATTCGAAGGCGGAGGTGAAAATGTGAAAGTGACAGAAGCACTACACTTTAGTTCTGACTTCATCCTTAAAGTAGTCAGATTGTGTGGCATTTTGTCGTAATTATTTGCTTTCTATAGGGAGGCATCAGTAGGAAGAATGTAATAAAACAGTAATAAATCGTTTTTTTACACCAGCCGTTATAGACAGCACTGCATATAAAAGATGGCGCCAAATTCGATAGCGCGAAAAATACCTTTTATGTATAAAATCTGAAATGGTGTGTAAATTTTATAAGGTTGCGTATGCTTATGGTTCCAGAATATGAGCAGTCTTTTGATCTTTCCTTTGTTTCATGACTGTTAGCGTACTTCATGACTTTTGGAGTAAACATAATTTCATATCCGATCTAATGTATGCAGGTTAACTGATACACTAATTGAAACTATTCTCGAAGTTGGGCTTCCTGTGGTGCCTGATAGTAATGCAGAGAGGCTCCTCAATTTTTTTCGCGATGTCCGCATAAATTAATCACCATGGATACATAAACTAGAAATACGACTCCCGCAAAAACCTCGCGAAGCTAGTTTTTGAAGAAGTCACAATGCTTTTATATTTTATTTTATTGGTGCAAATTACATGATCAGTATACCGGTCAACACAGTGTTTAAAAATTGACCTTCATTTAGCTCTTTCACTGCCACTGAGATTGCACCAGAGGGAATAGAAGTAAAATTATTTATTATCTTGACAGGGAATACAGAGTCGATGAGGTATCACAATAATATTCACTTACCACAAATTGAAAATGATTGTAAATCTTTTGCAGGGGAAATCTTGAATAGTTGATATGAATGCTTGTGTTTACCACGGTGTAAAAACCTGTGTTTTTTTTAGTTTTATTTTCTTAGTCTGAGTCTACTGCTTTGTCTTCTTTGTTGTACATCCCTTTTAAACACAATATGTTCTTACACCGAGGATGAGTTGAATGCTCCAATTATTTTTTGTTTGTGTTTTTTGCTTATAATTGCACGAGATTCATTGTAAGAAGAATCTTCTGATTAGATATATTATTGTCTACTGCAGTCATTATTTCATTCCTAGGTAACCACAATTGAGAGCATTATGAATAGTGCATGTTTCAATTTATGTACTCTCTTCAGTTGCAGTAGTACCCCCAGTGATGCCATATCAACAGAAGTGTGAGATACAATGTCATTACATAAAATAAAAATTGGGGGTAAAACAATTGGATTCTACAAAAAGTTTAAATAAAGGTTTAGTAATAGTGTGTGCCGACTGTATAGTATGTGGTCGTGCTATTTTTAGGACATCTCATAAAATCAATACATGTAAGAAAGAGTTACTGAAATCTCAATATGTTGATAATTATTGCTGCACTACATAGTCCTGTAAAAAAATAATGTGAAATCAACATCAATCAGTCAAAACTGTATACCACATGAAAGTTTAATTGTGCTGTTACAGAAACAGGCAAAATATCCATAACCAAACAGAGAATAGTACATTATTTTGAATATATGAAAATTTCTATTATAAAAACTACAGAAGAAAGATTTAATATACGCATGGTATTTCATCGAAAAAGTCATGGCAGGCAAAGGTATTGAACTTGTAACCAATGACATATGGTAACGAGAAGCACTATCATTATATTATTATCATTATTATTATCATTACTGTTATTATTACTGGTATTGATATTATTATTGTTATATTTTTTACGTTAAACATAATATATTTTTATGGGGTGGGATGCATGTCCTAATCTTGGTAAAGATATTGTTACTCTACTACTACAAGCAATACAAAAATCTTCTTAATAGACTTTCCATCAGAGGTGGTAGTAATCAAAACAGCACCAAAGAATACCATTTCTTCTTTAAGGCTTAGAATCTAGTGCAGTCATTTGTCTATACAGTTTGTGTGGAAAATCATTGAAAGCATAGGGCATTTAGGAAACTTGAAACACTTGTTACTACATACAGCACACTTGCAATGAATATATGAGAAAGATCATAAACATTTTGGCATTACAAAATTTATTTTCTTCTTTATAAAGTTTTTCCAATGTAAAAGGTTAATTGCATGTTGTGGTTGTTATGAAATATTGATATTTGACATCATAAAAATAAAGTAAACAGCAGAAAGTAACAAAGTTAATATGTTATGTCTAACTTTTCAAATTAAGGCTTGAATTAACATTTCATTTGTGAAAAAAGGGCAGGGGTTCTAGATAGCAATATTATCAGGGGAGGGGGGTTCATTGCACTCTAAGGTAAAACTGACCCATTGTGAAAAGGCTATGAAACTTGTTGTCTCTACGCAATATTATTGAAACCTTTCAATCAGAGAATACATAGATATATATATAGCAAAGAGAAATACTACTCAGAATTCAGTAATCACATTTGCTTTATTTTGAAATGATCGCATTGATCACTGATAATATTGCAGAACCAGTACTTTATAGTGACACAGGGTATATATTCTGTTGAAAATGTTTAACAGAACTGCCAGATCAAGAAAATTTACAATATTTTCACTGTTGCAATGATATCAGATCACATCGTTATAAATGATTGCTATAACAACTGCAACTCTCTGTGTTGGGAATTACTTCAAACTGGAAACGCTATCGTTTTATTATGAAAAATACCTATTTACATTCTCTTGTAATCTGTTGGTCATCTTCCGATTCCGTTTTTAGACTAATAGAATTATTTTAGAATTATTTTCCAGAGATATCTCCAATCGTTGAAGTCGTTCTTACTCGGTGTCCCTTCTGGAAGCCGGTCGTTTCGCATACAAGTCGTTTCGCATACAAGTCGATTCGCATACATCGAGGTCGTTTCGCATACAAGGTCTTGGTCGATTCGCATACATCGAAGTCGTTTCGCCGACACGATCTTGGTCGATTCGCATACATCGAAAAAGTGCAAAATACATTGAAAAAGTTCTCATAAACACTCTAACAAGATAGCTATAGGACAGAGAAATAAACGTAACCTCAACCCGGCGATATGCGCGTGTTATCTCGCGAGTTTAGAAGGCATAAAAATACGTTTGTTTACACTATAAAACTGTTATTGCGTGATTTTTCCTTTTAACCTTAAGGTGGTTTAATATAATTTTGAGGGGGTAAATTGACCAACTTTTAAAGTTTTAGTTACATGCTCAAAATTTTTTTCTGTTTCTCTGATTACTGTTTGCAATGCATGAATGCCAAAATAAAAATTAACAACCAAGCGCTCTTTGGTGTTCTGAAAATTAGCTTAAAGTGGATTAGGCTTGCTGAAACTTGTTTTCGCTTTTTAAGAGTTGCTTGACCATTTTTTATCAACGCGAGCAATATTATGTTGGATATTTTGGATATTTTGTGGCCGGGTTTAGTATCAAACCACGAAAAGCACTTAAACAACATAACAAAATTCTTCTAGATATAGTCCATGGCAAGTTAAACTTGAACTTAGTCTACGCGCTGTCAACGCGTTCGCTGTGCCGAACAGAAATAACGCACGATGCATAATAACAACACGCGCATATCGCCGGGTTGAGGTTAAGATTATTTCTCTGTCCTATAGCTATCTTGTTAGAGTGTTTATGAGAACTTTTTCAATGTATTTTGCACTTTTTCGATGTATGCCAATCGACCAAGATCGTGTCGGCGAAACGACTTCCATGTATGCGAATCGACCAAGACCTTGTATGCGAATCGACCAAGACCTTGTATGCGAATCGACCAAGACCTTGTATGCGAAACGACCTCGATGTATGCGAATCGACTTGTATGCGAAACGACTTGTATGCGAAACGACCGACATTCTCCCTTCTAAGTCGTTTTGCTAAATGTACTACGCCAATATATTTCGTTATGTAATCGTTCACTCATGTCCTGTATTTCTATCAATAACACATTCAAATTCAAAACTAACTTGATTGAATTCCTAGTCCTTTTCCCTGCTGTTTCGTTTGCCTTTTTCTGGAGCGATCAGTTGTTGTCTTGGCTGTTGTTATTCTCCCTGCTGTCGTTTCTCTATCCCGGCTTTGAGTCGTGCTTTCCCCGTGTTGATTTTCACGGTATTCGAACTTACTCGGCGACGATCTTGTGCTCATATTTCTTGAATATCTCGGAGATCACCTTGCTGGGATGTACTTCCAGGACGAGTGAAATCGATTTCCACAAAATTTACATTACTTTCAAAAAGGCATCACCGAATAATGGCGGAAATTCAGCAGTTCTCAAGTGCGTTACTATTGCCAGGTAACCTGGCCTGCGAACGGACACCTTTAAAATATAGATATATATATATATACATATGTAAAAACTCTCGGCTCGATTTACTCGGGCTTGCGAGCCACGTGGTCTGACCGGAACCGACACGATTAGTAACCTCGCTACGCTCGGCCTTCGGCCTCGCTTCGCGAGGAATTACTTACGAGCGCATGCAGTGTTTGTCATTATGTAATCAGCGGTAGCCTACGAAAGACATAAGCCAACCCACGACCACGAGGGTTCTCTTGGATCTGCGTTCTTCTTACTCGGTAGGTTACGAAATTTATCATGCTAAATTCTACTTTTTTCGCTCGTGGAAGTATTCATCAAGGTAATAATCGTTTCAGCGATATTTCTAGAGGAAGACAGTGTACTTTTATGAGTCTTTCAGCTTTGCTATGTGCCAATTCGAGCGATATTATCACATGGTCGACCGACGCTATCGATAGAGTTCTAATCGAAGGAGATGATATGTACCTAAAAGCTTTTGAAGACTTATCTATACCTGACGAAGAGACGATTTCTTTGAAATATCTGCCTGATCGAGTCCTTTGCTCAACGATACGAACAACCATTGAGACAAAGCATAACAGCCAAACTATTGACTTGTGTCAACAGCCAAAAATGCCCAATGTGGCACAAAATCAAAACCTAACACCTAACATTTAACATAACAATAGTTTTATACATTATATTTTACATGGTTACCATTTGAATTATTTCAGCTGTTAAAATGTTATAGTTTATATTTTATATAATAACCGTTAAAAGTTTTAAGTTTGAATTTTATACATTTAATATAACAATAGTTTTATACATTATATTTTACATGATTACCATTTGAATTATTTCAGCTGTTAAAATATTATTGACGACTTTCATAATGGCCGACACTAATTAGCATATTATTGTTAAATTCATTATGTTGACAAATGAAAACACTCAGATGATAGATATCAAAGCAAAAGATAACTTCTGAAAGTTTCAAAGAAAAATATTAAATCCTCTTGAAGTTATAAGGCTTAGAAGATTCATGAAAACACCAAAATGAGGCTACCGAGACCTCAGCAAAGAATTTCATACAAATCCTTGTATTTTCATTCCTCCATAACTTCGTTAGTATTTAGTCTATATCTTCAAAACTTTGCACAATTACTTATTTCTGATAGTTCTTCAATATGACAGTGCTGAGTGTTTCCTTACTATTGCCAATAATATAAAATCGATGGTAGGCACTTATGAAAGTGGTCTATAGTGTATATTTTACATAATAACCGTTTTAATTTTATTTATATAGATTATATTTCATATAATAACCATTAATTAAAAGTTTAAAGTTTGTATTTTATATACTAAGGATTCAAATTTTATACATTTGATATAACAATAGTTTTATACATTATATTTTGCATGATTACCATTTTAATGATGTCAGCTGTTAAAATTTTATAGTTTAAAGTTTATATTAAATACATTGTTGAATGTAAAAAAAATGTCTCTGCTTTTCTTTGGTACCTCTATTACACTTTGTATATCTTAAAAGTCAAATCGCAGCATTTTCACCTTCTGAAAAGAACTTCTAGTTTTAATTGAACTGAAATCATACTGACATTTCAGGTTGAACAACTCCAGAATGCCTGACAATAGTAACTGTAAGTTGTTCCTTCGTGGCCTTCCTCCTGATTGCAAGGAGAATAACCTAAGAATCTTTCTTGAAGGTAACTAACTAGTTAAAAGTCCGAAATTACACAACTTTTGAATAGATTAAAAAATCAAAAACTCGAAAACTCAGTAATATGTTTCGGTCTTTTGGCCTTTGTCAGTTATCTTCGAAAGACCAAAATGTTCTTTTTATTGATATTTTTTTAATTGAATCAAACATTGTCCAGTTTTGGTCTTTTTAAAATACCAGCACAATCTGGATACTATTAAAGGTACTGTATGATGGGTGCTGTTTATTTATGAAAGTGGCTATTATAAGTTGATATTGCAGTGTAGGTACCATTGCAATACAAATTCCCACTGTCTCAAAAACATTTAACCCACAAAATTGTGTGGAATTATGCTAACCATATACACATTCACTTCCAGTTGTCTCTGGCATTCCTGGAGCAGTTACCAAACTCCACATCCCCAAAGGAAAGGCAAGGATATTGTCATGATCTTTGTGCATTGATGTACATGTATTTTTTTAAGACTTAAGATTATTCACAACATTCAGGAGCAGGAAGAAATATGTTGTTTGCCATTTGAGGAAGTATTTACAGATTAAGTTACTCGCAGTAATATTAACCAATTAGATTCTGACTTGAATTTCTGCAGACATTTGCTTTTGCCACCTTTTTGCAAACAGATGTTGCAGAAGGTTTTCTTTGAAAGGTAAGTTGATTTGTTTTTTAGCATTAATAGCATTCTATCAGTATTAATTACATTGAGTGGAGGCTTTAATTTCTATTCCACTGTACTACAATTGTGTAACATTATTGTTCAATGTGTTAAGCACAAGATATAATCACCATGTACATGTAAATATTTTGCAGTCCTCCAACCAGCTTTTGATCAATATACAGTTAATGTTAATTGGTCCTGAGGGAATCAGGTAGTTTTGTTTTCCCGAGAGTCCTGATGTTTTCCTAGATGAAGTTGATCGAGGGAAACATCAGGACTCGAGGGAAAACAAAACTAACCAGTTTCCCGATGGACCATACATTGAGTGCTTTAATTGTTATATATTTCCCTTAAAAAACAACAGGGTTGTCACTAAGGGCCAGGGGCCGGGGATTTCCCCCAGCTACTCGGAGCCTAACCCCCAGCTACTTTCGTCCTTAAATTAAACCAAAATGTGTTGTTTGTGTGTGTGTGTGTGTGTATGTGTGTGTGTCAGGGGGGGGGGAGGGGGCGACATGACCGCTTGCAACTTCCCCGGTTACTAACAACAATTACCCGGCAACTTGAAATCTTAGTGACAACCCTGAAACAATCATAGCAAATACCAACAAAAAAAGACAGCACATCGGGCCCGTGGGCAACGTTACTGCACAATTGTACCCTGGTCGGGATACATTTGAATTTGATCGGGGTTGCATGACCAAGAATCAACCAATCACAGTGCTCGTTTTGTTGAGTGAAAGTCTAGGTATATAACAAGGTAAGTTGCACCATTGTAATTAAGATACAGTCAAGTAGCTAGACCATCAGAAAATAGTTTTCTTGTCCCACCTGAAAGAAAAGGTTTGATACTTTTAAGTAATCATCCTTTTCTGTAAAGGATGATCACTGCAGCTATATAAGACAGGCCCTCTGATGCGGCAATTTTGGGGCTGATTATGCTATGATGATTGACAAGTACATACAGTAAATTAAGCAAATTGTATGATTTCTTTCAAGCCTGCTTTAGTTGGATTTAGAGTGAGAAACCTGTTTTTCTGCTATCCTACAGACAGTTTGAGCATAAAGGAATCATTGTCAGTGGTTAACTATTTGCTAAGCACTTTATCATGCAATACTGATTCAGTGCGTTTGACCACCACTGACTCCCAAGTATGATCGATCACAAGTTGCATGTGGGAAAAAAACATCAACCCATTGACCACATGAAGTCACCTTCAGGGTATTTTCTTTCTCAGTTTTAGCAGAATGTCTTGTCTTATCCATGAGGAAGTTTCCTTCGTGTTTTGCAAAAAAGCTATATTTTGTTCCTAAAAATTTAACAATGCTTTTCTGTTCTACTTTCAAATTCCATCGGTATGGAATGCTGATCGGCCAACTCAAAGAAAAGGACTGTTTGTACCAATGGGCATTGAGATTAAAAACTAGTTCCAGGCTCCTGACATGCAAAACGCAAATAACGCCTTGAACTTTATTTTTTTTGTTTGCTTGTTGGTTTTTATGAAACCAGTGGTAGAAGAAAGTCTCCAAGGCTTTTTTTATCAGAAACTCGCCTTGCAACAAAGGATGTATGTTGTATTTTTACAGATAAAGCAACAGTTTGTGGTTTATTTTGTGAAAACTGTGTGGTTTGTAATTATACGATTGTGTAATCAAAGGTTGGCAGGCAAAATCGCAACTTAAAATCAGAGGGCCTGATAAGACTAGGAAACAAACAACCCTATTTGTACTGTAACTGGTATCACAATCTGGAACTACATTATAGTACTTAGTGTCATGGGGCATGCAGTGATCCTCCTAAAAGATTCAAGCCTCATATCTTTTCTGTTCGGTCGGGTTAAACCAACTTAGAGAAAGGTCCTTTTCTTAATAATGAAGAGTCTGATGCTTTGGGCCTTGAAAAAGCTAGGGTATATTTCTCAATGACAAGAGGTTCAGTGCTGGAAATCTCAACCTCTTTATCATTAAACAATGTCACACCTTACCTTCATTATCAACTCAGTTGAACTTGCTCTAAAACCCAAGGGTTTCATTAATAGGAACCAGGTACTGCAAATTGAGCGAGAGTGACAACAACTTTGCACGGCTGCTTTTGACACCTCAACCACAAGAACAAAACACAAATGTTCTTTAAAATGTACAGTAACACATGCCTAAATCAAATCCAGATGCCCTCCTGTACCAAACTGTGATGAAAGCCCTGAAAACCCAAGATTTTGTGCTTCCCAATGCAGTATCAATTAATATCTTGTAATAAAAACTAACCCCAGCACTGTATCATTTAAGCCTTGCTTTGCAATTTTATGTTGAGGTTCTGTTATACTGTGATGACCTGGGAGAGCTGTACCGAGTGCAGGCCTTTAGATTTCAGCAGAGACATAGCCATAATCATTTACTGACTCGGAGAAGTGTTCCAGTCAATTTCATGGTTCAAAGAAACATTCATGAAGCTGTTAAGTATAAACCCCCACAGCATGTCCACTTCACTCCAGACTTCAATATGTTGTCCCAGTCCCTACCAAAGAAAAGCAAAAGAAAACACGGTGACAGTTTCATCTGGTTTGGTGATTGTGGTGCAAGTACAAAGAAACAAGTGAAGGCAAAGAAAAAAAAGAAGAAAAATAAGGTACTTTCACCTTCAGCTAGTTTGTCAAAGTTCAACTGATAACTGCCTCCCAAACTTTCATAAGTGCTGGACTGACTATGTTTGCTCTGAGTAGTAAAAGATCCATGTACAGTGAAGTGCAGTTAGTGCACATGCAGAATACTTGCAACCATTTAATGCTTTCTTTCCCAATAACATCCTAGACTAATAATTAAATGCTTTAAAAATCTGTAAACAACTGCTTTTGACTCCTGATAACTTGAACCCTCAAAAACTCAAACCTTGTGCTAACTCAAAAAAAAACAATAGGCAAGCATTGCATGCATGTGACTACTGCATTAAGTTTATTCGGACCTTTTTTCAATTGCAAACGTGACAATGTTGGTGTGTGGGGCACATGGATCTTGGACCTTCCAGATATTTGCGCGAATTGTATTGTGCATTGTGATTGGCTAAATACTAGGCAGGCGCTGATTGGCTCCTTCACTCACTCAATCACTTGTGTTTCCTTTGACATATTGGCTCCTACATTATTTCATATGCAGTAGCCAAAAAGATTGATTTCGGCTGGATTTCTGTCATATTCTGTGGATATTTACTGAGCCGCAAAAAGCGGCTCAGTAAATATCCACCACTAGCCACCTCCACTTCGGTGAGTAGTTGTTAAATATAATATGATCAATAATTAGTATTAATATTAATAGTTAAAATTATTATTATACTTAACCCAACAGGGATTGGTTGTGCATCCACGTGAATCTCTTCAGTTTGGCCTTGTGACACCAAAGGGCAAAAGTAGTGCAACTGCAGAAACCAGTGTTACAGCTGCAAAGGATGGCCTATTAACAGCAAACCTTAAGCTGAACAGGAATGAAAGAGAGCTTTGTTCAGCAGACACACCAGTGAAATCTCTCCACCTGTTCAACATTTCTACTGAAATAAGAAATCCACATTTTCAGTCTAACTCTTTTGAACCAGACCAGAACAGTGCTCCATCAGAAATTGGCTCTCAACATACCAATGACAAAGCATCTGTAAATTACCCAGGGAAAGCAAATCAGGAATGTAGTGGTGAAGAACTTACATGTAATTGTCCAAAGCTGGAAGCAACAAATGACACTGGATCTTCCATCATAGCAGAGTATGGAAATGCTTTCCTTGATGAAAGGCTCTCGGAAATAGAAAGTTTATCAGCAGATGTCCAAGTTAGAGGCACGTGTACCAGCAGAACAGCTGCAGTATCTAATGTAGGACATGATACTTTAATTAGCAACCAGAATTCAGGAGCTGGAGACGTAAGGCAACCTATATCACAAGTTGCACCTGCTAAATTGTCAAGGACAATCAGGTAGAATATATATTTCCTTACAATTGGTGTATCTCAAATATTTCACTATTCATTATATATGAGGAACTGTTACATGCATGGTATGTAGAATGACAAGTGCTATATTTCTGAATTTCATGCATTTATAACATTTTTTCAACTAGAGTACAGTTATTTGAAAAGAAATTAAATTACTTTTGTTAGATTTTAGAGTTCACTGAGTTCTACAGTGTAAAATGACTGGAGGCCATGTCATTTAGTGGAGTGGTATAGGGGGGAATTAGGATACAGTTTTAGCAAGGTCTTAGAAAAAAGAGGGCCTGCCTAGGATATTAGGAATATTGTGCTTACTCTAAGAGTGTAGAATTAATTTACACGTATGCAGGCATAGCGTTTATTTTTTCAATAATTGCACATTGACTGTTTTTAACTTCATTTTGCACAGGCAAGTCATTATTGAGCATGGATATCTTGGCCCGTTATGCTTTGACATTTCATATGAAACTACAGTGAATGATATAAAGGATGAAATAATGCAAAGAACTGGATTACCAATGGCAGACCAGATTCTCACTTACAACTGCAGTAGGGTTAGAGGAAATTTCTGCTAACGTTTTTAAGTAATGGCTGTGAATGTAACCTCTTAATCTAGATGACTTCATGTTCAATGAATGCTTAATAAATAGACGTAATTTCACCTCATAATGTTATAGACTGTGGGGCAAGTGTGCTGTTCACCTCTTGTACCATATAGTTCACAACAGTTTGAAAAACACTACTCTTTATTGTACATGTAGTACCTGTCATATTATGGCTCTTGTTAAATGTCATATTGTAATAAGTACTGTACCTGCAAAGTTGACTGAGTTGAGAATATTTAACAATTATTCGCCGAAGGCGAAGTGATTCTCGGTGAATATTCACCGAGACGAAGTCGAGGTGAATATTCACCGAGAATCACTGAGCCTGAGGCGAATAATTGTTTTAGTATAAATACACAGGTGATTATTTCAAAAAAGAAGAGAAAAGCATTTTAAAACGCGAAAAAGTTCTATTTCATCAAAAGCGCGCGAACGACTGGCAGCCATTTTGTTCGTCGAGGTGATTATCGGCCAATAATCCGAGATAGCGAACCAATCAGAGCGCGCGATTTTGTATAATCACCTGAGTATTTATACTAAATCTTTTTACTCTGTATTCTAGCTGTGTGACAGCTTTTGTGTTCGATTACTCTTTGAAGAAAATCAAAGCAGTGTGACTATGATGCTCTTTGAAGGTTCTCTTAAAGGAGGAGGTGATCGAGGTAAGAACAAACAACATGATTATTATCAGTCAACCCTCAGTTATTGCTACTGTAAAACTATTTCAGGTTATGTTGCCATTTTTTGTATACATATTTTTTTTCAAAGCTTGCTGAACAGAACTTTTCTTTATACTGTTACCCTATTTTCTGTGGTTGACACTACTATTGTCATAGACCACAGAATGCTGTCCTAAAAATATATTTAGCACACTAGTGGTCTTGTCAGTACATGTATGTCACCAGTGGTTTCTAATAATGTTAGCTGATAGGAGATTACCTATTTGAAACAGATTATATTAAATTAAATTAATTATTATATTAAAGTTAATATGTCATTTCTTTCTGATCATTCTTTAGAAAGTCAATAAGAGATAACTGTACTGTACTGTACTGTACTGTGGTAGTGTTAAGTATTTTACTATACTGTTCTAACATTTTTATCTGTAAGTGAAACCTTGTATTGTGACCTTGTGGTCTTAACAGATCTTAATTGTACGGTGTATAGTGTGAATTTCAGTTTTGACCAAAACTAGGCAGTGTTGCCATTCTTTGGAAAGCTTGTGAACAGCAATATACTATCAGCAATACTATCTGTTTTGCAGCAGAGTAACACTCTGAAAGGATAAGAACCATGTGTTGTTGGGTAGAAAATAGTTCTCTTCATTACTGTTTGTTTTCCACTGATTATCTCTTTTAAGTATTTTGAATCTTGGCATATTTTGATGAAACATTAATTATTCATTGGCAGAGAGAATGGAAAAATTACTGTAATTTTGCTAGTAAACCACTTTTACTGTCATAGTTCAACCAAAGCAAGTTCAAGAGGAAGGTGCTGTCGGTGGTGAAGATGCTAATCTTGAACAAGATCAAGCTGGAGGTAAGATTAAAAACTTACCCTCACTGTTTAATGTAGTTCCACTGTCCAAAGACATAGACAATCATGACACAGATATTGTCCTTGAGGTCTCCCTTCACATGATAAAGAGTAAAATCCTCTCTGAAACGGAACTTACT
Organism: Ricordea florida; assembly: GCA_949710005.1. Taxonomy (NCBI): domain Eukaryota; kingdom Metazoa; phylum Cnidaria; class Anthozoa; order Corallimorpharia; family Ricordeidae; genus Ricordea; species Ricordea florida. The sequence continues at coordinate 24,217,599 of OX453273.1, read as the reverse complement.
ACTGAGAATGGTATAGTTACAAAAACTTATAAAAAGTATTGCAGACCTTTTAGTTTTTGTTAGTTACACATTACACCTGCATTGCTGTAGGATGTCCGTTTGTATGCTCAGTGCAGCTTTGTCAATTAGAGCTGAGTCTTTAATTCTCTTTATTGTTGCAAACTAGTGGAAACATGGTTCTACTCTAAACGGTCTTTTCATTGTTGCAAGTCCTTTCACCATCACCAGTATTTAGGGAATTGAAAACATGCTTCTAACTTCTTAACTGGCCTTTCTGTTACTGTTAACTTTATTTTTACTCTGAGGGAGCCCAATGTCTATAAGCCTCATGGTTTCTTTTTACGCTTCCTCGCCACTTTCATTTGCTTTTGTGTAACTGTCTTGTTCTATCGTTATTTGTATTTTGTGGTAAACCAAATAAAGTTACAAAGTAACTTTTTCGCCTGTTCATCGAACCATGCAGTGTGGCAAACCTTCATACATCTTTGTATAGTACTTTAATGTGTTAATTACTGTTTGTTTAACTGAGCAATGTGCTTTTAACTTTTTTATCAGTAAACGGAAACGTGCTCTGTAATCAGTCCTCGAAAAGGTACCGAACAGTACTCTTTTGCGGCACTGTTTTTGGTACTGTATCGTGCGATTCTAACTTTTTCTCTGTGAGTCAAACAATAAATTGTGACCAATCTTTGGAGAGAGCTACGGAACAGTACTGCACTCGGGTTCTGTTTGTTTCACGTCATACTCTGGCTCTAACATTTTCATTTGTGGTTTAAACCACTCGGTGCGATCATTCTTTGGAAAGAACTGTTCAGACCTGGCGGATATTTTGGTAGGTTTGGTCTTGAAGATTTTCATCGGTAGTTAAGTTTCAGAGACTGTGGAGCGTATCCAATGGTTGGAAAGTACTTTCATGTGCTTTTGTACCTTTCACCAACCGATTTTGAAATGGTTTTGCATAAACGCTCTTTGTGTGGAAAAAGTGTATGGAGTTCTTTTTTTCTTTTCTTTTTTTTTACAGCGTCGTCGTTGATGGAGACCTGGGATGCAGACAAAACAGCTCGCTGGATGCGGAAAGAAGGTTTAAGTGACAAGTATGTAGAAGTTTGTCAGAGAGAACACATAAGTGAAAGGGCTCTGTTACTCCTGTGTGTGCAAGGACCGGAGAAGCTGAAGCAGAGTTTTCAACTGAAAGAAGGGCCGCTCGAAATTCTTTTGGCTTCCCTGAAGTCGCATCTAGAGACATTTGATAATAGCAAGCCCCAGGTGGCGATAGCACCAGAGGAAGTGATGAGGGAGTGGACTGTTGAGAGGCTTTGTAGTTGGTTCAGATGCCTGACATTGCCGGAAGTATGCATACAAAAGTTGGAGGAGGAGGAGATAAATGGGCGGGCGTTTCTTCTAATGAGAGATTCGCACAAACTTCAGGAATGTTTGCAATTAAAGGCTGGTTCTTTGCTAATTATTCAACACGAATTGGCCTTGTGTGAGGAATCGTGGAGTGGGGATCGTAGTAATATTTTCAAGGAAAAACCGACTCTTCAAATCAAGGCATCGGGGCGTGAGCCTTCTTCTCTGTCACCACAGGTAGCACCAAACCAGTTGAACCAGAAAACAGAACAGGTCCCTTATAGGGAGCTTGAAGACAAAACTCCATTACCTACGAAAAGCATGCAAAATGCGGCATCAGGTTTGTCAAGAGAAAAGGAAATCCTGGAGCTTCTTCAAAATGCCCTGAAGTTAAGAATTGAGCTTCCGCAGACCTCGCAAACAACAAGTTCCGTGCGATCGATTTTTGTGAAACGTGGTGGCGGAGCAAATTCCTTGGAAAAAATGCTCAATTTTATTGCTATCACGTCAGAAGATGAGTTGAGCTCTCACGAGGCACGGCAGCTATGGACCAAGGTTAGAAATCATACCTCGGAATGGATAAATCTGTTTACAGATAAAGATGCTTCTCAGTTTATTTGGGAAGATAGTTTACTTTATTCTCAGCGTGAGAAGGGAATGGTTGAGTTGAGAGAAGGTCAGGTCAGCCAGATATTCCTGGAAAAGCTCTCTAAACCGGAATTTACAAGTAATTACTTTGTGGTCTTAATAGATGAACTCTTGCTTCAAGAAAAGAACGTTTGCACCTTCCTCTGGGACAGGAAGGGGAAGCGTAGTTTTACAATCCAATTAAGTGACAAAGAGAAGAATTATCATGCATCTTTTAATAGAAAAAATATTGCTCATGGTCTTAAGTGGAGTAAAGATTTTAGGTCACGGATCAACACGTCAAAAACCAATCCAGGTTTACAACCAAAGCAAGATGGCATGTCCTCTGCTCACGACAAACCTCGCGTTCAAACTCTCAGAACCTTCAACAGCGAGCTTGGAAACACGACGTACACTGAAGGGTTTGTTCTAAACTGTTTAGAAACTGGTGCCAAAGATTTGATGACACCTATCCATGAGCTGAAGCTTTTTCGAAAAGCTGTTGATTACGGTGAAGAGGAAAGTATAAATAAATTTGTTTACGAAACTTTGAGGTTTGCATGTGCATGCTTGAATGAAAGGACGAATGGTACAATACACTTTGGTGTCGCTGACGAAGTGGAAACACAGACACACGTTTATCAACCAAGAGAAGTGGTTGGCGTCCCAGTTAAAAACTTTCCACAGTATTACGAAAAGATTACGGAATATATCGAGAAATGCTTCGTTGGTCCAAGTAAGAGTAATGTGCACAATTGTGTTCGACATCCCGTTTTTGTTCCTTTAAAAGATTATGCGCAGCCGATGTCGGGTGAAGTAGTAATTGAGGTAGACATCGAACCAAGTTATTCTATGTGTGAGGCAGAGATATTTAAGATTGACTTTAAAGCTCTTGGACGAGGCAAAAAGGAACCTGTAGCCTACAGAAGGGTTGGCTCTCATACACAAGAAATGAGTACCCAGGATATTGAGGATTATTTAAAAAATCGCATGTCGAAGCTGGATCAACTGCGTAAAACCAAGGAGAATGAACAGCCTTTGAGAGGAGAATCCCCCCATTGTCTTTCTGGTAAACTTTGTAGACTGCTCTGTGCTAATAAGAAATGCTTAGACTCGTCTCTGTCCCCTATTTTGGTTACAACCAAGCCAGATGCACACATGACACAAGAATTCCTCGAAGAAAACTTTAGCTTTATTCAGAGCATAAAGTGGCTGGTGACATTCGATTTTGATGCTGGAGGATCAAATGACACTGGGCTCTGCAAAGTGTTTAAGTCTGGGCCTAATGCGCCTCGATGTGACTTGAACGAAGCGGAAGACTTCGATCAAAATGATGATTTGATTGACAGCGTTTACTACCAAATGCGCTGGATATTTGGAAATGGGTATGAAAAGCTTGGAAAGAAAGCGGTCACTTTTAAGCAGTGGAATACTTCAAAGGGGAAGCGCGGAATAAGTCAAGTGATACAGTCTCTTAGTACCAACATTCCCGAATCTAGGGCAGTGGTCCTATTTTTGCTTTTGTCAAAGGACTGTCAAGCAGTGGCTGACATGTTTACGGATTTTTGCACCTACCTGGATGGTCCCAATCAGTTGGTGTACGTAGCTGAAAATTCAGACGTCGCAGCCGATTGGGAAGCAGAACTCTCGAGAACATGTTTAGAGGAGCGCGAACTTCGAGAGAGAGGAGTCGTTGGAATGCCGTGGAGTGAATTTCAAGAGTGTGTTGGACAAATGATTTATGGCACTGATCCCAATCAGTGTTAGTCGCTATGCCCACAGGAAGTCTTTACCCGTTAAAGCACGAATCTTTCTGTAACCTGGATGTCCTAAGTGCAACAGAATGTAAGGAGCTAGAGAATTTGGAACACAGAGAACGTGAAAAAAATCCTCCATGGAAGACGAGAAGTTTTACAGAGGGTATCCTGTGACATGGAAGAATTTCTGGTTTACTAATGCCGGCAGAAATCACGTTCTTCAGAGAGACAACTACTCAAACCTAAAAGCCATGATTAAAAAAATGTTTAGAAAGGGACCCGAGGGAAAGGTACATACGATTACAGTGTATCACCACATTGGCGCAGGAGCCAGCACAATGTGCAGACAAGCACTTTGGGATTTTCGTCGCAATACAATGTGTCCATACCGATGTACATTGGTTAGAAGAATAGATGACAACACGTGTGTGGAGCTTCTGCGTCTTAGAAGAGTGGGATTCGAAGATGACAAGGAAGCTTCGTGTCCTCCTGTTTTAGCATTAGTGGAGGACAAAGACCACCTTCTCTTCAGGGAGTTGCGACGACAGGTTTTAGATCAAGCCAGTGGCCTTCCTAGAACAGATTCGCCCGTGTGTGTGTTTCTTTATTGTAAGGCCACTCTCGACCCGTTTGGTTGTCATCTCAAAGAAAACGAAACTAGTGTATACTTGGAGCAGAAACTGACCTCCAACGAGGTCAGGTGGTTTACAGATAAATACAACGAAATGGAGAGGAAATATCACAGAAAGGACTCAGGGTTTAATTTTAACAAATACGCCTCTGAGAATTTGATATCCTTCATGATAATGAAGGAAAACTTTAATCCTGATTACACCAAAAGTATTGTTGAGAGGAATTTGAGAGGAAGTCTGCACTCTCTTATCTCGTAACTTAAGTTACAATGAGTATTCTACGTTTTTAACTTTACAGTCATTACTACTCTTCATTACTATTTTTAGGGAGTGTGTAAAGAGAAACTTGGGTGTATAGAAACTTCCCTTTTCAGATGCCCCTTCCTTTCTTCTGTTTGTCTCTGCATTTTGATTTGCAACTTACATTACAAAGTCTACACGGTATGAGAGTAGGAATGTATGCATGTGCGAATGTATGAGTTGTAGATTGAGGTCCTAACTTATTATCGTTTGAACAAAGAGTGAACATTCTTTTCGAAGGAAAAAAGAAAAATGATTACGTGAGTGTCACAAAAACTTGGTTGCACTATTACCTGGTTGCCATCCAGTTTCTCTCCTTCCTTCTTTTTCTTTTTCAAAGAGTTTATTTCTTCCAACTTTCTACTGAGCTTTCGTCTTTCGGCAATATAATCCTCGTATGTACATGTACCCAACCAGGTACGCGTGGGAATAAACGGGCTATTTAATTCCACAGGGCGGTTGTCGCGGAGATGGGTGCTTGTGTAACACACGTCCAGTGCTATAGGTTGACACCAGCTAAACCCGAGGTAAAATGAAACTTCTTCCTTGGAAAAGCCTCCCACATTAAATGGAGAGTAGTAGACTTCAACAGACCGACTTGAATCAAGGGGATTCGTCACTCGTATGGTATTCTTGCTTTCAACAACACCTTTAACACGTCGGAGTCTTTTCTTGAGCTCTTCATGCCCCCAGTCTACGGATTCCTTTCCTCTCCGCGGCAAAGGAAGTTCATTTACATGGACAAATACGTCTAGACCACTACCCTTACCTAAATAGAAAAGTGTTGTATATTGTCTTGTCTCCCTCTTGAAAGACATATGCTTGTACAGTTTTTGTTTGAGCATTCTATCTCTATCGATACCACCTTTGCTCTTGTCATCCCAACGCTGTTTGATCTTTTTCAAGGCATCATAAAACTCTTTTACATAACAATCACCCTGTAATTCCGAATCTTCTCGCGGCCAGAGAAACATGACCTTAAACAAGTGTGCGTAGAGACGCTTTTCTACAACGTCGCTTTCTTCAAGCGCACATAATTTGTCGACCATTCTGTAGGTCTCTTTGTATTCCTCTTCAATCGACCTTGGTGATGGTTCAGAACGCCAGCCCCTCATTCCATAGGGTGAGTGGAGAGCCATCTTGGTTGTTATCATAAGCAATAAGTCTTTGTAATTTTCTTTGTACCCAGGCTCGCTACAGTTTTCCTCAACCAAGTTTCTAAGTAACTGAAGCGTTTTTCGTGTCACACGTACTTTAGTCTCGATACCATTGATCTTAAACACACTCGAAAATATAGTACCACCAAGATACTGATTAATTTGCTGCCACCTGTACTCTCGTCTTTCCTCAGGAGTATTTCCTTTACTTCCACATTCACCAAAATAACTGTGATATTGCGCTCTGAAAGTAAACATTTGCCTGGGTAATACTTTTGCTAGAACAGTATTGTCCTTGTAGATCGTGAACTCTTCTGAAATTTCCTCCATACAGACGCTAAATCGTTCGCCTAATTTTTTCATACACTGATGGAAGTCTTTCCAGGGAGCTTTAACTTCTGGTGGAATTTCCGCAGCGCTAGCTAAGTAGGCTTGTAACCTTTTCATTCCATCATCTCCCCTGAATATTCCGGTGCAACGAAGAATATCAAGCAGGTAAAACATTACCGTCAACTCCCCATGAAAACCGAACTTATTCTGATCGTCTTTTGATACTGCTTGTGACTTCTGGAACCACTTGATCGCTTCAAAAGTGAGTGGCAGCAATGGAGTTACATCTTCTATTTCTATTTTCCGGTTTTCTTCTCTTATCGGGCCATACAAAACCTTGATCTTAGTTTCTTGAATGCGACCCATTGTATCAAAAACAAATGAGTTATTGGGATTCATTTCAATAGCTCTCTTACAGAACTCAGACGCCCGCTCAAAACAAGAGTTTCTGTTCGATTCAGAGAAGGCTGATCCATTAACATAAAATACTCTAGCTATTTGCTGAGCTAGCATCGGATCATTAAATTTCTCCAGTCCTTCTTCCAAGAGTTCAACAGCTTGGTTTATGGTTTCCTCCGTTGCCTTTGTAACCCCAGCAGCTGCATCTTCTAAATATAGAATTTTTTCAATTAAAGGTGAAAACTCTGTCTGCGTCTCGTCGCCATATTGGTATTTCTTTCGATGTTTGAGCATAAAAATTGCACCCTCACGCAAGTGCTTGGATGTAAAGGAATACTTCATCTTTTCTGCCAACAAGGAAGATCTGAGAAAGCTCAGTGCAATTTGACCAACAGACATTTCCTTTTTCTCTGCTATTTGGTCAAGTAACTCTGAGGCAATAACAGGATGCACTATGGTGATGGCCCTTCCAGTTCCCGCATGCGTACTGCGGTCCACCTCTCGCAGAAATACTCTAGCTGAATGAGTAAGTCCGTCACACCAATCTCGGAAAGTTTTCCTTCGCAGAAAACTAGAGGATAGCATGATAGCATCAAAGCATGAAGCAAATACTGGAAACGGATCATAAATATTCAGCAGTGATGTATACTGGAGAAGTGTTAACTCGTCACCTGTTACTTGGTAAGTACTTGTCGTGAAAGTTTTTAATTTAAATACTTCACTGTGGGACGTATGGTTTGTTTCTGGGTGAGACATTTTAATAATTTTGGGGTTTGTTTGTTGATTTCTCCATCGTGTTCTTTCCCTTATCAAGTTCGGTTTAATTGAGTAGTAAAGACAAGATAATTTCCACTAATTTAGGGAACACGAGGAAGGCGATTGCCTGTATTTCGGTTTGAATTTATCCACAAAGCTCTTTTTAATCCCCAGTGCTTTGTTTTGAAACAGGAAAAGAAGGTCAGAGAAGAAAGTGAATGCAAAAAACGTCTTGAAGAGCTTAAAAAGATGCTTAATGAGTCTGAGGAGTTTTTGGACTGACAAGATACTTACTGGTTTCAGGTTGGTAAGTCGCGTATCCCTTCGTTAAAAATGTCGACTGCCTTACTCGAAAGCACACTGAAGGTCTGGTATTTAGTACTATTTCCAAATGTAATTCGTAAGATTCGTTCGCGGAAAAAATGCGCCTGCACTGTAGGCCACTTAAAGCTGCATCGGTTTTAATCTTTTACAAATGTTTTAAAAGCATTTTAGTGGACGAAGATGGCAGTCTTTAACCTTTGATTTTCCAGGCGGGAACTGAAAATTCAATTCCCGGAATCTTCGACCTCCAGGTCTACGATCAGTTTGATGACAACAGAAACATTTTGGACGAAATGTGTGTGGAGGCTGGCTTTGTGAGACAGAAGTGATTCAAACAAATCCCTTTGAGAACCTTACCAAAGAAGAAACTCCATTTATCAGAAAGAAATCCTTGCGCACGGCAGAGAGGAAAACTCTTCTTTCGGAGGAATCGATCCAATGTAAGATCGAAGAAGAGCAATACGAACAGGACTGGGAAGGTCAAGAAATGACGAAAGGTGTTTACAAGAAACTGATTCGCTTGATAGAAGATCACGTGATTTTGCTGTTCGGTTTTGTTTGACAATGGTTGGACTAAAACGCAGAGACAGCTGTATAGGACACCCATTACCCGGTGCGAAAAATAGAAAAGCTCTGGGGAAACCAAGAATCCTAAAGCTTCGGAAGGGTGAATACTAACTGGTACCAAGGCAGGCGAGAATAAATGTAATGGGATGTTTAGCCCAAGGGGACTTGAACAGCAAGCTGACTCGTTTGGCTTTTGATGTTTCTGTTTTTTGCGACGTATTGCACAACCTCGACGTCGGATGTAACTGCCAATGTCGGTACTGTAGACCGCGGAGCTTTTCATACTGCAAACTGGTCTCACTTTCCTACGAAAACGCGGATTGAACACGCGTAGAAAGAACGAGGAATTAAAGAGGCGAGAGGCGCGTGGGAGGCCTACGCCTTTCGCGCGCGAGTTTCGTCGCAAACTGGTCTAACTTTTCTGCGAAAGCACGAATTGAACACGCATGGAAAGAAGCGTAAGAGAGTAGGAGTGGTAAGAGGCTCGTGGGAGGCCCACACTTTTTGCCCTCGAGGTTCCCCACTTCTGCTTCATCATGATCTTGTTAGCTAGCAAAATTCTTACCTTTAGAGCAGCTAGATACACCTTAGGTTATAATCACTTATGGTTACTGTTTTAAAATACTGGGCGGATATCCTTGGACAGCGCTGAACTTGATTCTGGATAGTGAGGTGTTTTTTGAGCAAGTCCAGTACATGTAACGTTTTTGTAGAAAATAATAGAATTTCTGCTTGGTTTTCAAAGTGTAAAATCTGGAAGCAACTGTCAAGCAGTGCATGTAGATCTGGAATTGGATGAGCAATTTAGATTTAAGTTTAAAACTAGGAGGACTTACGCTTCAACCAAAAATTCCGGTTTTAAATTTCGAGATTTTCGTTTGCCGAAAGGAACCGTTCTCTCAGAGTTTCCTCCAAGTTTCCTCGTCTTCCTGGACCTTCTGCTCAATTTTCAAACAAGGAGAAAGCCAAAACAAAGCTGAAATGACCAAATGGAACGCGCCGTTTCGGTCAGGCGAGACCCCCTGGCCACTATGGACCACGTTCAAAGGCCAAATATTTCTGTCAGAATGAACCGAAGTGAACCGTTCCATTTGAATTCTAACCGGAATTTCTGGATTACTTGGTCAAACAGTAAGCGTGCAGGGTGTCGAAAAATCACATATTTTCCAGCCCAGCTCCATCCAATTACTATCAAGGTCCCTATCGCCCTCCAGTGAAGTTTAGTCTTCCTTATATACCCTATCACTTTTCTGGTAAATGTAGTGATTTTGTTATAAGGAGCTTTTGTCCACATATGTCTTTAAAAAACGAACCAAACTAGCTAAAAATACCGGTAAACAACGTAGACTCGTACATGAGGCAAAATTTTGACCTTTGCCTCAATGTTGTGCACCACACCCCTTATGTGGTGTTGTTTCATCAGCCAAGGTTGAAATATCTGGCATAGCGTATGACTTGGTTGAATGTGTTATGTATGAAAAGGAGACAAAGAGTTCCGATGCCATCAATGAAATGGTTCTTGAAAACTAGATTTTGTTCTTAAAAAGGTCCTTGAATTTTGTTTCTTGGAAGTTGTACGAACCATGTAATATTTCTGTGACTGGCTCTGCTTGGTATGAATAATTGAAAAAGAAAAGTTGCTTAATTTGGTTTGGCCGTATTTAAAGGTGACGGTTTATGTTTTTAACCCGAAGTTTATCGATAAAAACCAACGAGAACGGTTTTGTTTACAAATGCAGATGCCTAACCAAATTTGATGTCACTTGCGAACTAAATTATTATATTTTTTTACAAAATGGTTTCAAATACAGAACGCTTTGACAACTCCATTTGAAGAAATGTCACGACCAGAACTAAACAACCGTCAGAAATTTTATCTGTGAGCGAGAAAACGAGACGGCAGTCGTTACAACGAAAAAGTCCCTTAGCGCGATCCAGTCCGCGTTGGATCGTCGCTTGAGATGTCCTCCATTTTCAAAGCCATTTTCTTATTGTGGTGTACATTATCTCACTGTCTTAGTATATACTAAAACAACTATTCACCTCAGTGTCCACCTCCACTTCGGTGAATGGTTGTTAATTATCCCTCTTCCGTTGCGCGTTACGTCATTAACAATGACGTAGAAAAAATGGTGTATTATTTGACCGTTACCCAGGGCTAAGTGATTTCAAAAATGTAAGCCATTTACCTTTTTTAGTAGTTTTTATTCATTTTATTAACAAGCACTACAATTTTATTGATATTAAAATTAATAGTTACTACTACTTTCCAGGGAGAAAAACAAGCCTCTAAATCACTTTCAAAAGTTTGCAAAGTTAAAAAGTAAACTTTGTAATGCGACATCTGTTTGTAGAGAAGCCATTTTTTTATCTTTGGTTTATTAAGCAGTTCTCGCATTTTTTTTCTTTTTTTGCAGTTCTGTATTTCTTTTAAGGTATTTCTTTTAAGGTATTTTCATTACTTGTATGTGTTTTAGTGTTGAATTAAATTTAGTTATAATTTTCCAGCAGTAACAAAATATACAACTTATAATTTACCAGCCTTACTCAATTCATGAATTAGCCTGATTTAAGTGATGTTATATATCATTGCAAATAAAGTGAATATGAATAATCAAGAAAATATGAGGTTTCAAAGAGAGGGAAGCTTCAGTACATGGCCCTCTTTGGATGAAAATTATTTGAAATCTACTTTTTGGATCATCGCGGTAATTTTAAGGACGACACCTTGTTCCGAAGTTTTCCGTGTATGCTCATCGCAATCGTCAGTTACATCAAAAAATAAAAACGCGCTTTAATGAAACCTTGAGTGACAAGAATTAAAATGGAAACTTTTTTTCAGATGTCCAACAAGGGAGGTTATAGAGCGGTTATGATAACAAAGTGGACCGCGCAGCCATGGAAAAAACAGATACAAGTAACTTGCGCCAACTAAGAATATATTTCAAGTAATTTTCTTGGGCCTCACGGATTCGCTCTCTAACCTCACTTTCCCTTTCAATAGTAACAGGAAATCCCAATGTCCCCTTCAACTGTACAGAAAGGTTGCAGCTTTCTAAACTTTGACCACTGTGAGCAACAGCTTCATTGCTTTCAGGACTGGGCGCATTGTCTGTTTTGCTCGTTACCCTGTTCATCCTTCGGTTATGAACAAGAGAAATTGAGGTAAGAGAACGTATCTCCCATGCTGGGTTCTCTTACTATGATAAGGGGACAGAATCTATTTTTAGATCCGGAAACTAATTTAACTGACCAATAGCTCATGTCCTCATCATGTGGTTGTAATTTCAATGCGCCATCTGGAAACCGTGCAGCCATGGAACGAGATATGGATTCCGCGCTAAAAATAGATTCTTTCTCTTAGCATATCAGACAGGGTTATATTCTCTTTGCTCATTTTCTCTTGGTTATGAACCAATAGCGTGAGATCTTACAACTGCTGCAAGGCTGCTCTCATCGCAAGCTGTAGTTTGTTACAAAAACCCCAGTTAAGTATTTCGCCACCCTGTCCCCCACCCTTCCCCTCTTAACCCAAAGTAAGAATTTGGTAAAAAAAGGTGGGGGTATGAGCTGTACGTTGACTGTTTCTTTACCAAGCAAATGAATAAAACTGAAAAAACGTCGTCATCGTAACCAAATATCGAGAACCTTAAATTCCAAAAACTACCACTGCATAATAACTCTAGAACAAGTTGTTAGTGGTCATTTCTTTGATTTCCTCCAAAGATTGAAAAGTTAGGACCGCAGCGCGTGAATAAAACTTCTCCATGATAGTGGGAGGGTCTGCTAATCCTGCTGCGGAAACCACGGTAGGAAAGAGAAAAGCAGACTTGCCCGTCTAATTTCCTCACTTCGTTCCTGCTTTCGGAAGTCAATTTGTTTATTCGGTTTTTTCAATTTGTCCAGATTACTAATTTTGACCAAGCAATAAACCCTCTATTAGCTGAATTTGTGGTGGGCTCCTGACCGAGAAGCATAAAGCGCTAAAAGAACCCAAGGAAGTGTGCAACAAGACTCATTAAAAAGGCCAGCACATACAAGTAATGGTGTTAGAAGCAACCTTTTCCGACACCAGTAACGATCCTCTATGGATCCATTGGTGTACTCCCATAAATAACTCGGCAGGTGGGTGGTTAGCGTCTTGATTCACACTGCCAAAGACGTATTTCGGACCCCATGAATGTCACTATATCGGGAAGAGTCACACTCAGTCTATGAGGTCTGCAATATCATGATCCAGACCGCGTAGCCATCTGCTCCATAAAGGATCGTTTCCCACGGAACTCTACTTGTCCATCCCCTAGCCTCTTGTCCAACTCTGCCGTATTCTCCTTTCCATGTCTTTCTCGGGCTCTCAAATAGTAAAAGGAACGCGAAAATGTGGGCAGGTCATTAAAGAAGTTAAGGGTTCCTTGTTCGCATGCTCTCTCTTTTGCCCTTTTTCTCTTCATTACAGAGCCTTTGCCAGATTATGCCCGCATTGGAATGCGCGCAAAATCCTGCCAGTAAAAGTTTTCGCTTTTGTTTAAAATAAGGGGCGCTAGCTTTCGATTTCAGAATTTTCGTTTGCCAGACAGTTTTTTTAGATGCAGAAACCCGCTCGTTCTCAGATCTCCTATACCCTTTTACAAGCCAAAACAGAAATGAGGGGCGTTTTCCCTTTGCAAAAATTGTCCGAAATTTTCCGTTTGAAATTTCCGATCGGGAAGAGCGCGTTCCATTTGTATAGGTAATAGCATGGTTTGCAGTGATTTTTGGTATAAATACCACGAGGGATATTTCAAAATTGTTGTACGTAATTTCAAGAGCCGTTAGGCGAGTGAAATTTGAAACAATTTTGAAATATCTCGAGTGGTATTTATGCCAAATATCACGTACAAATCATGCTATTATTTGTTTATACTACTACTCGCAAAAGGTTTGTAATTTTCACATGTAGGTATTTCAAATTAAGCAGAAATACCACTGCTCTTAGCCAATCAAATTACAGAAATTTCTCATGTAGTAGTATAAAGACACTAATCTCATTCGTTCTCAGGCTCGATCATTTTCGATCATTTCGATAAAAACGGTAAAAGAGGAATACCTCTGAAGGTTTTCCTCTTTTTCCGAAAAATTTTCAGTGGAAAAGTCTGTTTCATTTGATTTTTCCCCGGAACAACCGGTTTTTCCGTGCAAATGGCTAAATGGAACGCGCCGTCTCGGTCGGACAAGACCGAAAGAGATCCTGGGAACGATTATTACAAAGGCGAGGCTGCCAATTATTTTCGGCTTGGCTGCATAGTGGCACGAAAAAAAGCCGATTTGTTGACATTCAAGCTTTCAGAAATGTATTCCTCATTTGAAAAGCTCAGTATGGTGGTTGTTCCCGTCCAGTTTTATTCCCGGTAGTTCTGCTGAAGATGATGTTTGAAGACGCGCAGTTTTTCAGAGGCTTGACGGCTTGGTTTTCTACCAGTGTTCCCGCAAAAGTGAAATCGATCTGGAGTAAGTGTTTACGTATAAAACAATACGATTCAAGTTTAAATTTGAACTTAAGCTAAATTTTAGCACCATACCACGTTATATTGAAGAGTGGAAGGACAATAGCAGGGCTCGAGCGTAGTCCTGTGCATGTATTTAACAGAGTAAAAGCTATCGCAAGGGAAAAGGGAGTGAGTATATTCACATACATGAAAAGTAAGTTTACGTTCGCTTGGTATAGACGTAATGGTAAGCCAAAGACACACACCACCTTCTAAAACCCACACGACCGGAGTTTATCCCACCTTCTGTAAAAAATTTTGGAATTATTTCCGCACAGGTCCCTTCTTCATTATGCATGCTATAGGCACACTGTTCCATTCTACAATAACAAGAAATGTAAATGATAAAGTTGCAAGTCAGTTGTTTGTGACGATGATGGTAAACGACAATGCATATGTCAAATTCCAGCTTGACTGTGAAGCAACCTGTAACCTTCTACCACTGAAGGACTATGCAAAAGTTATGGGAGATCCTGATGACCTCTATATTGAAAAAAGCAAGGCCAAGTTAACCATGTACAACGGAGCCGTTATGTACCCAGTGGGGAAGTGCAAGCTCAAGTGCACGAGAGATGGCTCGTCCCATGTCCTTGAGTTCCAAGTTGTTGACGGAGATGTGAGACCACTTCTGAGTGCAGAAACATGCCAAAGGTTGAATTTCTTAAAAGTGCTGGTGAAAGACTCCTTCCATCATGTGGATACAGTGACTCAAGACAGCCAGTTTACACCATCAACGTTGAAGACAGTCATTGATGATGACCTCTTGACAGAGTATGCAGATGTTTTTGAAGGCCTTGGATGCCTCGCAGACCCTTACCACATAGAGATCGACCCAACAGCACAACCAGTGATACACCCACCCCGCAAGGTACCTGTTACCCTAAGATAGCCATTAAGACTGGAATTGGAAAGGATGGTAAATGAGAACATCCTAGCCCCAGTGAGCGAAGCAACAGATTGGGTATCAAGTATGGTTACAGTGGTCAAGCCCAACAAGCTCAGAATATGTATTGATCCTAAAGATCTAAACAGAGCCATCAAGCGGCCTCACTACCCTCTCCCTACTGTTGAAGAAGTTGCCACCAGTCTAAGCAAAGCAAAGGTGTTCTCTGTACTTGATGCCAAAAGTGGGTTCTGGCAGGTGCCGCTAGATGACACTTCCAGCAGACTTACAACCTTTAATGCCCCATTTGGTCGGTACCGCTGGTTGCGCATGCCCTTTGGCATCTCCTCAGCACCCGAGGAATTCCAGAAAAGGATGAATGATACCTTTGGAGATATTAAAGGCACTGCAGTGATTGCTGATGACCTTTTGGTGTACGGAGAAGGTGACGACATGGAGACTGCCACCTCAGATCATGACAAGAACCTAAGGATCGTCCTTGAAAGAGCCAGAGAGAGAAATCTCACCCTCAACAAAGACAAAGTCCGCTTGAGACTTACTGAAGTACCTTACATCGGCCATTTGCTCACAGCCGATGGACTGAAACCAGACCCAAAGAAAGTAGAGGCAATCCTGATGATGCCAAAGCCCACTGATGTAAAGTCAGTAAAGAGGTTCCTGGGAATGGCAAATTACCTCTCAAAGTTCTTGCCGCATTTGTCCACAGTCACGGAACCACTGAGGCGACTAGAAGACAAACATGTTGAATGGCACTGGAATGAAGTCCACGAAAGAGCCTTCACAGACGTAAAGCAACTCATCACTAATCATCCCGTGCTATGCTACTATGATGTGTCAAAAGAGGTCACCCTGCAGTGCGACGCATCTCAATCAGGTCTTGGGGCCGCTCTGTTGCAGGAGGGCCAGCCAGTAGCTTTCACATCAAGGGCGCTAACAACCTCAGAGAGAAATTATGCTCAGATTGAGAAGGAACTTCTCGCGTTTGTACACGCGTGCGAGCGGTTTGATCAGTACCTGTTCGGCCGAGAGGTCACCGTCGAGATTGACCACAAGCCCCTGGAGGCTATACTAAAGAAACCACTACTCACAGCCCCAAAGAGACTCCAGCGAATGATGCTGCACTTGCAGAACTACCAGCTTAAAGTTGTCTACAAAAAAGGCCAAGAGATGTACATCGCAGACACCTTGAGCAGGGCATACCTACCCTTACCAAACCATATCTCACAAAATGAACTAGAATTCATTCGATCTGTAGAGGAAGTCGACATGACCAAACATCTTGCTGTGACCAGAGAGCGTCTCGCAGAATTTCAACAGAAAACAAAGGATGATGCAGTCCTGCAGCAGCTGAAGCAGACTATTGAGCTGGGGTGGCCAGAGAGAAGAGAAGCAGTCCCTTCAGAAATCCGTGCATATTACTCTTACCGAGATGAACTGACAGTACAAGATGAAATACTCTTCAGAGGGAACAGAGTCGTAGTGCCAGCAGCTATGAGATCTGAGATGCTAAAGAAAATCCACGCAAGCCACATTGGCATTGAGGGCTGCCTTCGGCGAGCAAGGGAAATCCTGTATTGGCCTGGAATGACTTCAGCCATCAAGGACTGTGTCTCTTCCTGCGGGACATGCAATTCACTTCGCATGGAACAACCCAAAGAGCCCCTCATGTCACAGAAAGTACCCGACAGGCCCTGGTCAAAGGTTGCGGTGGATCTGTTCACACTGGATAAGACAGAGTATGTCATTATAGTGGATGACTACTCCAACTTCTTTGAGTTACGAGCCCTGTCCGATACGAGAGCTTCGTCAGTAATTACAAGTCTGAAATCGCAGTTTGCCAGGCACGGCATCCCCAACGCAGTCAGAAGTGATAATGGTTCTCAATTCTCCTCATCAGATTTCAAAACATTTTCTCGAGAATGGGACTTTGAGCATATCACTTCCTCTCCATACCATGCTCGATCAAACGGCAAAGTCGAGAATGCAGTTAACACGGCCAAACGAATCCTCAAGAAAGCAAAGCTAGACCACAAAGATCCCTACCTGGCTCTTCTCGACTGGAGGAACACTCCAACCGAAGGGCTCGATTCCTCCCCAGTACAGAGGCTGATGGGAAGGAGAACCAGGACTCTCCTCCCAACTTCAGCAAGATTATTGAAACCCAAACTTCCAAAGCCTGTCAAGAAACTCATAACAAAGAAAAGGCAGAAACAAGCACATTACTACAACAGAGGGGCCAAACTACTAAAAGAGCTCAAACCTGGAGATATAGTAAGAATGAAGCCAGATCCAAAAGATCGAACAAAGCTGTGGAAGAAAGCAACATGTCTCCAGGAAGTTGCGCCAAGATCCTATGAAGTAGTCATCGAAGGGAAGAGATACAGGAGAAACAGAAAGGATTTGATAGCGACACAAGAGAGTCCTGCAATCGATAGCCACGTAGAGGAACCAGATGAGCCACTCCCGTCGGACGACCAGTCCCAGAGAGTCATTGACCCAGTTCAGCCAGGCACGCCTTTACCTGCCCACACAACTCCAGAGCAACCAGGGATCCCTCAAAGGCCGCCAGAGATCCCACAGCCATCTGAAAGAAGATCCACCAGAGGGGGTTTAATTAGGACCCCAATCCGTGTCAAAGACTACTGCCCACCCTGAGGGGTGTAGTCAAGCAGAACTCTAACTTTGTTGTGTTTTTCATTTGAACTATGTTAGGATGGACTTTGTGCAGGGCATTTAAATTTGCCTTTGTGGACATCTTTCATTCTTTATTTTACAGACTTAATCGTGATATTGTTTTATTTGTTGCCACTTGGAGTTTGTGTCATGTTGTATTTAAGAAAGAGGAGGATGTAACGATATTATGTAATATGGCCTGGTCGCCCAGCGCTTTTAGTCAGAATCGACCACGAGTTAAATTGTGTTGAGCCAGGAATTACAGAACCTTTACAAAGCTGTCGTCCTTGTTATTTAAACCTTAAAGTTCATTACAGGATAGCCTAGCAGAATTAGAGCACAATTTATCACACCCCTGGTATAATGGGTGCCAGGGTAAATAATGTTTGTGCATTTTTGTACACTTTTGATTGTGATTATACTACAAAAATATTATTTCATGCTTGTTGCTTTCCAGCCAGAGAACATTGTGTTGAAAGACAGATCAGAAAAAAAGGTGAAGCTTATTGACTTTGGGCTTGCCTAGATAATCCCACCAGGTGAAATTGTCAAAGCAATCATGGGTACTCCAGAGTTTGTTGGTAAGTTTTTCATCCAGATTATAATATCCTTTTTGGTGGAGTGGGAGAGGGTGGGGAATCTTTGTAAGTTTTCATTTGGTAGATGTGCTAGATTTTGACTTTACATGCATTTGAAATTTACAATTTCAAATTTGTAGGGTTCAGAAAATTCTGGATAGCACTATTAGGTGTCTTTGGACAACATCATTATTTTTGGGGTGTATTCAAATAACAGGGAAAAATCTGAGAAAATGTAATTCTCAGAAAAAGGTTCATTATAGGGTAGCACATTAAGAGTCTCAAGAAATTAAGCCTCACTTTTTTCACTTCTAAAGATTCTAACATTAATTCCTCCAAGTAAAACCTCAAGTGGTTTATCTTATTTGCAAAAGTTTATAGCAGCTCCTTGCTGTTGTACATTTTAGTGGGAGAGCTTTACTGTAGATAGCTAATATACTTTTTAATCAATTGCATGTATTTTAATTAGCTCCAGAAATCATTAACTATGAAGCAGTTGGGCCACAAACCGACATGTGGTAAGTTTCAAGTAATACTATTTTCATATTTTCATTGTTTGAATTTGAATTAATTTATGATATGATAGGATTGAGTCTTAGAAGCAGGCCTTCTGATAGGGTGCGATAACAAAATGCAAATTATGCGAAATTTGCAGGGCAGATTATGCGATTACAGAGGCCAATTATGCGATAAATAAAGAAGATTATGCGATTTTTTTCTGAGCAATTTTAAGATTGTTTTATAAGGTTTCAGGATAAGAAAAACACTTTTTTGCTGCTCTTAAGACATTTTGAATGCGTTTCTGCTTTATGTGAAACAATTTTATTGTGTAAAACACATAGCTAAACTCAACCTCGTTCCCAGGGTCCTCTCCTAACATTGTCTGTGATAAAAAAATAATGTAAGAATACTCAACGCATCAGCGAAATATTCCTAGCTAGCATTGCCTTACGTTGTGGAGTATATTCCCGTTTCAAGTGATTTTTTAGACCAAGTAGATCCTGAGATAAATAAATGTCTTAGTGATCTGTTCAATTCATGGCGCCGCATAATTAGCTCAAGGCGATCAAAATATAATTGTCGGCACGCATGTAAACAAAACACTGACAAGGATCAGGAGCCCAGGATCAGGGTAATGGGCTCCTGCAAGGATAGAAATAATACCAAAATACTCAACGCATCCCGTTTCAAGCAATTTCTAAGACCCGGAAGATCCCGAGATATTGTTTCTTGAGGAAATTGCGAACCAAATTTTACAAGTTTGTTCAATTCTCAATAGTTTTCAGTGGTTCTGAAAACTTGCTAATAGCACGCTGAAAAGTATTTTGTTAAGCAAAAAAAAGGAATAAAGTTTTCTTTGATTCTAATAATTATAGAAGGCTAACTGACTCAATAAGTTTCAAAAACATGTATTATTTACGATAAGTGTTTCCACGACTCAATTACGAGAAATACGAGTTCAATTAAAAAATGCCTGAAAGGCTCAGAGCAATTTTCAAAGCGCTCCATCACTTCAAATTTTGTGAGTTCTCTAACTATTTTGCATAACTTTCTTTTGTTTTTGTGCGCGGGTTATCTGCAAGTGCGTGTTCTGACGATTCCTTTTTTCCTTTTGGCAAAAATCACCCATGGGGGTAGTCCGCCGTGCGGATAAACGGCCGGAAATTACAGCCATTCAGATTGGCTAATCTGAACTTGGTTGTGTTACACCAATAGGCAGAGACTCGTACCAGGTCCTTGACATTCAAAATGAAGCCTAACTTCGAATGAATACGAAATCAAAGGTGAAAGAGTCTTGTTAGCCTTTTTCCAAGGTAAATCATCTTGAAAATGGCGTGTTTTTGCAGGAATTCCAAAGAAACGTGTTGATTCATGCTTTATTTTATGAATGTTGTGCGTTATTTTTTGAATTATGCGATTTTTTGTGAATTGTGCGATCGGATGCGATTTGAGGTCGATTGTGCGAAATCGCACCATCGCATAATACCAGAAGGCCTGTTAAGAAGGCAAATTTGTGTTTTTGTTATAAAACCCTTATTTAATCCCTTGTTTGTGCTGATCTGCTTTTTAAAAAATGGACCTAAAAGTGTAGTTGTTCAAGATCTCAATGTAAAAACATGCTTTATCAGAGTTTTCTTTTTTCAATGAACATGAGCACATGCCTGATCAAGTGAGGCTTGTCATGACTATCCTGCTTCTGTGGTCATTAGCAGTGTTTTCAGTTCACGCTTTATTTACAAACAAGAATAATTATTCTCAAAATTAGCATTAATCTCAAGGGACACACCCTTTGTGACCTATTGGAAATCCTAGATCTGATAGACACACCATGCAATCTGAATTCTAATCACAAGTACAGTCTGCTGCCTCCGGCACTCCAGTTCAATTAGAAACTCCCTTGCCCTCTGAATTCCAAAAAGCAGTCTGTTGTATTGGTGTGGATATTTTCTGGACTCACCCATTACCACTGAGCAGACTGAAATAGATGTCTGTATTACACAAACCAGTATTGTTGAGATTCGAGTTATGCAAATGTAAGCGTATCACTTAAGACTTGGTTTAAGCGAATGTTGTAAGTTTAGTCAGGCATCACCAGCCCACGCGCAGTTGGGACTGGGAACTATTTTAAAAACATTATGGGATGTGTCGTTTTTTGAATAAGAGCACATGCTGAGTTCTGACATCTGTATCAGTGAATTTAGCTGATTAAAACCCGTTGTTTGTTTTTGGACTTAAATCAAGTTGTGAGAATAATTTGTCAGAAGAAACATTTCCGGCAGTATTAGTATCTATTAATATTAGTGTTTGTAACTTGTAGGTGAAGTCATGCAGCATGATAACATAGATGCCAACACCAAAAATTTGAAAAGCGGGAGATTTATGTATCAAAGCGGGAGAGTTGGCATCTCTGGTTCCGTCTCATGCATTCTCATCGTTCATTGGCTTAAAAGCTGCTCCAATAGGAAGATTGTTTATATCATTGTGCAGATAGCGCGTTCGATCTTATCTAGTGGGAGTGTGACACAAAAAGACAAGGAGGAAGTCTGTTTTATTTTTTACTAAGTAGTCAATATTTATAGTGGACATAAAAGCGGGAGATTTATGTATCAAAGCGGGAGAGCGAGAGACGAGGCAAAAAAGCGTAAGTCTCCCGCCAAAAGTGGGAGAGTTGGCATCTCTGTGATAATATTCTTCTTTGCGAATTAGCTTTGCAACAGTTCTACAATGTTATTACATAGCTGTTACCATTTTTTTAGTGTGTTGTGTGGTCCTGACTTTTTCATCTGTGACAATCACCAAGTGTATTATTCTTTGTATCATTCTTCACTCTTTGTTGTGTACTGAATACAGAATAATCCTTTTCAATCTCTTGTTTCAGGGCAGTTGGAGTACTTACCTATATTCTGTAAGTTGTAGCATCTATAATAGTCATCTTTTGTGTTACTTGCAACTTATTTCTGGTGTATGCTAATGTTATATTGGGTGCAGGACCTATGCTTGGAAAATGTTGGTAAAGTTGTATTTTTGCAACTTTATGGAGTGGGCCTGGAGGCAATATCCATTAACTTGGCAAAAAGAAACAGGACCTAAGTAGTTCTTCAGTACCAACATCAGACTAGTTCAATGACATCTATAAAAAATTCATTATACAATCCTGCAGTTAGAGCATGCTATTAAGGACTCCAATGGAAAATACACAGGCTCACAGTATAGTACAGGGACCCATGTGGACTAAACTAATCCCAATACAAAGTATAATGTCTTACAACAAAATGTGGGTTTTGGTGTGAACATTTTTACTTTTCTTTAATGCTTTACAGTTTTTTATGGTAAACATTTTTTAATCTTTTGAGTTTGGTTTGGTTTGGTTTCAATTCAGATTAAGTGGTGCATCTCCATTCCTTGGAGAAGACAATAATGAGACATTCATTAGCATTCAGAATGTGGATTATGACTTTGACGAAGAGTATTTTGGAGGCATAAGTTCCCAAGCCAAAGACTTTGTAAGCAACCTTCTTGTCAAAAATCCAAGGTCAGTGCAAACCTTTGTGCTTATACTAACAGTGCTTGAAATTAAAAAAGTCCAGGTTGTCCCTATTTCAAATGCCGAACAACCAAACTTAGTGAATTTGATTGCACAGATAAATTTTTAGTTCACATTATCAGACATTAACGATACAAACCGTGATGTAACGTCTTGTGCCATTCATGATTAATTCATTTTCTCTGTTTGGATAAGTTGTCTGTTGTTTATTCCCTGGGCAACCAGCCTCTTAATTTTACCAAATTTGGTTGCCCCGTAGACTATTAGCTTGTCTCGGTTGCCACTAAATTTTAAGCACTGCTTACTAATAATAGTTTTGTTTATGAGTTGAGTTGTATCAAAAGACAATTGAGCGAGTTTTCTGATACACCTTTTTGAATTGTAACAACCAACTTTATTCATACCTTTACATCATCAAAGGATAACCAAACTTATAAAAAAATACATAATACATAATCAAACCATTAAAAGTCTAAAAAAACTTATCTCTTAGAGCAACTGTATTAACTTCTTTTTTCTTCGATAAAATAAAAATATAAGAAGATATACATGTACAGAAAAGCACTCGCAAGACTCAATACTCCACTCGATCCTCAATTGTTGCGTCTCAATACTCGATACTCGCAAGTATCGCATATCGAGTCTCGATACTCAACTCGATACCAAGTGTCAACTTACCTTTGCATGGTACTGTATGTATATTATATATATATATATATATTAAGTTTTAAAAAATACTAATATACAAATTAAAACTCACTTCAATTTTCAACTTTCTAAAATTATCAAACATCTGCTTGGCTAGCATTAAAGTGGTAGACATCAATGAAATTCCCTTGGGGAATTGAGCGGAAGAGTGTCCTGGAACCTTTTCTGATACAACTTAATTGTTTTATTTTTCCATGCTGCTTTTTGTTTATTTCACTTAACACTGACATTTCTTCATGCGAATTTTCTGTGCAAGCATTTTGCCAAAGCCACCCACTTACTCCCTTGGTCGTAGTAGCAATTCTTGCTAATGAGTAACACACCTTTTCTTGTGTCTTCATTAGAATGGAGAATTTGGTGTCAAACAAATGCAATGCCCTTGAACTGATAATTTCCCTATTTTCATCAATTCCCTCTCGAGTCATGTCTGCAGAAAGTGAGAGGGTTTAGCTTAGTAGGAGAGCATGATTGTTAAGGTGTTTGTCGAGCCTTTAGAAACTGACCTCATTTTACATATATTCCTTTGTTTCAGTAAGAGACTAACTGCAAGAGAAAGTTTGAGGCATTCTTGGTTACAGGTAGGTAATCAATCATTTTATAGACTGATTTTGAAAAGCAAAATATACTATTGAGATGGTACTGATTATAAGGCTCTCCAATTTCATTAGTCGTGGGTATATTGCCAAAAATTATAGAAAAAAAAAACAGAAGCTTGTGTGATGCTGTTAAGTAAAGGGTTACAGGTATGGTGCAGTTAGCCTAGGCTTGATTCTGGGACTTCACATCTTAAATCGGCTTAGATTGGTATTTATTCTCATTTGTTTTGAGCATTTTTTCGCCTAGCATTCCAGCTTTCATCTCTACATCAACATTTCCGTGAAATAATAACTGTTACAATACAGTTCAGAATCCCAGAGTAGTCTGTAAGCCAGCCCATTAACAACCCCTTGGAAAGCACACATGTCTCGCCTATTGCCCCTTCCCATCTCTAATCAGTCCACCCACGCTCTTAGTCAGTAACTTACAGTGTCTCAGTCATCGCTTGTTTGATCATCTTAGCCTGAGCCTGCACAGGTTTTGAAAAGACGCTCTACATTGATCAAAACTGAAAGCTTCAAGGCATTTACAGCTTGGGCACGGTGGAAGGTCAGTATCCAGTCCTTTTAATAGAACAGGCTATTAAACTCAGCCACAGAAAAAAATCCTTGTAACTGGACTTGAGGTATTCTAGTTCACTATCAGGACAGTTCATCATAGAGCATTTGCAAGACAGGGGCTCCTAGGTGAAAAGAACTGCCCCTCTGCAAGGCAAAGGCGCACACGGGCCTTTAAGGCCCACACGGCCGGAGCTTATCCCGGTTTCGATAGCATGAAGCACCTGGGAGTATTATTACTCCCCCCTGGATAGGATGCTAGTCCATCGCAGGGTCACCCCCAGCATTGTATCGCCAGTACCCATTTATACACCTGGGTGGAGAGAGACAGTGTGGAGTAAAGTTTCTTGTCTAAGGAAACAACACAGTGCCAGCACCAGGGTTCGAACTCCAAACCTCCTGCTCGGAAGTCCGACACGCTAACCACTACACTACTGTGCCTCCACTCCGCCCCTCTGCAGATACCTCATAATGTTTGAGATATGAGAGGTTTATAGCAGATCTGAAGCTCGTAACTCAGCTTTGGCGACCTGCTAGCTCTAGAAATTATGAATTTGTGAACTTGACAAGAATCCGAGAGTGTTTAAGTTTCAGTTGACGTGTGAAATGATTGATTGACCTCAAAGTTACCAGATGTGAAGCTACCCCTAGGCTAGAGATCACGTTTTTGTATAATTCCTCCAAAGCGACACTATCATATGTGAAGACTAAGACGTAAAAAAATAAAGGTAACCGGAATGAGCTAAATATTCACATGGTGTTCGTAATTTAGTAAGACGGCAGTGCCTTGTATAAATTTTTCCATGTAAGCATTTCTTTTCCGAGAGATGTGGTATGCAAAAAAGCTGAAGATTTTGCCCTGCCCGGCCGGTAGGCTAATCTTGTTAAGACACCTGGAAAACGGCGTTTTTTGCATACTTAATTTCTCCAAAGTGGAACGCTTAAGCTAAAACCAAATACAGGGCACAGGTTTCCTATTATATAGCAGAGACCATGCGTAATTTCAGCTCATATGAACCCTTTTTTAATTTTACGACAAAATTGTCACACACGATAATTTCTCATTGAAGGCTTCAATTAACTGAGAATCTCATCTCTTTGCAGAAATCTCTGAAAAAAGTTATAGCTTTGAACAGACTAGCGATTCTTGCCAGGAAGGATGGAGATTTATCAAAGGACATCTTCTTTCAGGTTTGAAATCTAAGTTACATTTCATTGATCTTGGAATTGATTTACCAGTTGGTCAGTTTTTTTTTTTAATATTCCGCTTTGCAAAAGTATAATTATGGAGTCGCTTGCAGCACAGCACTTTATTGCTTGCTGTTAAAAGATAGAGGCCCCTCATTCTTACCTCTGTAGCGCCACCACAGCACCTAATGCCACATTGTGTAGAGCTTAAGACACCTTGTAGAGCCAATCAGTTGCACTATTTATGTAAGATAAAAACGTGTAAAAGTTCTATTAACTGCATAAGTGAATTAAAGTAAACTAAGAAACGGCAAGATTTTAACAGCACTGTGCGCACCGTGGTAAAATCTGTAGACAACTAATCGGCAAAAGCACATGTAAATGGAATTATATTAACAGCTGGTTAAGCCCAACTTAATCCCAAATGGCACCTGAAAGGTAAATTAAATGTACGTTTATAAAGCAAGCTTTTAAAAACTCCCCCTCCCCTCCCCCCATCGCAAGGCTGACCCTCACTTGGGTGCAGAGTCGAGAAAAACTGTAACGTTAACTTTCATTTCTTTAACAATTTCTTTCCCTTGGGTTGAATCCTGAGCCTCGCTATATGACATTTAACACGCTAACCCTTTACTTTCGCGCCTTAATTTCCTTCATCATGTTTTGTTTCCCGTGAAAGTGAAGTTGGGTAACGCCGAGGCATGTCGAAGAAATTCAATTTTCATTTCAATTTTGGTTCTTATCCTTTTGTCAAAATGTCAGTCGAGGAAAGGTTCTATGTTAAATGGATCTTAGCTACCGACAAATTCCGCTTGTTTCGATTTTTCTCAAATAGATAGATAGATAGATAGATAGATAGATAGATAGATAGATAGATAGATAGATAGATAGATAGATAGATAGATAGATAGATAGATAGATAGATAGATAGATAGATAGATAGATAGATAGATAGATAGATAGATAGATAGATAGATAGATAGATAGATAGATAGATAGATAGATAGATAGATAGATAGATAGATAGATAGATAGATAGATAGATAGATAGATAGATAGATAGATAGATAGATAGATAGATAGATAGATAGATAGATAGATAGATAGATAGATAGATAGATAGATAGATAGATAAATAGATAGATAGACTGAGTTAATTAAAATCCTTTGCAGTTGAAACTGAATTGCAGAATTTTACAATGGATATAGTGATATAGTAAAAAAAATATAGTATATATACAAATTTGAAAAATAGCTAAAACATTGCCTCACTAGCGCTCTTTACAATAAAAGATTTTGCGAATCTTTGCGTCTTTACGGCTGGCAGGGTGAACTTTCTTTGCTTTTTGAGTGCGTATGTACTTGTACAGGGTTTGGGGAGAGGTCCGTGGGCCTTGTTGGATGAATTACTAACTATAGAGTTGAACAGCTGTTTAGACAGACCCTTGTGGTGAACCCTAATAGTTTGCAACGCTGCTAACTCAAAAAGAAGATGTTACAAAGCAGTGTAAAGAGTGGCGTATGTTTTTTGTCTGTTATTTAACGCCTTCCTTTGTGAACTGGTGTTTTCTAACTGGGCAGGCGGGATTTCACTTGGCTCTATCCCTTTTAGGCCGAGTGACTGATTGGTTTGTGAGAAAGTGAGTGCGATGGGGGGAACAAACCACTTTAGCGGCTTGGCCTTATTCGTAATCAGAGCAGGAGTAGCCAGAGTTGTCCTGTGGACGCCTAATTTTCTCCTAATATTGTTTCTAGAGCGATTGTTCTGACACATCGGATAGCGAGTCCGAAATCCCCGATGCTGTTAATGTTGATAAGAAAACCAAGTACCAACCCGCATCTAAGCTTCTTCAAGACAGCTCACGTTTTACTTCAGCGGAGAAAATTGGCGCAGTGAAGGGTGCCGCTTACGACTCAAGAACCGAAGAATCAAACAGTTCGAGTTCAAGGTTTAAATATAATAATCAAGCCAGAGATCATGGCGGTCACGTTTCAGAAATTAATGAAAACTCGGTTGGACATGAAAAGTTAAAAAAGTTGAACAGTATTCCTGAAGAAAGAAACAGAGCAATTTAATGGACGAATCCTTGTTGACCATTTGTCATTAATTTACCTCCTTTCTGTACCCGGGCTCCATTTCAGAGCAGTAATCGTTGAGTCATAAACTTGAAACGGTGCAGTACTAACCTTTAACCCTTTCACCATCAGAGGTAAATCTGAGTCATGTAATGTTTTCAAAGTCTAATTCATTTCAGTCGCAATCATACTATGCGCTTCTCAGACTTTCGACTCCATAACTCTCAAAATCAAGGGTTGAATCATGCTGGCGATGGAATAATAACCGGAACCATTACTCTCTCAGAAACAATGCTGTTGTTACGTTTGGCCCTTTCTCTGCACGATTTTAACTTCGAGTCATATAGTACTGTTCTTGGTTTAAACCCTTTCAGTCCCAGAGTAAAACCTTAAAACAGTTCTCACTTTGTCAGTTTTGCCCTTTCACGTCCAGAGTATAACAATTACATTGAGCCTTGTAAAACAAAAAAGTTAAAGCCTTCCGTTCCCATACTTAACATTAAACCGATCATTACTACCACAATAATTACCCGACACTGTTATTATTATTGATGTTATTATTATTATTATTATTATTACAGTATTATTATTAGTAGTAGTATTATTGCTATTACTGTTTGTATTATTATAACTATTATTATAACTTTTGTTACTAAAAATAATTTTCTATTAATTCAAATTCAAGGAGCACTTGCATATAACCTTGCATCAAACGTAACTGCTAACGGCCCAGGCTCACCTCAGTCAAACCGCAGCTAGAAAATATATAGACAGCTACGGGTTACGTTCGATGTTACGTTTTCGCAACTGGTCCTTAGCTTCCAATAAAATAAATAACAGTGAATAAATGTTTTTTGTAGAAAATTATTAAGAAAGAATTAAAAGAAAATTTCCAATGGATAAATATCCTGCTGTTGTCCATCTTGTACGAATAATCACTTATTCAGGTATGTTCTCAAACCACCATCGCAAATTAAATACTAAACAAGTAGGGAAACGATAAAACGGTTTATAATGTCTGAAGGACAAATAGTATGACAATTAATTTGGGACAAAAATCTGAGCTCCTATCATTTGACTCAAGCTTACTTTAAACACCCTAGTTTGAAGTGTTTGATTTCTTTTCCTGTTTTTGTGAAAGAAAACCCGCGTTTTGATCCGATAACACCACCACCTCCTCAGACTTTTTAAGGCCGAGCTAAAGGTGCGAGGTATGGTGGGAAAGAAATATTATCCCCTTCCCGTCGTGCCTTTCACTCCGCAAGCGACTGGGGGCGAGGCAGCGGATGCTCATTGTACGAATGATTTTTTAATTACGCTTGCTTTTGGTGTGTTATTGGTCGGTGATTTGTCAGGGAAGTCATTGGTTTGGCCAATGACAGCTCACAATGTTTTCGGGAAGATCCCGGATAACCCAGCGTAGTAGTATGGTGCCCAGACTACCTAAACAGGCCCGCTTATGCAACACATACAAGAGGGTGGAGACAGAACAAAAGAAGCCACAGCTAGGCGAGATGAGCTGGAAACGTTTAGCAACATCTGACTGTGCGAAACTAGGGACAAAAACCGGGATTGAACGGTGCGGCTCGCGCTTTTTCCGCTCACGAATCACGCATAACGCGCGAACATCTCCCGTACATCACCACTCAACCGTTTCACCGTTTGATTTGTTTTAATAGGGTAATTCATGCTATTGAAATTCTAAAGATCTCAGACAAAAACGGTTCACCTCCCGCAACCAAGCTTTCGTCGGTTGTTGTTGTGTTGATTGCATAATTTTTGGCATAATTTACCTACCCGAGCATAATTGTTGCGGAGCGAGCGGAGCAGCAATTCATAATCAAATTTAAAAGAAAGGTAGGAAAAATCGAGATTTTTCCGTGGTTTTTAGCCTCGCTTTCAGCGGACCACAATGCTTTGCGATTTCGTAGAACCTCGTTTTCAGCGGACCACATGCTCTGCGCTGTGGACGAGCCTCGTTTTCAGAATGCACTGTGCATTGTTAGAGCCTTGATTTGAAACAAAGACAGCAACAAAAAAAGGCCTGCACTGTCATCTTCCTTTTCAAGAAAGATTGACTTATGAACGCATCATAAGTATATTGTAAAACCGTGCGAGTTAAAATGATGAGCTTGAAACGGAGCCCTGCAGTTCTTTGGCGTATATATTTTTCGACGCTGTAATCAATGGCTGTTGCCTGGGTGGGAAGACTTAATTCACGGTCTTGCGCCGTGTCACGCCGTGCCGTGTCGGAGATCTACTAAGTACGGGTGCCCACAAGTGCCACGGTGAAAACCACGAGTCACGGCACAACACAGCCAACTCTGTGTCGTGCCGTGAGTTTCGGCTGTGTTGTGCCGTGAGTTGGCTGTGTTGTGCCGTGACTCGTGGTTTTCACCGTGGCATTTGTGGGCCACCGTATGTAGCATAATGCAGTACAGTATTCAATGCTAGCAGTTCAAGATTTAATGTTTGTTGGTAATATCTTCGCTTCTCAATTATGAGATTCGACAAGTCTTTTCTTTTGAGGTTGTTTTTTATGAAATCTACTCCACCAAATTCTTGTAATTCAGAATCAAACAGTAACTTCCGTTTTCTGTTATTATCGTTATCTAAATATTTTTTCACCTAGGATAATTTAAGTGCTTTGTTGAAGGAGTTTAAATCAATCGTCTTTTAAATCTCCATTTTCATAGTCATTAATCATAATACTTCTTTTAATTTTGTCGCCCTTTCGGTCCCAAAGGAATTTGTAGAAAAGGTTGTTAATCTCGTCCAGCACCTGCTGATTGGTTGGTAAGGGAGAGAAAATATAAACAAGCTGTCAAGCGATTGGACTCTTAAGCAGAACAATTTTTCCCAAAAGGCTTAAGCGGCGGTATTACCAGCAACTTAAACAATTCTGAATCTTTTCTAATTTTTCGCCATATAATTCATTGTAGGCCACCATATAGTCACCATATGTAGTGTTTACAGGGGTATACAAGGGTTTACAAAGGTATATCCTTGTAAACCCTTGTATACCCCTGTAAACACTATATATGGTGGCCCACCATGAATTATATGCCATTTTTTCGCCGTGATTTGCGTTCATGCTCATTATGGGATTTGTTGATATCCAGACTCCTAGACCGGGTTGTTCGAAGCATGGCTCAGGTAACCCAGGGTTAGTGCGAAATTTAAATGCAGATGTGAGAGCTTAAAAACCGCATTCAGTATAATTGAATACAATTTGGTTATTGTATACTCTGAAACAAATAGAGAAAGTTATCGGAGTAAGTGCTTTTTAACAAAAGGAACAACCGGCCCCTAAGGTCTTCATCGTATGTTTAACCCATTTCAGGTTTTTTTCGGGTCAGAGCGGCAGATCTTCTCGACCGGTACAAGAGCCAATCCAGAGAACCTCTGTTTTCTTATTGTTGAGCTTCAGGGCTGAAATACTACTGAAAAGTTCTAAATCGTACAGAACGGACGTAAAGGGTTCTTCAGAGCCATTAATTAGAATATGTCTAGTGTCATCCTCGTATTGGCTGATTTTGATTTCGCTTCCGTTTATAGAGATTCCTTTTATGTCTTTGTTCTTCCTTATTTTTTCTGCTAATATTTCCACGCCAAGAAGAAAAATGGAAGGGGAAAGGGGGCAGCCTTGTCTAACACCTCTTTCAAGTGCAAAGAAATTACTTGCCTCGCCTATTTACTTACCTCCGTTATTTGAAATACAACTATCTATATTACTATAATTTGGAGAAAGTTACATAATTTCTGCATAATTTTAAAAAAATTCGGAGGACTGCCGATGATTTTACGAGCACAATCGACAAAAGACAAGCTGCAACCTTTTCTCCCCCCCCCCCCCCACATGCCCTCCACACACGGACCTTCTACACACGCACACTCCACACACGCAACCTCCACACACGCACACTCCACACACGCAACCTCGTCCCTGTAAGGTGAGTGTTACATCATTACGTCAAAATTAGTGCGTTAGTGCAATGTGAGCAAGTGCTTCAGTAGTATGTTACCGTAATTTTGAAACGATTTTAATTTTTTTTTTTGAAACGATTTTAATTTTTATTTTTTGAATCGATTTTAATTTTTATTCATAATGTAGGTTGATTTTTTTTAGAAATTTTACCAACATTTTTACCAAAATTTTATGCATGAATTTTAAAATAAAAAAAATGAATTATGGCTTAAAGATTTACGAAATTTATTAAAAATGGAACAACTAAATCAATTAACTAGTGATCAATTATATCAACTACTTAGATGGTATAGTACTAAAGATATAGGAAAATTGAAACTTAAAACACAACGTATTGATGCATTGAGTAATATTCCTGAAATAATTAATAACGTTCAACAAATCGTTGATAATATCCAAGAAATTATTGCCTCATTAAAAATTAAACCAAAAAGACCAGCGAATCAACCAAATCTACCACTTCCTATTCCACATAATACACCACCTCAAGATGATATGCCAGGAACACCTCCAGGTTCACCAAAAATTACAAAAATTACAAAACCATCACCTCAAAAGAAAAGTCTTATCCCTAGACCTATTCCAAAACCTAGACCTCGTATACCAAAACCATTACCTCAAAAGAAAAGTCTTATTCCTAGACCTATTTCAAAACCTAGACCTCGTGTACCAAAACAACAATATTATTCATATCCATATCCATATCCATATCCATATCCATATCCATACCCATACCAATATCCATATCCATATTTTCACCCACAACAACCTTATTCATATCCATATCAATATTATGAACAACCATATTATGATATACAAGAACAAGAACAAGAACAAGAACAAGAACAAATACCAGCTAATGGAAAAAGGAAAAATAGAAAAAGGAAAAATAGAAAAAGGAAAAATAGAAAAAGGAAAAATAAAACAAATCCGCAAAATCCAACACCCAATACAGAAAAAAATAACACTCAAAACAAACTTTCAAAATCTACTACTACAGAAGGTGTTAGAGATTATGAGAAGGAAAAAGCTAAACCTAAAACAAAAAATGGAGGAGACAAAAATGAAGGGGATAATGTGAAGGAGGAAGCGAAACCTAAAACAAAAAATAAACAAAACAGAACAACAACCCTTAGAATATTTCCAATAAGACCTCCTGAACATGAAGAAAATCTTAGAAATATCAATGAAAGAAATGAAACTATTTTTAGATTAAGGAGAAATCTAGATAATAACTTAACAGAAATTATTTATAATGAATTGGAACCGCGCATAGAAATGCGATCAAGAGTTGTTATCAGTTTTAGTGCTTCAATTCATAGGGGTAATGGAGAAATAGCTTATCACACCCACACATTTAGGGGTGAAGGGACTTTTACAATGCTTTCAGAAATAAAAGATTATATTGATCGGTGTGAGGAACAAAGATTGAGTCGTGAAGGCATTGCTTGGAGTAAAGCACACTTACCTGCATCGAAGATCATTGATAAACCAGGTGTTAATGAAGGTAGAGTTGAATTTACAGAGGTAAAAGTAAAAGTTATTCATAGTAATGAGCCTCTACTTGGGTGTGGAAAATTACCAGACTATTTACATAATAAAAAATGTCTTTACGCTGTAGATGATAAGGATGATAATCTATGTTTTTGGAGGTGTTTAGCTATTCTATTTAACATTCTTGAGGGTAAAAAAATACCTCAAAAAGACATTGAAAAACAAGCACTTAAATTATCCAGAGATTTTTATAATAATCAAAAATTGAAAGCTTCAGATGTTAGGGGGACAAAACTTGTTGATTTTGAGAAAATTGCAAAAAAGTTTTCTATTAACATTAGACTTTATGAACAAAAAGAAAAAGAAAACGATGAAATTTGGAAATTAGTTTTTGGTAGAGGACAGTTTAAAGATAATTTACCTTGTCTAAATTTGGGACTTTATGGGGGTCACTGTTTTTTCATAAAAGATTTAGAGATGTTAACCAAAAAATGGGGTTGTACAGGATGTAAACAAATATTTAACCGGCATGACTATCTTGATACTCATTTAAAAAATAACAGTTGTAAAGGGGGAAAAACAAAAGTAATATGTACTGGTGAAAAGATAAATCATATTCCCAGCAGCTCTGAAAAGGTGTTTTATGGTGGAAATACCCAATTTAGTTATAAAGCTTGTAGGTGGATAGAAGAACAATCTAAAATTACAGGTAAACATATTCATCATGCATTATGTGGCCATGGTGGTGAAAGGTGTGTTAAGGATAGAAAAGGGAATGAGCTTTTTTTGGTGGATGGATACGAACCAGAGACTAATACTGTTTTTGAATTTAATGGATGTAAATGGCACGGTTGTCCATGTTCGAGCGACGATAAAATAAAATATAATGAAACTATAGAAAGAGAAAATATGATGAAAGATTTGGGGTATAATGTTGTATCAGTTTGGGAGTGTGAAAACCCTGAATTGAGTGATACAAGGTTTGAGAAGAAATTTATTCCTTATCCAGATTTTATTGTTTATGATTTTGAGTCAATATTACAAAAAGAACACCAACAGATTACTGATGATTTATCTTTTAACCAAATACATATCCCAGTTAGCGTTGGAATTCATGATACTTATGAAAAAGAACCAACATGTATTATAAATTCAGACCCTGAAGAGCTTGTAAAAGAATTTGTTGAAAATTTAGAAAAGAGAAGAAAAAAGATTGTTGAAAAGGTTAAAAAAGAATATCCACTACCTGACCAAGATTCTATACCAAAAGCAGTTTTAGAGAAGTATGAAGAATGGTGTAATCAAGTTCCTGTTTTAGGGTTCAATAGTGGAAAGTATGATATCAATGTGATTAAAAGATATTTTGTAAAACACATGGCAAATAAAACCAAAGATATTTTTGTTGCAAAAAATGGTAATAAGCATGTGTTTTTAACAACACCAAAATTTAAATTCTTGGATGTAATGTCTTACTTGGCCCCTGGACTTTCTTTTGATAAGTGGTGTAAAGCAAACAACTGTGAAGCTAAAAAACTTTTTCTTGATTATGAGAATTTAGATAGTTATGAAAAACTTTCTCACGTTGGGCCTGTGAAATATGAAGACTTTTATTCAAGCTTACACAAGAAAATAACAATATCACCCGAAGAATATGAAGAATATAAGAATGAATACAAAAAAAGAGGTTGTGTAACCCAGAAAGATTGGTTGAGAGAATATAACCTAAATGATGTTATTCCTTTCAAAGAAGCGTTAGAAAAAACACGTGCAATGTATTATCCTGACAAAATTGATATATTAAAAGATGCCGTTTCCATACCAGGTGTCTCAATGATTTACGTTCTAAATAAATACCAAAAAATTAAAAAGAAAGGTGATCCTGGATTATTTGCTCCTGGAAAATACTGTGTTCATAGATGTAATAAAGTTTGTAATAAAGTGTTTTGTAAAAAATGCCACCAGATAATGTACAATTGTAAAACATGCGACAAAAACAAGATTTATAAACTATTGAAAACGGGTATGGTTGGTGGTCCTAGTATTGTTTTCATGCGATATGCAGAGATGGGGAAAACAAAGATTCGTTCCCATAAATATAAATTTCCAAAAAATTGTGTACGAATTGTTGGTTATGATGCAAATGGGTTATATCTTTTCGTGGCGGGCCAAAAAATGCCATGTGGTAAAGGAGAATGTATTGAGGTTGAAAACCCAACAGATCCTGAACTTATTAAGAAGATTTGTAAAGATATTCTTGATGGAAAACTTTTTGGATTTTGTCAAGTTGATATAAATGTACCCGAAAACCTAAAAGAAAAGTTTGAAGAGTTCTCACCACTATTTGTTGTAGATAGTGTTCCTGAAGATTTGGTGCCAGATCATATGAAAGAATATCAAAAAGCTACAGGTAGAAAGCACCTAAAAGATAATAAAAAATTACTAGGGGTTACAAAGGCAGAAAATATACTTTTATACACAGAATTACTTGTATGGTATCTTAAGAACGGTTTGGAGATTACAGCCATACATAATATTTTAAAGTATGAACCTGGAAGACCTTTTGAATGGTTTCCCGAAGAAGTTAGTAACGCGAGAAGGGATGGTGATATTGAGGATATGGTAAAAAAGTTAAGTATAGCTTTTAATAAAAATGAAAAAGATGAGGTTGAGAATATTATTAATGAATTAAAACAATTTCCTGATGTCGCTCCATTTATTGAAGAGCACAAAGACATTAAAGTATTGATTGAAAAACTAAGACCAAAGTATAAAGGTTGTAAAGCAATGGGTGATACTTACAAACTGAAAGGAAATTCATTCTATGGAAAAATGATAGAAGATAAAGAAAAACACAAGAACACAAGGTATACTAAGGATGAGGGTGAGGTTGATAAAGCCTTAAGATCCACATTATTTGAAGATCTTACAGAAATAAATGAAACATATGAAATAATAAAACGAAAAAAAGAAATAAAAATAGACAAGCCCTATCAATGTGGTATTGCGGTTTATCAACTAGCCAAACATCGGATGTTAGAATTTTATTACGATTTTCTTGATAAATATGTAGATAGAAAGGATTTTGAACTGATACAAATGGATACAGATTCTATGTACATGGCAATTTCGGCTGAAAAAATAGATAATATTATAAAACCTGAAATGCAAAAAGAATACTTCAATGGAGGAAAAGAAAAATTCCTATCTACATCGAAATATCACGAAAATACACCCGGGCTGTTCAAGCTAGAGTTTGATGGTATTAGAATGATTGCTCTTTCATCAAAATGTTATTACGCAGAGGATGAATATGGGAAAGTAAAGTATAGTTGTAAGGGCACAATTCATAGACAAAACGAAATGAGCTGGGGTAGATACATGTCAGCTTTGAAAGGACCAATTGATATGGCACAAAATACTGGATTTAGAGTCAATGACAACCAAATTGTGACATATACTCAAATTAAAAAGGGATTGAACGCATATTATGATAAAAGAATAGTTGATGAGGATGGAATTCGCACAAAACCCTTGCGTTAACTCATTTCAAAACAGAATCAGGAGGCAACTCAGTATCATCGGGTACAACTTGAAGCTCCTCCCTTACAAAACCTCGCTTAGGTCCATCTTGTAAAAAATATAAAACTGGTTGATTAGGAGAAATCGTACTACCTGAAATATAATAAATCAGAATACTCCAAATAGGATCTGTAGCTCTTCTTTTTTCTCCACCTTCAAGTTCACCAGGAAACAGTAAATATCTAACCATAACCTCAATTGGTAGTCTAACTTCATCAAGACCCACCTCCCGTTCGGTTCCTCCTGATAGTTGGTACATTTTTTGTTCAATATCAACCTCTTTCAGTTTTATGGCTTTATCAGGTTCTTTACCAGTTATTCTCGTTGGTGTATTATTCAAAGTTTTCAAAATATATGGTAATCTTTTAACCCATACTCTTGACCTTTCATTACTGACCATTTCTTGAGCATATTGATGACTAAATAATCGTTCACCTAATATTCTGTTGGCGTTTTCTACAAATGCTTGGGCTCTATGATTTCCAGCTTCACTTATTTGTATTTTCACATTATGGTAATTCATAAGTTTACTAACCTCACCCATAAATTCTCTTCCAGGATCAACCATTAATGTTTTAGGATATTTCATTTTTCTAGAATATATTTTTTCAAAAGCTTTGGATATCTCATGACTTTCTTTTGAGGTTAATGGTTCTGCATCTTTATATCTTGAGGCCACATCAACCACAACTAATGCGTATTTATATGTTTTTCTTCCAACTCTATCATGTGGTAAAAATAATAAATCTGCTTGGTGAATCTGATTAGGTTTATTAACAGTCCAGTGTGGTCTTGGAATATATTTTGGTGGTGGTAGATATATTTGCCATATTGCCTGTTTCTCTAACCATTGTTTTGCCAGATATTCACTTACTTTTGCTTTCCCTTCGGGGTAGGCTTCGCCGTATTTTTGAGCTAATTTAGAGATTGCAGAATATCCTTTCCAATACCCCTGAGTTGAATAATATATATTACTAAAATTTTTTGATAAGGTAGAACTCATTTAAAGATTAACCAAAGTATCTTATAAATCAAATATGACGTCTGAAAAAATTAACCCAAACAGAATTCCAAGAGAGCCATTTGGTTTGAAAGCAGAATCAACAATGAATCGAATTACTCTCAACCCATCCTCAGCTAGCCCGGGGGAAACATTATATATAAATATTCCAAAACTTTCTGAGAATTTAGTAATTGTGCCAGGTAGTGTATCTCTACTATTTGATTTAGATGTTGATGGGCATGCTAATAATACACTTGTGAATAATGTTGGTAGTAATCTTGTATCTAGACTTAGAGTTCTTTTTGGGGGTGAAACATTACAGGATACTCAAAGATAGGATCTTTTTCAAACTTATCATGACTTATTCTTAACAGATGAAGAACGTGAAGATAGATTAAAACAAGGCATTTCTTCTGTAAATATGAGAAAACTTAGAACAAAAGCAGGCGATGGGAAAACACAAGATACAAAGGAAGTGGATCTTTCAAAAGTACATAACACCAAGTATCGTATACCACTAAACCATCCTATTCTAAATGATCATGGGGTTTTCTATCCAAAGGCACTAGATAATCATCTGATCTTTGAGATTACACTTGCTTCTGTTAATGATATTGTTGTTTATTCTGACGCTACTAAACCTCCAACATATTCAATCAAAAACCTTGAGTTAGAATATTCTTCAATTTCAAGTGAATACTTAGCTCGTGAGGCTCAGGCAGCTTATCAAGTTGGTAAAGGATTCTTTTATGAAAATGTAACTCTCCACAAAACTTTTACCTTTTCCATAGGTGGAGATGGTGTTATAAATCAGCATATTAATCTACCTAGAAGATCAATGACGGGGATATTATGTTTGTTTACATTACCAACCGCAGCAGGGGCACGTAACTCTGAGAATTTTTACAATCCAGGTGTAACCTCGATTAATATAGATGTTGATGGGGTACCAAATCGTTTATACTCTAAGGGAATGATACCGTCAGATCTATGGGAGGCGGTAAAGAAACGATTCGGGGGAGAGGTTGGATACTCACGCTGGTCGGTAAAGGAAAAGGATTTTTATGCCGATAAGTTTGCTCTTTGGGTTGATATGAGAACTCACCCTGATAATGATATTCATGGAGGTGGTCTAGCATTAAACAATACACAAGATGGAGTAAAACTAGAAATTAAAAGAAAACAAAGTGGCTCTGGTACCATAACCTGTCATATGTTTGTTGTGGCTGATGCAATGATGGAGATTATGAATTCTGGTTTGCGATCAATTAAGTACTGAAACCCTCTGGCCCGCGAAGCGAATTTAAAAAAACCTTTAGTTATGATACAAAATCATGGAAGAATTACGAGAAAAAATACCATTCCATTGTATTATAACTGGTCCAACAAATTGTGGAAAGACAAAATACCTCATTGATCAACTGAGAGGACCATTCCTAAAAATTTTTGATTACATTGTTTTAATATGCCCAACTTATTCTAAAAATAAAACATATCATAATTTTGCGAATAAAGATAAACGTTTCTATGTATTATCACCAGATGCTAGTAACATTGATGAGATTAATGAGTTATTAACTGATTGTCAAACTTTATTCTCTGGAACAAATACATTAATAATTTTAGATGATTGTGCTGTTTCGAGTGATTTGAAAAAACGATCAAACAAGTTTATAGATTTGGCATTCTCTGGAAGACATCATGGATTATCAGTTTGGGTTCTCACTCAGCAATTAACTTCAATAGCAAAACCATTCCGTGAAAATGTAGCCTGTGTTGTTACTTTCCATAACCCATCACAAAAAGGCATGAAGATGTTTTTCGAAGATTATGGTGGTGATTTGGATTATGAATTATGTAAAAGATTTATGCAATTATTAAAAACTGAAAAATATTCTAGACTTTGTTTATCTTTACGTCACCCATTTAATTGCTATTTGGAGATCCCTTCGGACCTGTAAAGCTGATTTAAAAATAACCCATGTATTACCGAAAGAAAGAAAAAAGATGACAGACAATAGGAGTAAACAAGATACCCCAAAATGGTCCAACTACGATGAATTTGACGATGGTGATTATGATATGCCCCAAGATGAGTTGGAAAAGTTGATTGATAGAGAACTTATAAAATTTGTAGGTTTATTAGGGTTGGTTGGATTTCAGAGCTATCTTTTAATACTATATTATCATCTCACTCAGTGATTTAAAAGAATCTATATGTTATTACAAAATTAAAATTAAAAGATGACAGAAGTTGAAGATTATATAGAAGAAGAAAAGACTGAGGTAAAAGATAATACTGAACGAAGTGAGGAACTTAAAATAAAACAAGAATCACTAGATATTCTCGCAGCTTTTGGAACTACAAAGGAATATTTAGGGGTTGATATGAATGCCGGTGATATAAAAAAATTATCAGTTAAAGATGTTGAGAAATATTATAATCGATATCAGGCAGTATTGGGTAAGAAAATTAGTGGTGGGTTATTAGATTCATCTCTTCAATTAATTTCTAAAGTTATTTCTTACATGGTTCCTGTAGATGATATAGAATCTCTTTGTGATGATTTGAAGAATGATTATTTGGTTAATCGTGAACTAACAAACATTTTAGGTCTCTTAGCATTGAAAGCAGGAAGATTTGCAGCACTTGCTAGCGGGCTATTTCAGGTTGGTAAACATGTTAAAATAGGTAAAATACAAGAAGTTACAAGAACAACTGAACATAAAATAGAAGAGGTTTCAAGTACGACTGATGGGTATGATACTGTCCACTAAGCATGATTTGCTTCGCGGTCCTAAAAGGATCTAAAGATTTCTTAATGATATGTAAAATAATGTCTGAAGAAGTTGTTGAGCAAATTACAAGAGACCCACAAAAAGAAAAAACTGAAGTTAATACTTCTAAAAAGAGAGATAAAGATCCTAAAAAGGTTGCTGCTGGTAAAAAATTAGCTGAATATAATAAAAAAGCAAAAGAAGCATTAGCAAGGGAAACCCTAAGAGCTGAGGAGCAAATGAAACGTGAAGAAAAAATGAAACAGGAAGAAGAGACTAATGAAGATGGTGAATCTAAAGCATGGCTTCCAGAGCTATCTTTTACCACTGTATTATCAATTATTGGAATAGGATTTACAGCATTTGACATGTTTATGAGATATTATAAAAATAGGATAGTGGATTTATCCCAAGTTCCGACTGAAGTTCCACCCCAAAATATTCCTGTACCACAACACTCCCAACCAAAACCTCAACCAACTCCGAAATCCGTAGGACCAGCCCCGCTGAAAATGGGGATATGATTTGCTTCGCGGACCTAAAGGGATCTAAAGGTTTCTTAATTGTACAGTAAAAAATTATGTCAAACGAAAACAAACTTGTGAAAACTGTTACTGATTCTGCAGTCCTTATCGGATTAGCAGCGGCTGTTGGATATGTAGCTAAAAAGGCTATGAAAGAATCATTTATGAACGATCCATCCTCAAGTATTACAAATTATGCAAAATGGGTAGCTGTATTGACTGGTAGTATGTACCTAAAAACATATTTAGAGGATCAAAAGATTTTACCAAATTAAACATGGCAACAATAGGAATAATGGCTATAGGGGCTATAATGAATGCAACCGCTTTTGTTGGTGGTTCATATATTGCAAAAATTTTATCTGGTGGTAAATCAAATACAGATACAGAACGAATACGACATGATAAAGCAATGGAACAATATCAAAAAGCTCATAATGAATATGAAGAAAAAAGACAAAAATTAATTGATTGGAAAGTACAACAACTTAATAATGAACACCAAGCTTCGCAAAAAATTTCTAAAACAGATGAAGCATTAGAATTATATAGTCAAATGCATGAACCAAAATTTTCTGATTATTATACACCTAGTAGCAACCAAAAGATGGGTGAAATGTTATATGTGGGGGGTGGTATGTTATCATTAGGTTATATGGCAAGTAAATTCTTATAGTAAAGTGTGTGACTAGTTTGCTTTGCACGTTTAAAGATTTCTTACTAATTGGTAAAAAATCATGGAAGAAGAAATACCATTAGAAGATTTACCAAAAGGATCTGATGATAATGATGATGATGATGATAATACATTTTATCAAAGCCCAGATACATCCACAACTTTTGAGCAAGATTATGCTGGTTATGATGAATATAAAGAGGGAGAAAGAAGTAAACCTAGTGAGGATTTAAAAGAAGAAAGACCTAAACCATCTAGTGATGAATATGATAGAAGAAGAGAAGCGGGGCAATATATCAAACGTTTTTTCCCTAATTACAATCCTTCTGATTCAACATTTAATGTAACATTTGGAGAAGATGGTAGTGTAATAGCGCAATTTAGTGATAGGAGTAATCCTGCAAAACATATATTGATTGATAAAAATGGTGTGATAATGGTTGATGAATTACCAAATTTACCGAAAACAATGAGAAAAGCTCTAGGTGCTGATTATAGAACCATGCTTACAAAATATAATAATTCTGTATTACAATTGAATGAAGCAAATGAAAAAATTAAGGAATTAAATAATATTGCAGAGGGGTTGCAGGCAACTACAAAAGTATATCCACAGGAGATAGCTCGTTATATTGAAAAAGAAAAAGAACTTCGTGAATTCATAGAGAGACAACAGGTGGAAAAAGCTGAAAATAAAAGTCTTTTTGATGAAACTGTTAAACAGAATATAGAATTAAAAATACAGGGAGAAAAACTTTTAAGTGAAACAAAATTATACAAAGAAGAAATAGATAAATATAAGAAGAGTAAATCAAATTTAACAAAGTTAGAACAAAGTAATGAACGTTTACAATCTGAGGTTGATAAATTAAGAGAACAAATGAGAAATAATATAATCTCAAGTGAAGAACAAATATCAGATATTGAGAGCCGAAAAGAAAAAATACTTAAAAATCTACCATTACGAGAGAGGTTAAAGTATGTATTCAAAAAGTATGGTTTTACAGTCTTTTCTGTATTTACTGCTGTTGGTATAATCATTGGCGTTATAGTTTCTAATCTTTCTAATGGCCTAAAAACATTGGGAAAAGGTGTTGGTAATGGTTTGAAAACTATAGGTAAAAAACTAGGTGAAATATTACCAGGAATGGTTGGTGCAATAGTTAGCTTTCTATTCAAAACAGCTGGTGAGGTTATTGGATTTTTAGGTAAGAATGCTTGGTTGTTGATATTAGCTGTAGTTCTATATTTTGTGGAACAATTTAAAAAGAAGAGTAAGTAGATCTAAAAAATAATGTATGATCGATGTAATGATGAAATAATAACTTTTTTATCCATCACAATGTTAACTACAGAAACAACGATTTATTTAGATCCGTCATTATATAATGTAAAAGAGATACAAATTCTAGATTTTTCTGGTACTAATGCAACTTCTGAAAATCCTTTGTACTTAATGTGTGATCTTATTGAACCAAAGTCATCATATTACAATCGCATACCTCATGGTGGAAATGTAGAACTCAACCCATCCCAACTACTGGCTGTTATCCCCTCCAAAAAGTATCCAAGTTTAAGAATTACACAAACCAAAAATCCAGTGAACCACTTTAAATTATGGATTCTAGATAAAATTGGAACAAAGATAATTTCTAATACAGTTAGCATTCGTATTAATTTAAAGATAACATGTTGAGTAGTAAAAAAATGAGTGATTATAATGGTATCTATCCACAATTGAATAATAATGTTGACCCAGTCAATTTCAGACTACAAAAATCGAGTGAAGTATTACAAAATCTTGAGAGAGAAATTAAACATTATGAAGATGTAAGGAAAAAATACAATAGAGCAAGAGGAATATTTACAAAAATCAGTGTTTGTAGTGGAGTTATTTCAGTCATTCTATCTGCAAGCGGTCTTGGAACTTCTCTTACCGGTTTTGGAGCTATGATTGGTGTTCCTCTAGGTGTTGTAGGTGGAATTTGTGGTGGAGTGTCTGTTGGATTTGGCGCAGCATCAAAAAGACTTTCAAATAAAGTTAGTAAACATGAACAGACTGCTTCAATAGCGAAATCAAAATTAAACACTATTAACGACTTGGTTTCAAAGGCTTTGAAAGATAATGCTATATCTGATCAAGAATTTTCTATAATTTTAGCAGAGTTGGAAAAGTTTCAAAAACTAAAACTAGAAGTTCGTCAAAAATTTAGGAGAGAGACAGAAAAAAACTTAAACATGTCCCAGATAAGAAGAGAAGTTCGCGCAGATCTATTAAAAGAGTTAACCACTCCCGCTCATTAAAAATTTCATATGAGAGAACTGATGTAGGATGTAATTGTTTTGCAGGTATTAGAAAAGAGGTGATCTAAAAACATATTCATCTTATTCAAAAGTAATAAAATGACACTATGGACAGATTTTAGAAAAAGGTACCCAAATGCTGATCTAAGTGAATTTGATTTTGTATATGATCAATATGGTGGTTACATTAAATGGAAAGCAAATG
Organism: Ricordea florida; assembly: GCA_949710005.1. Classification (NCBI taxonomy): domain Eukaryota; kingdom Metazoa; phylum Cnidaria; class Anthozoa; order Corallimorpharia; family Ricordeidae; genus Ricordea; species Ricordea florida. The sequence goes on along the minus strand of OX453273.1, from coordinate 24,174,001 downwards.
GTATAACTGTAATGTCAAATGATGATCCTACTGGAAAAACTTGGACTGATAATCTTCCTTCTAATTTGAAAAAACTTTTATGGGAAAATTTAGGTTTGGGGGTAGTTGAAGTTAGTTTGTTTCCAAATAGTTTATCCATAATAAATCAATCTTATCCAATACCTGCTATTAAATTTGATGACTTTACAACTGATGTAACAAAATTGCTAACCTCACTTGATATATACGTTTCAAATACTAAGAAATTCACAGCAAAAATGCGCAATGTTTTTACCAATCAGGTTATAACATTCAATTCTGGAAAGGAGGGTAGAAAATGGTTAAATGGACCAGATATGAATTATTGGCCACAGCAACTTAACTTTGCAGTTTGGTGTGCAACATCTGGATGTGGTATAAGTCCTTTTGAAAGTCTAAATTATCCTAAAGTAGTTAATAGTTTTATAAAGTTTCATATATATTTCACAATAAGACGAATATTGTATGAATTGAAACTACCTTTACCTGATGATCAACCTTTTGTGATAAATAATAACCCATATAATAAAGTTGCATACAAACGATTGTGTACTGAATTTGGAATTGCTAATAATTCTGACTTTCCGCGGAGCGGGTCCCAGCCTTTGGCTGACTTTAGATGGAAAGGTGGAAGAAACAACGGTTTGGGAGATGTATTCCGAGATTATGGTGCTGGATACAAAGGTAAAGGTGGAGGATATCAAAATGAATATATTATAAGAAATTATGATAAAGAAGCAAATCAATGGCCTGGTGAAGGTGGTAAATTTTCTGATGATGGTGGTAAGAAAGAAAAGGGTAATCTCATCTCATTTATTCGTAATGATGTCTTTTCTGATTTTAAATATGCTTGGTTTATCCCAACAAGTGGACATGGTCTAACTAAAGCTGGACTTGGTAGATTGAATCGATCCGCAGAAGCTTTTGTTTACTGTATATTGGGGGCACAAGTTAATACCAGAAACTCGATTTATGGAAATGGTGGAGGGGCGATTGAAACACAACAAGAATTCTTATCTTTATTTGAAAGTAGTGTTATAGAGAATGATATTTCTAGTTCAATTAAAGGTTATCAAAAAGCTGTACAGGAATCGAAATTACGACTTGATTTAGCCATTGCTCCGGGTGTATGGTTGATGCCTAGTAATATGATTATAAATACAGAAAGTGTGGTTGGTTATAATAACAAACTTATGAAAGCGACTGATTATATGAAATTTGGTGTGAATAATTCCTTAAACACTGAATCAAAACTAGTTGGAATAAGTCATAATTTAGGATCTTCAAAGATAAAGTTACCCCATTCAATAGTTGAAACAAACCCAAAACCTCCAAAGAAAACAGACTCAACACAAACAAACCTAATTAAAAATGAAAATAATATTGACTCAACAGAACATGAAGTTCGTATATTAACAATCATAGTTGCGTTTGGTGGATTAGTGTGGTATCTATTTCGATAAATTTTATATATATATTTTGTTATGTAACACATATAAGCGTTATATAACTTAATCTTCTTCAAATAACTCTTTCAAAAGCTTTAACCCATCATTATCAACACACCAATCCATATACCTATCTGGATTCCATGCTTTAGACATCAGTTTATCATATAAGTATTTGTAGAATTTACGTTTATGTAATATCTTATCAACATTTACATATATAGTAACCTTAAATGAAATAATAATAAAATCATTAATACTATGTTCTATCTTATAATCTTCAACGATTTCATTCCACATATAATAACCTCTAATATTATCCAAAAATATAGAATAATAATGATTAGCATAATCTAATAAATCTTTAGCAAACTTATCAGTACATATATCACCTTCATAAAATTTTTTTATATCAGTGAAAAAACTAAAAAACCATTTATCATTATTATTATCAGTATGCGAAATTTCAAATAAAATTATTTTATGTTCTTCATCAATAAAACCTCTAATTTTTGAGATAATGTATAACAAATCTTTTTTGATTGATTCTATAAAATCATGAACACCTAGTCTTTTTTCATTAAGATATTTTAACTCAATTTTTCTATCTATATCCATTTTTTAACTTTTTTTTTATTTTATATCTTTAAACTATAATTAATTTTTTTTTATTCTACATTCTTTACAATGTGCTTTCTGTTTTTTATGTTCACATATTTGAGACCCCCCACAATCTTTACAATGTGTTCTCTGTCTATCGTGTTCACATATTTGAGACCCACCACAATTTTTACAATGTGTTTTCTGTATGTTGTGTATACAAAATTGTGATCCTTTACATTTTTTACACTGATACTTAATTTTATTGTGAATACATAATCTCGAGCCACAACACTCTTTACAAAAATATTTACACTTTTTATGAATACAATAATAATTATTATTTATAGAATCTTTTTTAATTTGTTTAATAATTTCCTCTTCTGAAAATTTTGAAATACCTTTAATAAAATCTTCTTTATTCATTTTTGATCGTCCTTTAATTTTCAACTCTTTTGCAATATTTTTTAATTGATGAAAATATAAACTATTTAGTTGTTCCATTTTTAATAAATTTCGTAAATCTTTAAGCCATAATTCATTTTTTTTATTTTAAAATTCATGCATAAAATTTTGGTAAAAATGTTGGTAAAATTTCTAAAAAAAATCAACCTACATTATGAATAAAAATTAAAATCGATTCAAAAAATAAAAATTAAAATCGTTTTCAAAAAAAAAAAATTAAAATCGTTTCAAAATTACGGTAACATACTACTGCTTCGAACGAATGATCAAAGCTGGCCCCGGTAAAAAGCCACATTTGAACTCAACCCCCAAAAAGTTGGTATGAATAATTACGATGTTATCAGTCGCAGTTTGATTGGTCGGTTTAATGATTCCTTTGTTTTATTGGCGCGAATTACAAGAATAGCACCATCTGCTACTGTGCTGGTGTGAAGACCTAATAGGGAAGAGGAGTACTCCTGTTCATGGGTCCCTGGTTATACCTATTCTATATTCTTGGTGCCACCATATTAGAGTGCTCCGTATGCTGCGGCCATGCGTTATATCCTCCCTAGAGTTAGAACAGAGCGTTTGAAGAGCATTTTTACCAATAAATGCCTTTTTAACTTTTTATAGACATTAATATTAAGTGTCATTATTTATCTCATTAATTCTTTTTTTTTTTTTAGATTTTGTTTGTGCACAAGTGTAACTACGTTTGTTATTGATGTTAATAAAGCTCTTTACGCTTCACACAAAGTCAAGAGAAAATGAGGAAAGAGAACATAACCCCGTCTGATATCATAAGGGAACAGAATCTATTTTTGGCGCGGAATCTATTTATATCTCGTTCCATGGCTGCGCGGTTTCCTCATGGCGCATTGAAATTACAACCACGTGATGAGAAGGACAGCAGCCATTGGTCAGTTAAAATAGTTTCCGGATCTAAAAACAGATTCTGTATCCTTATCATAGTAAGAGAACCCAGCATGGAAGATACGTTCTCTTACCCCACTTTCTCTTGACAAAGTATATGACTTCAAAGAAACTCAAAGGTGCCGTCCCTTCTAAACTTTGATCCTCTAAGGGACGGACCATTAGAAAAGTGATGGGGGGGGGAATTTTCAGCTTGCACGAATTTTTATTTTCGCTCACTGCTTGTGCAGGAATTTTTTTTTCAGGTGAACCCCTCTGCACTAATTTTTTTTACTACGTGTGAAAAAGTCACAATTAGACCTTCCTTCTGCATTAATTTTCTTTTTTTTTATCTTCTTCTTTGCATGAATTTTTTTCTTGGCATTTTCCCTTGCATGAATTTTTTTTTGGTTCCCCCCCCCCCATCACTTTTCTAATGGTCCGTCCCTAAATATTATTCAGAGGGCATAGTTCTAAAGCCGCTATGTGAGGACCTCTAAAAGAGAACTGAAATTTAAATTCACAAATTCTTCGACTTTCAGGTATGCGAGCAGTTTGATGACAACAAAAACATTCTGGAGGAAATCTGCGAGAAGGAAAGCTTTGATCTCGAAGAGTGCGAGGCGGAAGTGATTCAAGCAAATTCCTTATTTGAGAACCTTTCCGAAGAAGAAACTCCATTTATCAGAAAGAAATCCTTGCGCACGGCCGAGAGGAAATCTCTTCTATTAGAAGACTCGGTCCCAGAGAAGATCGAAGAAGAGCAGTACGAAGAGGACTGGGACGAGAAAGAAATCACGAATGATGAATACAAGAAGCTGATTCGCTTGATAGAAGATCACAAGATTTTGCCATTCGATTTTGACGAGTGGCAAAGCGAAGCTTTGACGGTGTTTAGAGTAAAACGCAAAGAGACAACTGTGTAAGGCAACTATTACCCCAGCAAGAGAGGAAAGTAAAACCCTGGAGAAACTTGGAGTCTTTTAAAAAGCTTCTGATGGGAGAGAGGCCTTGTATTGAGACAGGCCAGATAGGGTAAGAGGTAAGATTGGACTTGTCGCTGAAAAGCATTCGAGCGGTGACTCGTGTAATCATGAGCAACCTTAACGTCGGATGTAACTGCCAACGCCAGAAGCGCATTACCACAAGATTGTCATGTCACAAACTGGGAAAAACAAGATTGTCATGTCACAAACTGGGAAAAACAAGATTGCCATGTCACAGACTGGGAAAAACAAGATTGTCATGTCACAAGCTGGGAAAATTGTATCAAAGAACGACGAGTCCCGTTTCATGATGTTTAAAAGAAGAAAACGCCTTTTTGACTTTCTAGTATAATCTTGTGAGCCAATTAAATTCAGGCTAGAGCTGTTCTTAGATTGTCCTTTCGCGTGTGAATTTATGACCAAGCTATTTCTGTTACTTATGCTTGGTGGAAGCTCAGTGAATGCTCCTAGCAATAGCCTTCGGTGGCCTTAGCCTCCGTTTCATTCCGTTCTTCTCATAGGATGATTGAAATTTTTGCGGGAAATCGAAGTTTAAGAATAGCTGTAGCGGGAAGTCCGTGAATTCACCAGTAATAAGCCCCTTAATGGCCGTTAAAGGCGTCATAAATTTTGCTCGACGTTTATTAACTTCTCTGGCTGTCCACTAATACGCCCGACTTTAACCAATGCCCGACCAAAAAACTCTATAAAGTTGATGACAGATTATTTGACAATTTTTGTAAAATCATGACTCTTTTCTCGTTTCCGAGAGCACATTTGATGGTATCCCTATTCCTACTCCATCACTTAATACTCGACCCTAACACCCTCTCTTCATTTTCTCACTTATTTTTCCCATTTGAGAAAACGCCTTAGTTATTCGAACAGAAACGCAACTATATGCACACATCAAAGAGAGATGAAAAGGACGCTTAATTGTTGATCGCACTTCCTCTATTGCCTGCTCTCTTTATGCAAAGTTTGGAGCCCGGAGAGAAACAATTCCCATGTTTCATTCTTCCCTTAATATTATCTACCGTAAATAGGAAGTGACTTCAAAATAAAATTTATGGTAAACGGTTTATGGTTACACTTTTGTATTATCTAAAGCAACCGATTAATAAACTGCAAAGACGTAACATATCTTATAACATACTTTCCAAAATAAATCATGTTTTAATTATATTTTGACTTCTCTTAATTTGTTGATTACACTAAAATGATCTTTTAAAGTCGTACTCGTAGGAAAAAATGAGTTAAAAAACAATTACTGTTTAACAACGCGTTATCTCTTGACCTCAAGCTATCACGGTGTAGCTCGAGTCTAGCAGTTCTTTCCAGTACACATATTGGTAACGTGAAAAAAGAAATTCATATTGTCCTTTTGACCTTGCAGTCATCGGGCAAGGTCTCCCAGGCGTGGCCCAGGGCACCAGTTACCATACTTTCCCGTCACCAGGTCTGCAAATTCAGCATCACCTACTAATTAAAAGCGTTCCCGATTGCGCCCTTGTACATGTTTTACGATTGTATATCAAATATTGCAATTTTCCTTTACAGATTCATATTAAGAATTGAAATCAATTTTCAATTTTTATTTTTGAATTCTTGTTAATAAAGGTCACGGAAAGTACCGTCACAAGTGGGAAACAAATATGAATTTTTAGTAATAATTTAATTCAACATCTTTTTTAAAATAGTTAAAGTTGTAGAACATCGAGAAGTCAAAAATTGGAATGTAAGATTCTACCTTTGAAGAAAAAAATCAAAAGGATGAATCGCACAAGGACTTTGCGCTCATCGCCATAATGTTTGAAACGACTTCACAGGGAGAAAAAGAACATTTAAGCAGTCTTAAACTGAAATTAATCTTGGCTTAAAGTTATGTTTACTACATTTAATTAGAGGTTTAAGAACTTAAAAATATGTTTAATTTCAACGTAAACCCGCCTTAAACACCCTTAAGGCTAAAGCTTAATGTATGTTTAAGTGACCGTTAAATACAGCCAAAATATCTTCTGACTTTTACATTATGTTTAATTAGAGCCTTAAACACATACTAAATGTGTGTAAAAGTCATGTTTAAGGGTAATTAAATGATCATAATTATATTGTAATTTTAAAATCTTCACCTTTATCCTTTCGGCCATATTCATTTCATAAGCATCTTTTAATTCACCCACCAAATTTATTCCTTCATAGACACTGGTGTTTTTTACTTGGTCATTAGATGTACAGTGTATATTTCATTCGTTGTTGTATTGTTTGTTGCTTTGTAGCAAACGCACCCAGGCTTGCAGTAAACTTGTTTGATTATTTCAATACTAGAACTCCGCCGTGAATTTCTCAAACCACGTCGGTTGCCCTGCTTCTCCTTCTTTTGCAATTCGTTTCTTAATCTTTCATTCCCCTGTCGCAGGCTTGCATTGGCATCCTCGAGTCTCTTTTGACTGTCGCAAATCGCATCCATTCTTCCGCTCATCCTTTCAATAATAAGAAGCTGTCGTTCCTGTTGAGCACCTAGTAAAGTCATCATTACCGAAAACAGTGAACTGTAACCAAATGTAAAAAACGATCGAGCACACGGCAAGAAACGAAGCTAGAATGCGAACTTCCAAATGACACTAACTACATGAAAGATACATCCCGCGATCGACACTCTCGCCTTCTGATTGGTTTACTATCGAAAACTAACCAATTGCAATGAAGCAGAAAAACCAAATGCAAATTGCACTTGGGATAACAATAGGGCCATTCATTGCTCTTGCCGCAAATCAGCCATTACCGATTGCGGTTTTTGTCTTTGATAATCAACAAAATAGCCGAAGATTATCCTAAAACAAGCTTCGTCGAAAACACCAAGCCCTTTCTTCTGTGATAAGTGGAAACTTGCGGAAAGTCCTTTGCACATTCACCTTCGTATCGTCGTCACACAAAAACGAAATGTTCTTCTCAATCGCTAAAGCGTCGCCGTCGGCGATTGTGGATTTCCGATGAATGTGATGAACAAGATATATTTTGAGTAGCACCAGTATCAAAATTTTGATGCATAAGTTAATAAAGGTACATGACTATATTAGACTGTATGGACATGGAGACTACATATACGGATAAAATTAAAGTTTCTTTATGCACTTGTCTTAGCGTGATTAGTGAAATATGGTCAGTTTTCTTGTCCTGTAGGTTGCAGATGATATTTTTTCTTAACTGATTATATTCCTTTTTTATTAAACTGAGTTCAAAATGTCAAGACACCTTTACATTTCTTTCATGTTTTGGTGTTATGATTCTGTTATGGAGAAGAGACAATTTGAAAATACTTAAGCAATGAAGTGCATAGTGATGTTAAACACTGGACAATTTTAATTCTTACTATTCCTGTTATACATCAATAAATAGTCATTTATGGGAACCAAAACACAACCATTAATTTAGAGAATGTTTAATCTCCATTTCAGGAACTTAAATGGCTTCAGGTGCATAATGTATGTTTCAGGGGCACTTAAACCCCACTATGACAATAGCATTGATTTAAGTGATGTTTTAAACAATTAAACTAGCCTTAAATGTAGACCCAACTTCTAGGGTTGTTTAATGCAACTTAAATGTGATTAAAATGTGGCTTTTGGTCTAGTGAGCTTATTGTGATCATTCGCTCTTCAACCTATGGTTTGATTTATGGCTGCAGGAGATGAAGCAACTGACAAAACCTAGTGAGCATCTCCCAGGGGTTTTAGGGAACGAGGCAGCAGATACACTTAGGCTGCGTTCACACTAGCCTCCCACGTAAACGTTCTTAGGGGTTCGTCACGCGTTCCTACCCCCACGAACGTCGTTCGTGGGGGTAGAAACGCGTGACGAACCCCTAAGAACGTTTGCGTGGGAGGCCACGTTCACACTTGGTGCCGGAGCACGGTGCCGGAGTACGATTCTTGATGGGCACTAATGTGAACACACCCTTTTTCAAGTACCCACGCCAGAATTTGAGCACGGTGCCCGTGCCCGAGTACAAGGTTTCGACCTTATACTACGGCACTGAACTGGGCACTGATTCCTTGTGCGCACACGTTTTTCCCAGTGTCTGAACACAGCATCATTTTGTGCCGGTGCTCGGGCACCAAGTGTGAACGCAGCATTAGTTTCAGTGACCATCGAACTTTTGATTAAATTGCTGGAAAAGAGGAACAAGTGGTTATTAATGGGGAACAAGGGAATAATGCAATAAGAGTAGGGGAACAAAAGTGGTGGCTATGCGTGTCAGCGAGTCGTGCGAGTCACAGTGCGAGTAATGCGAACCAGGATGCGAGTTCGTTTTGTGTGGATGTTTCGTTGTATCGCATGATTTTTGTTGTTAATTTTGAAGCCATCTATATCTGTCGGTTGGAACGGAAATGAGTGCAGATTTCAATGAAAAGACGGTCGAAGACATGTTTTAATTTTGAAGCGCAGCATAATCAAGGTTCACAACATAAATATAACAAACAGATTACCTTACACAACGATGGCGGAAGTCACGCATTCTCTACACCTGGTCTAAAGTGTCTTCAAAACCCGTAGAGACAGTTCGAGACGTTCCCTTCCTATTTGTTCCAGCCTCTTTGCCGTTTACCTACGTCTGGCTTACGTGTAATTCAAAATTGCACTGCCTTCTCAGCTTTTCCGAACCCCTGATTTTTTGGAATTGCTTTCCATTTGAAGGAAATGTTTGCTTCCATGGGAAACTACTGTGACCCATAAGGGTCACCAATCCAAATTGAAAAAATTGCTGAAAACTAAAAATTTTACATGCAGATTTAAAATAGTACATGAAAATCAAAAATTTTTCATGCAAGTTATGAATATTGCTGCAAATTATAATTGTGGCTGCAAATTAAAAGTGGAAAGTCGTGCCCGCATTATCACCGATCAGGAACAGGGTGGAGTCGTTGGGCCACTGTGCTTGGCAGGAAAAGGTGGACATGCTGATTCATTCATTCAAATATTTGCAATGATGTTGTGATCTTTTGCAGTGAAAACTGAGTGATCGCTGCAATATTTTGCCATAGATGTGGGAAGAAGATAGGTGTCGGTAACGAAAATGGTTCTCCTGGTGACCGGATGTTGTGCTGAGTAAGTTGTATGACAAGAAGCTTTTCAGCAAAGTGTAAGAGACTCACAAAAAGAGAAGCGAGATCTCTCATTAAAGTTAGTCCGTTTTGCTAAAAAAAAAGTGACTACGTTAGTGTTCCCTACAACTTCGGGACACTGGTATAAGTGGTGTATAGCAGACGTTGGCGATAGCTTCTAAGCCACTCCTGACTTTCGCAGCGTTCCGATCGAGGAAGGAAGAAGATAACAACTTTAGAATACCCCGCCACTTCATTTACATGTGTCGGTTTCTTTTAAACAGGGGCACCCAACGAATGATTTCGGTAAAATATCTGTTGGACTGTAAGGTCGCCTAAATTTTTCGGAAAATTTCTCCTCTAGGGAAAGAACATGTTGTCTTGATTTTCGGAAAAAAAAAATTGCCCTAGAATTTTCGTAATTTAGGTGGTCGAGGAAAAGTTGTCCTAGACTTTTCGTAAATAGATAGTCAACAGAAAGTGACCCTAGAATTTCCGTTCCAGTTACAACTCGCAATTTTCGGACGTCGTCCGCAAGTTGGACATGTATATAGCATGTGATTTCTTCCCCTGATACCTCCGAATAAAAAAGTTACTCCCCTGCAATCTTCGGATGCGCGTTACGGTTTGCCTAAAATTTTCGGAATCTTTTCATAGACGCAAGCTTTTACAAAAAAGGTCTCCTAAAAATTTCTAACGACAGCAATGCTAGCACGAGTCCTTCATTTTTCGAACAGACCTATAAAGGTAGCTAAAACTTTCGGATGAGCCAAAAAGGCCGCCTAGGATTTTCGAGACGAATACAGTTCCCCTAAGAAATCCGAACGGATAGATAGTTTTTAGGGCGGCTCCAAATTAATGAAACAGGCTTCTAAAGCATATAAAAATCTATTTAAGGCACTTCTGAAGTATTTGGAAAAATTTGGTCGTTGGGTGCCCCTGTTTAAAGAACGAGGCATATTACAACGGACTCTATTGTTATTCATCAGTATGTTAATGAAGTGGCGGGGTATTCTAAAGTTTAGCCGAAGAAGATCGTGCAAAATATTTTAAGCGAACTGCTGCAAAAAAGCTAAACCAGAAGCCAGAAAAGTGAAAAGAGAAATGAAAAGAGAAGTAAAAGTCGACGTTGGAGTTTAAGGAAGGGAAGGGCGCTGGTCTTTCCGATGCGCGCATGACGTTTCATTTTTAATTTGCAGCCACAGTTTTAATCTGCAGCAATATATATAATTTGCATTTAAAGTTTTTAGTTTGCAGCAATATTTTTAATCTGCATTGGTGACCCTTGTGGGTCACCGTAGGGGAAAACACTGGGAAGATATTTACGAGTCATTTGCCTTCAAAATTTTGAAAAAGCAAGAACGAGAAGACCCTGGTAACAAGGTTGCACTCTGGTAGAACTGTCGGTGGTACTCGCGATACAGACTGTCTGAGAGATTTTCTTGATCATACTGTCTGAGAAATTTTCTTGATCATACTGTCTGAGAAATTTTCTTGATCATACTGTCTGATAGAGCTGGAAGGTAAGTTGTCAATTTCAGAGGTGTGACGATGGGAATTCTTACACCTTCGTCAATATTCACTGGTTTTCTTAATTAAGACTGTACGCCTAGAATTAGGTAAGATGTACCGCCTGACAAGTGTGTTTGGTAAGATTTCCGTACAGTCCCTACTTCATTATGCATTCTGTAACTATACTATTTCGTTCTTCGAACACAAGAAATATTTGCACGTGCATTACACCAAACAAGACAGCTTCAGCATGCATAATGAAGTAGGGACCTGTGCGGAAATCTTACCGTGTGTTTTTATCAGTGGTCGCTCAAGTTTTGGAAAATTCTTGCAAAGTCTTGAAGGCTTCTCCTTTTGGTTTCGGTACAGTCGTTAGTGTGAACGTCAAGGTCTCATACCAGCGAGCCACAAAGAAGATCTTCCATACACTGATTTCAAGAGGCCAGTAGTTTCGTTCGCCCTTCATAATTAAGAATTCGAAGGCGGAATTAAAAATGTGAAAGTGACAGAAGCACTTCACTTCAGTTTTGTGTGAACGTCAAGGTTTCATACCAGCGAGACACAAAGAAGATCTTCCATACAACTTCAAGAGGCCAGTAGTTTCGTTAGTCTGTCATAATTAAGAATTCGAAGGCGGAAGTGAAAATGTGAAAGTGACAGAAGCACTACACTTTAGTTCTGACTTCATCCTTAAAGTAGTCAGATTGTGTGGCATTTTGTCGTAATTATTTGCTTTCTATAGGGAGGCATCAGTAGGAAGAATGTAATAAAACAGTAATAAATCGTTTTTTTACACCAGCCGTTATAGACAGCACTGCATATAAAAGATGGCGCCAAATTCGATAGCGCGAAAAATACCTTTTATGTATAAAATCTGAAATGGTGTGTAAATTTTATAAGGTTGCGTATGCTTATGGTTCCAGAATATGAGCAGTCTTTTGGTCTTTCCTTTGTTTCATGACTGTTAGCGTACTTCATGACTTTTGGAGTAAACATAATTTCATATCCGATCTAATGTATGCAGGTTAACTGATACACTAATTGAAACTATTCTCGAAGTTGGGCTTCCTGTGGTGCCTGATAGTAATGCAGAGAGGCTCCTCAATTTTTTTCGCGATGTCCGCATAAATTAATCACCATGGATACATAAATTACTTACGAGCGCATGCAGTGTTTGTCATTATGTAATCAGCGGTAGCCTACGAAAGACATAAGCCAACTCACGACCACGAGGGTTCTCTTGGATCTGCGTTCTTCTTACTCGGTAGGTTACGAAATTTATCATGCTAAATTCTACTTTTTTCGCTCGTGGAAGTATTCATCAAGGTAATAATCGTTTCAGCGATATTTCTAGAGGAAGACAGTGTGCTTTTATGAGTCTTTCAGCTTTGCTATGTGCCAATTCGAGCGATATTATCACATGGTCGACCGACGCTATCGATAGAGTTCTAATCGAAGGAGATGATATGTACCTAAAAGCTTTTGAAGACTTATCTATACCTGACGAAGAGACGATTTCTTTGAAATATCTGCCTGATCGAGTCCTTTGCTCAACGATACGAACAGCCATTGAGACAAAGCATAACAGCCAAACTATTGACTTGTGTCAACAGCCAAAAATGCCCAATGTGGCACAAAATCAAAACCTAACACCTAACATTTAACATAACAATAGTTTTATACATTATATTTTACATGGTTACCATTTGAATTATTTCAGCTGTTAAAATGTTATAGTTTATATTTTATACTAGAAATACGACTCCCGCAAAAACCTCGCGAAGCTAGTTTTTGAAGAAGTCACAATGCTTTTATATTTTATTTTATTGGTGCAAATTACATGATCAGTATACCGGTCAACACAGTGTTTAAAAATTGACCTTCATTTTGCTCTTTCACTGCCACTGAGATTGCACCAGAGGGAATAGAAGTAAAATTATTTATTATCTTGACAGGGAATACAGAGTCGATGAGGTATCACAATAATATTCACTTACCACAAATTGAAAATGATTGTAAATCTTTTGCAGGGGAAATCTTGAATAGTTGATATGAATGCTTGTGTTTACCACGGTGTAAAAACCTGTGTTTTTTTTAGTTTTATTTTCTTAGTCTGAGTCTACTGCTTTGTCTTCTTTGTTGTACATCCCTTTTAAACACAATATGTTCTTACACCGAGGATGAGTTGAATGCTCCAATTATTTTTTGTTTATGTTTTTTGCGTATAATTGCATGAGATTCATTGTAAGAAGAATCTTCTGATTAGATATATTATTGTCTACTGCAGTCATTATTTCATTCCTAGGTAACCACAATTGAGAGCATTATGAATAGTGCATGTTTCAATTTATGTACTCTCTTCAGTTGCAGTAGTACCCCCAGTGATGCCATATCAACAGAAGTGTGAGATACAATGTCATTACATAAAATAAAAATTGGGGGTAAAACAATTGGATTCTACAAAAAGTTTAAATAAAGGTTTAGTAATAGTGTGTGCCGACTGTATAGTATGTGGTCGTGCTATTTTTAGGTCATCTCATAAAATCAATACATGTAAGAAAGAGTTACTGAAATCTCAATATGTTGATAATTATTGCTGCACTGCATAGTCCTGTAAAAAAATAATGTGAAATCAACATCAATCAGTCAAAACTGTATACCACATGAAAGTTTAATTGTGCTGTTACAGAAACAGGCAAAATATCCATAACCAAACAGAGAATAGTACATTATTTTGAATATATGAAAATTTCTATTATAAAAACTACAGAAGAAAGATTTAATATACGCATGGTATTTCATCGAAAAAGTCATGGCAGGCAAAGGTATTGAACTTGTAACCAATGACATATGGTAACGAGAAGCACTATCATTATATTATTATCATTATTATTATCATTACTGTTATTATTACTGGTATTGATATTATTATTGTTATATTTTTTACGTTAAACATAATATATTTTTATGGGGTGGGATGCATGTCCTAATCTTGGTAAAGATATTGTTACTCTACTACTACAAGCAATACAAAAATCTTCTTAATAGACTTTCCATCAGAGGTGGTAGTAATCAAAACAGCACCAAAGAATACCATTTCTTCTTTAAGGCTTAGAATCTAGTGCAGTCATTTGTCTATACAGTTTGTGTGGAAAATCATTGAAAGCATAGGGCATTTAGGAAACTTGAAACACTTGTTACTACATACAGCACACTTGCAATGAATATATGAGAAAGATCATAAACATTTTGGCATTACAAAATTTATTTTCTTCTTTATAAAGTTTTTCCAATGTAAAAGGTTAATTGCATGTTGTGGTTGTTATGAAATATTGATATTTGACATCATAAAAATAAAGTAAACAGCAGAAAGTAACAAAGTTAATATGTTATGTCTAACTTTTCAAATTAAGGCTTGAATTAACAATTCATTTGTGAAAAAAGGGCAGGGGTTCTAGATAGCAATGTTATCAGGGGAGGGGGGTTCATTGCACTCTAAGGTAAAACTGACCCATTGTGAAAAGGCTATGAAACTTGTTGTCTCTACGCAATATTATTGAAACCTTTCAATCAGAGAATACATACATATATATATAGCAAAGAGAAATACTACTCAGAATTCAGTAATCACATTTGCTTTATTTTGAAATGATCGCATTGATCACTGATAATATTGCAGAACCAGTACTTTATAGTGACACAGGGTATATATTCTGTTGAAAATGTTTAACAGAACTGCCAGATCAAGAAAATTTACAATATTTTCACTGTTGCAATGATATCAGATCACATCGTTATAAATGATTGCTATAACAACTGCAACTCTCTGTGTTGGGAATTACTTCAAACTGGAAACGCTATCGTTTTATTATGAAAAATACCTATTTACATTCTCTTGTAATCTGTTGGTCATCTTCCGATTCCGTTTTTAGACTAATAGAATTATTTTCCAGAGATATCTCCAATCGTTGAAGTCGTTCTTACTCGGTGTCCCTTCTAAGTCGTTTTGCTAAATGTACTACGCCAATATATTTCGTTATGTAATCGTTCACTCATGTCCTGTATTTCTATCAATAACACATTCAAATTCAAAACTAACTTGATTGAATTCCTAGTCCTTTTCCCTGCTGTTTCGTTTGCCTTTTTCTGGAGCGATCAGTTGTTGTCTTGGCTGTTGTTATTCTCCCTGCTGTCGTTTCTCTATCCCGGCTTTGAGTCGTGCTTTCCCCGTGTTGATTTTCACGGTATTCGAACTTACTCGGCGACGATCTTGTGCTCATATTTCTTGAATATCTCGGAGATCACCTTGCTGGGATGTACTTCCAGGACGAGTGAAATCGATTTCCACAAAATTTACATTACTTTCAAACAGGCATCACCGAATAATGGCGGAAATTCAGCAGTTCTCAAGTGCGTTACTATTGCCAGGTAACCTGGCCTGCGAACGGACACCTTTAAAATATAGATATATATATATAAACATATATATAAATATATATATATTTACTAGAAATACGACTCCCGCAAAAACCTCGCGAAGCTAGTTTTTGAAGAAGTCACAATGCTTTTATATTTTATTTTATTGGTGCAAATTACATGATCAGTATACCGGTCAACACAGTGTTTAAAAATTGACCTTCATTTAGCTCTTTCACTGCCACTGAGATTGCACCAGAGGGAATAGAAGTAAAATTATTTATTATCTTGACAGGGAATACAGAGTCGATGAGGTATCACAATAATATTCACTTACCACAAATTGAAAATGATTGTAAATCTTTTGCAGGGGAAATCTTGAATAGTTGATATGAATGCTTGTGTTTACCACGGTGTAAAAACCTGTGTTTTTTTTAGTTTTATTTTCTTAGTCTGAGTCTACTGCTTTGTCTTCTTTGTTGTACATCCCTTTTAAACACAATATGTTCTTACACCGAGGATGAGTTGAATGCTCCAATTATTTTTTGTTTGTGTTTTTTGCTTATAATTGCATGAGATTCATTGTAAGAAGAATCTTCTGATTAGATATATTATTGTCTACTGCAGTCATTATTTCATTCCTAGGTAACCACAATTGAGAGCATTATGAATAGTGCATGTTTCAATTTATGTACTCTCTTCAGTTGCAGTAGTACCCCCAGTGATGCCATATCAACAGAAGTGTGAGATACAATGTCATTACATAAAATAAAAATTGGGGGTAAAACAATTGGATTCTACAAAAAGTTTAAATAAAGGTTTAGTAATAGTGTGTGCCGACTGTATAGTATGTGGTCGTGCTATTTTTAGGTCATCTCATAAAATCAATACATGTAAGAAAGAGTTACTGAAATCTCAATATGTTGATAATTATTGCTGCACTACATAGTCCTGTAAAAAAATAATGTGAAATCAACATCAATCAGTCAAAACTGTATACCACATGAAAGTTTAATTGTGCTGTTACAGAAACAGGCAAAATATCCATAACCAAACAGAGAATAGTACATTATTTTGAATATATGAAAATTTCTATTATAAAAACTACAGAAGAAAGATTTAATATACGCATGGTATTTCATCGAAAAAGTCATGGCAGGCAAAGGTATTGAACTTGTAACCAATGACATATGGTAACGCGAAGCACTATCATTATATTATTATCATTATTATTATCATTACTGTTATTATTACTGGTATTGATATTATTATTGTTATATTTTTTACGTTAAACATAATATATTTTTATGGGGTGGGATGCATGTCCTAATCTTGGTAAAGATATTGTTACTCTACTACTACAAGCAATACAAAAATCTTCTTAATAGACTTTCCATCAGAGGTGGTAGTAATCAAAACAGCACCAAAGAATACCATTTCTTCTTTAAGGCTTAGAATCTAGTGCAGTCATTTGTCTATACAGTTTGTGTGGAAAATCATTGAAAGCATAGGGCATTTAGGAAACTTGAAACACTTGTTACTACATACAGCACACTTGCAATGAATATATGAGAAAGATCATAAACATTTTGGCATTACAAAATTTATTTTCTTCTTTATAAAGTTTTTCCAATGTAAAAGGTTAATTGCATGTTGTGGTTGTTATGAAATATTGATATTTGACATCATAAAAATAAAGTAAACAGCAGAAAGTAACAAAGTTAATATGTTATGTCTAACTTTTCAAATTAAGGCTTGAATTAACATTTCATTTGTGAAAAAAGGGCAGGGGTTCTAGATAGCAATATTATCAGGGGAGGGGGGTTCATTGCACTCTAAGGTAAAACTGACCCATTGTGAAAAGGCTATGAAACTTGTTGTCTCTACGCAATATTATTGAAACCTTTCAATCAGAGAATACATAGATATATATATAGCAAAGAGAAATACTACTCAGAATTCAGTAATCACATTTGCTTTATTTTGAAATGATCGCATTGATCACTGATAATATTGCAGAACCAGTACTTTATAGTGACACAGGGTATATATTCTGTTGAAAATGTTTAACAGAACTGCCAGATCAAGAAAATTTACAATATTTTCACTGTTGCAATGATATCAGATCACATCGTTATAAATGATTGCTATAACAACTGCAACTCTCTGTGTTGGGAATTACTTCAAACTGGAAACGCTATCGTTTTATTATGAAAAATACCTATTTACATTCTCTTGTAATCTGTTGGTCATCTTCCGATTCCGTTTTTAGACTAATAGAATTATTTTAGAATTATTTTCCAGAGATATCTCCAATCGTTGAAGTCGTTCTTACTCGGTGTCCCTTCTAAGTCGTTTTGCTAAATGTACTACGCCAATATATTTCGTTATGTAATCGTTCACTCATGTCCTGTATTTCTATCAATAACACATTCAAATTCAAAACTAACTTGATTGAATTCCTAGTCCTTTTCCCTGCTGTTTCGTTTGCCTTTTTCTGGAGCGATCAGTTGTTGTCTTGGCTGTTGTTATTCTCCCTGCTGTCGTTTCTCTATCCCGGCTTTGAGTCGTGCTTTCCCCGTGTTGATTTTCACGGTATTCGAACTTACTCGGCGACGATCTTGTGCTCATATTTCTTGAATATCTCGGAGATCACCTTGCTGGGATGTACTTCCAGGACGAGTGAAATCGATTTCCACAAAATTTACATTACTTTCAAAAAGGCATCACCGAATAATGGCGGAAATTCAGCAGTTCTCAAGTGCGTTACTATTGCCAGGTAACCTGGCCTGCGAACGGACACCTTTAAAATATAGATATATATATATATACATATATAAAAACTCTCGGCTCGATTTACTCGGGCTTGCGAGCCACGTGGTCTGACCGGAACCGACACGATTAGTAACCTCGCTACGCTCGGCCTTCGGCCTCGCTTCGCGAGGAATTATATCTGCAACCCTTGTATATGAGCAAACGCGCGTTCTGATTGGTTCCCTACTCATAGTATATCAGCTCATATACCATTGGCACGGAAAACGACCATCATGGAGGGATGATTTCTTGAATTCGACAGGGAGAAATTCAAGTCAAGCTTAAAAATCATACACCAAAGAAATACTACCGAAGCAAATAAATATGGGATGAAATTATTCGACGGTAAGTGAGCAAATTATACTGCGAAATTGTTTATTACGAACGAAAGTGAAACTCTTACAAACAGCCGCCATTTTGAAAGATCTGTGAAGCCCGTAAACTGAGTTTTTATTTTATTTCTGCCTACTTTTTCCACTTTAAAATTCTTAAACTAATTTGCTAATTCGAAAAAAAATTGACAAGTACATTAAAGAGATGTTTAAAAACGAGCCGGACTCGTGTTTGAAATTTTTTTACACATCGGCTCTACAATACGTCGGCTCGACAACAACATGGTTCTGTTCAAAAACAATAACAAAGTCAATTCTTGTCGTACAAACTAATTCCAGTGTCTCATAAGCGAGGGTTTAGAGATATAATAAAACAATTATTCCACTCAATCTCGTCGCATATGAGCTATAGCCAACTCGACGCTACGCGCCTCGTTGGCTATTAGCTCATATACGACTCGATTTCGTGGAATAATTGCTAAATATACATATATAAAAACTCTCGGCTCGATTTACTCGGGCTTGCGAGCCACGTGGTCTGACCGGAACCGACACGATTAGTAGCCTCGCTACGCTCGGCCTTCGGCCTCGCTTCGCGAGGAATAATAACCGTTAAAAGTTTTAAGTTTGAATTTTATGTACTAAGCATTTGAATTTTATACATTTAATATAACAATAGTTTTATACATTATATTTTACATGATTACCATTTGAATTATTTCGGCTGTTAAAATGTTTTTTACAATAACTGAGCGAATTCTGGCGCGCCGATTGGCTAATTTTTATCATCAATAAGAGTACAGACACATAAAATTTTAATTTATGCAAGGTTTTTTCGCGTGATAAGTGAGCTGTCAAACAGTCAGATTTTTACCCAATCAAATTGTATTACGTGTTGTCACAAGCCAATGAGAAGGCGAGAAAAGTTATTGAGAATAGTTGCGCCCTGATTTCAGCATTTTTCGAGTTTACTTGCTGTTTACTTGCGTTTTCTTTTCATTTAAGTCTTCATTTGACCTTTTTCGCGTTTTGTTATTGTAAAAAACAAATTGACGTCAGTTTTTTATGCGTCAGTTTGTTGTAGATCCACTCGCCTACGGGCTCGTGGATCTACAACACTTTGACAATGTTATGACGCAATTTATCATCAATAAGAGGATAGACGCATAAAAAACTGACATCAATTTGTTAAATTGACGACTTTCATAATGGCCGACACTAATTAGCATATTATTGTTAAATTCATTATGTTGACAAATGAAAACACTCAGATGATAGATATCAAAGCAAAAGATAACTTCTGAAAGTTTCAAAGAAAAATATTAAATCCTCTTGAAGTTATAAGGCTTAGAAGATTCATGAAAACACCAAAATGAGGCTACCGAGACCTCAGCAAAGAATTTCATACAAATCCTTGTATTTTCATTCCTCCATAACTTCGTTAGTATTTAGTCTATATCTTCAAAACTTTGCACAATTACTTATTTCTGATAGTTCTTCAATATGACAGTGCTGAGTGTTTCCTTACTATTGCCAATAATATAAAATCGATGGTAGGCACTTATGAAAGTGGTCTATAGTTTATATTTTATATAATAACCGTTTGAATTTTATTTATATAGATTATATTTCATATAATAACCATTAATTAAAAGTTTAAAGTTTGTATTTTATATACTAAGGATTCGAATTTTATACATTTGATATAACAATAGTTTTATACATTATATTTTGCATGATTACCATTTTAATGATGTCAGCTGTTAAAATTTTATAGTTTAAAGTTTATATTAAATACATTGTTGAATGTAAAAAAAAATGTCTCTGCTTTTCTTTGGTACCTCTATTACAGTTTGTATATCTTAAAAGTCAAATCGCAGCATTTTCACCTTCTGAAAAGAACTTCTAGTTTTAATTGAACTGAAATCATACTGACATTTCAGGTTGAACAACTCCAGAATGCCTGACAATAGTAACTGTAAGTTGTTCCTTCGTGGCCTTCCTCCAGATTGCAAGGAGAATAACCTAAGAATCTTTCTTGAAGGTAACTAACTAGTTAAAAGTCCGAAATTACACAACTTTTGAATAGATTAAAAAATCAAAAACTCAGTAATACTTTTCAGTCTTTTGGCCTTTGTCAGTTATCTTCGAAAGACCAAAATGTTCTTTTTATTGATATTTTTTTAATTGAATCAAACATTGTCCAGTTTTGGTCTTTTTAAAATACCAGCACAATGTGGATACTATTAAAGGTACTGTATGATGGGTGCTGTTTATTTATGAAAGTGGCTATTATAAGTTGATATTGCAGTGTAAGTACAATTGCAATACAAATTCCCACTGTCTCAAAAACATTTAACCCACAAAATTGTGTGGAATTATGCTAACCATATACACATTCACTTCCAGTTGTCTCTGGTATTCCTGGAGCAGTTACCAAACTCCACATCCCCAAAGGAAAGGCAAGGATATTGTCATGATCTTTGTGCATTGATGTACATGTATTTTTTTAAGACTTAAGATTATTCACAACATTCAGGAGCAGGAAGAAATATGTTGTTTGCCATTTGAGGAAGTATTTACAGATTAAGTTACTCGCAGTAATATTAACCAATTAGATTCTGACTTAAATTTCTGCAGACATTTGCTTTTGCCACCTTTTTGCAAACAGATGTTGCAGAAGGTTTTCTTGGAAAGGTAAGTTGATTTGTTTTTTAGCATTAATAGCATTCTATCAGTATTAATTACATTGAGTGGAGGCTTTAATTTCTATTCCACTGTACTACAATTGTGTAACATTATTGTTCAATGTGTTAAGCACAAGATATAATCACCATGTACACGTAAATATTTTGCAGTCCTCCAACCAGCTTTTAATCAATATACAGTTAATGTTAATTGGTCCTGAGGGAATCAGGTAGTTTTGTTTTCCCGAGAGTCCTGATGTTTTCCTAGATGAAGTTGATCGAGGGAAACATCAGGACTCGAGGGAAAACAAAACTAACCAGTTTCCCGATGGACCATACATTGAGTGCTTTAATTGTTATATATTTCCCTTTAAAAACAACAGGGTTGTCACTAAGGGCCAGGGGCCGGGGATTTCCCCCAGCTACTCGGAGCCTAACCCCCAGCTACTTTCGTCCTTAAATTAAACCAAAATGTGTTGTTTGTGTGTGTGTGTGTGTGTGTATGTGTGTGTGTCAGGGGGGGTGGGGAGGGGGCGACATGACCGCTTGCAACTTCCCCGGTTACTAACAACAATTACCCGGCAACTTGAAATCTTAGTGACAACCCTGAAACAATCATAGCAAATACCAACAAAAAAAGACAGCACATCGGGCCCGTGGGCAACGTTACTGCACAATTGTACCCTGGTCGGGATACATTTGAATTTGATCGGGGTTGCATGACCAAGAATCAACCAATCACAGTGCTCGTTTTGTTGAGTGAAAGTCTAGGTATATAACAAGGTAAGTTGCACCATTGTAATTAAGATACAGTCAAGTAGCTAGACCATCAGAAAATAGTTTTCTTGTCCCACCTGAAAGAAAAGGTTTGATACTTTTAAGTAATCATCCTTTTCTGTAAAGGATGATCACTGCAGCTATATAAGACAGGCCCTCTGATGCGGCAATTTTGGGGCTGATTATGCTATGATGATTGACAAGTACATACAATAAATTAAGCAAATTGTATGATTTCTTTCAAGCTTGCTTTAGTTGGATTTAGAGTGAGAAACCTGTTTTTCTGCTATCCTACAGACAGTTTGAGCATAAAGGAATCATTGTCAGTGGTTAACTATTTGCTAAGCACTTTATTATGCAATACTGATTCAGTGCGTTTGACCACCACTGACTCCCAAGTATGATCGATCACAAGTTGCATGTGGGAAAAAAACATCAACCCATTGACCACATGAAGTCACCTTCAGGGTATTTTCTTTCTCAGTTTTAGCAGAATGTCTTGTCTTATCCATGAGGAAGTTTCCTTCGTGTTTTGCAAAAAAAGCTATATTTTGTTCCTAAAAATTTAACAATGCTTTTCTGTTCTACTTTCAAATTCCATCAGTATGGAATGCTGATCGGCCAACTCAAAGAAAAGGACTGTTTGTACCAATGAGCATTGAGATTAAAAACTAGTTCCAGGCTCCTGACATGCAAAACGCAAATAACGCCTTGAACTTTATTTTTTTTGTTTGCTTGTTGGTTTTTATGAAACCAGTGGTAGAAGAAAGTCTCCAAGGCTTTTTTTATCAGAAACTCGCCTTGCAACAAAGAATGTATGTTGTATTTTTACAGATAAAGCAACAGTTTGTGGTTTATTTTGTGAAAACTGTGTGGTTTGTAATTATACGATTGTGTAATCAAAGGTTGGCGGGCAAAATCACAACTTAAAATCAGAGGGCCTGATAAGACTAGGAAACAAACAACCCTATTTGTACTGTAACTGGTATCACAATCTGGAACTACATTATAGTACTTAGTGTCATGGAGCATGCAGTGATCCTCCTAAAAGATTCAAGCCTCATATCTTTTCTGTTCAGTCGGGTTAAACCAACTTAGAAAAAGGTCCTTTTCTTAAGAATGAAGAGTCTGATGCTTTGGGCCTTGAAAAAGCTAGGGTATATTTCTCAATGACAAGAGGTTCAGTGCTGGAAATCTCAACCTCTTTATCATTAAACAATGTCACACCTTACCTTCATTATCAACTCATTTGAACTTGCTCTAAAACCCAAGGGTTTCATTAATAAGGACCAGGTACTGCAAATTGAGCGAGAGTGACAACAACTTTGCACGGCTGCTTTTGACACCTCAACCACAAGAACAAAACACAAATGTTCTTTAAAATGTACAGTAACATATGCCTAAATCAAATCCAGATGCCCTCCTGTACCAAACTGTGATGAAAGCCCTGAAAACCCAAGATTTTGTGCTTCCCAATGCAGTATCAATTAATATCTTGTAATAAAAACTAACCCCAGCACTGCATCATTTAAGCCTTGCTTTGCAATTGTTTGTTGAGGTTCTGTTATACTGTGATGACCTGGGAGAGCTGTACCGAGTGCAGGCCTTTAGATTTCAGCAGAGACATAGCCATAATCATTTACTGACTAGGAGAAGTGTTCCAGTCAATTGCGTGGTTCAAAGAAACATTCATGAAGCTGTTAAGTATAAACCCCCACAGCATGTCCACTTCACTCCAGACTTCAATATGTTGTCCCAGTCCCTACCAAAGAAAAGCAAAAGAAAACACGGTGACAGTTTCATCTGGTTTGGTGATTGTGGTGCAAGTACAAAGAAACAAGTGAAGGCAAAGAAAAGAAAGAAGAAAAATAAAGTACTTTCACCTTCAGCTAGTTTGTCAAAGTTCAACTGATAACTGCCTCCCAAACTTTCATAAGTGCTGGACTGACTATGTTTGCTCTGAGTAGTAAAAGATCCATGTACAGTGAAGTGCAGTTAGTGCACATGCAGAATACTTGCAACCATTTAATGCTTTCTTTCCCAATAACATCCTAGACTAATAATTAAATGCTTTAAAAATCTGTAAACAACTGCAGTTGACTCCTGATAACTTGAACCCTCAAAAACTCAAACCTTGTGCTAACTCAAAAAAAAAAAAAAATAGGCAAGCATTGCATGCATGTGACTACTGCATTAAGTTTATTCGGACCTTTTTTGAATTGCAAACGTGACAATGTCGGTGTGTGGGGCACATGGATCTTGGACCTTCCAGATATTTGCGCGAATTGTATTGTGCATTGTGATTGGCTAAATACTAGGCAGGCGCTGATTGGCTCCTTCACTCACTCAATCACTTGTGTTTCCTTTGACATATTGGCTCCTACATTATTTCATATGCAGTAGCCAAAAAGATTGATTTCGGCTGGATTTCTGTCATATTCTGTGGATATTTACTGAGCCGCAAAAAGCGGCTCAGTAAATATCCACCACTAGCCACCTCCACTTCGGTGAGTAGTTGTTAAATATAATATGATCAATAATTAGTATTAATATTAATAGTTAAAATTATTATTATACTTAACCCAACAGGGATTGGTTGTGCATCCAGGTGAAGCTCTTCAGTTTGGCCTTGTGACACCAAAGGGAAAAAGTACTGCAACTGCAGAAACCAGTGTTACAGCTGCAAAGGATGGCCTATTAACAGCAAACCTTAAGCTGAACAGGAATGAAAGAGAGCTTTGTTCAGCAGACACAGCAGTGAAATCTCTCCACCTGTTCAACATTTCTACTGAAATAAGAAATCCACATTTTCAGTCTGACTCTTTTGAACCAGACCAGAACAGTGCTCCATCAGAAATTGGCTCTCAACATACCAATGACAAAGCATCTGTAAATTACCCAGGGAAAGCAAATCAGGAATGTAGTGGTGAAGAACTTACATGTAATTGTCCAAAGCTGGAAGCAACAAATGACACTGGATCTTCCATCATAGCAGAGTATGGAAATGCTTTCCTTGATGAAAGGCTCTCGGAAATAGAAAGTTTATCAGCAGATGTCCAAGTTAGAGGCACGTGTACCAGCAGAACAGCTGCAGTATCTAATGTAGGACATGATACTTTAATTAGCAACCAGAATTCAGGAGCTGGAGACGTAAGGCAACCTATATCACAAGTTGCACCTGCTAAATTGTCAAGGACAATCAGGTAGAATATATATTTCCTTACAATTGGTGTATCTCAAATATTTCACTATTCATTATATATGAGGAACTGTTACATGCATGGTATGTAGAATGACAAGTGCTATATTTCTGAATTTCATGCATTTATAACATTTTTTCAACTAGAGTACAGTTATTTGAAAAGAAATTAAATTACTTTTGTTAGATTTTAGAGTTCACTGAGTTCTACAGTGTAAAATGACTGGAGGCCATGTCATTTAGTGGAGTAGTATAGGGGGGAATTAGGATACAGTTTTAGCAAGGTCTTAGAAAAAAGAGGGCCTGCCTAGGATATTAGGAATATTGTGCTTACTCTAAGAGTGTAGAATTAATTTACACGTATGCAGGCATAGCGTTTATTTTTTCAATAATTGCACATTGACTGTTTTTAACTTCATTTTGCACAGGCAAGTCATTATTGAGCATGGATATCTTGGCCCGTTATGCTTTGACATTTCATATGAAACTACAGTGAATGATATAAAGGATGAAATAATGCAAAGAACTGGATTACCAATGACAGACCAGATTCTCACTTACAACTGCAGTAGGGTTAGAGGAAATTTCTGCTAACGTTTTTAAGTAATGGCTGTGAATGTAACCTCTTAATCTAGATGACTTCATGTTCAATGAATGCTTAATAAACAGACGTAATTTCACCTCATAATGTTATAGACTGTGGGGCAAGTGTGCTGTTCACCTCTTGTACCATATAGTTCACAACAGTTTGAAAAACACTACTCTTTATTGTACATGTAGTACCTGTCATATTATGCCTTTTGTTAAATGTCATATTGTAATAAGTGCCGTACCTGCCAAGTTGACTGAGTTGAGAATATATCTTTTTACTCTGTATTCTAGCTGTGTGACAGCTTTTGTGTTCGATTACTCTTTGAAGAAAATCAAAGCAGTGTGAATATGATGCTCTTTGAAGGTTCTCTTAAAGGAGGAGGTGATCGAGGTAAGAACAAACAACATGATTATTATCAGTCAACCCTCAGTTATTGCCACTGTAAAACTATTTCAGATTATGTTGCCATTTTTTGTATACATATTTTTTTTTCAAAACTTGCTGAACAGAACTTTTCTTTATACTGTTACCCTAGTTTCTGTGGTTGACACTACTATTGTCATAGACCACAGAATGCTGTCCTAAAAATATGTTTAGCACACTAGTGGTCTTGTCAGTACATGTATGTCACCAGTGATTTCTAATAATGTTAGCTGATAGGAGATTACCTATTTGAAACAGATTATTGTGCCAATGCGTTATCTGGCAAATACAAAGTTAATTTGTCATTTCTTTCTGATCATTCTTTAGAAAGTCAATAAAAGATAACTGTACTGTGTACTGTACTGTGGTAGTGTTAAATATTTTACTATACTGTTCTAACATTTTTATCTGTAAGTGAAACCTTGTATTGTGACCTTGTGGTCTTAACAGATCTTAATTGTACGGTGTATAGTGTGAATTTCGGTTTGACCAGAACTAGGCAGTGTTGCCATTCTTTGGAAAGCTTGTGAACAGCAATATACTATCAGCAATACTATCTGTTTTGCAGCAGAGTATCACTCTGAAAGGATAAGAACCACATGTTGTTTGGTAGAAAATAGTTCTCTTCATTACTGTTTGTTTTTTAAGTATTTTGAATCTTGGCATATTTTGATGAAACATTAATTATTCATAGGCAGAGAGAATGGAAAAATTACTGTAATTTTGCTAGTAAACCACTTTTATTTATTGTCATAGTTCAACCAAAGCAAGTTCAAGAGGAAGGTGCTGTCGGTGGTGAAGATGCTAATGTTGAACAAGATCAAGCTGGAAGTAAGATTAAAAACTTACCCTCACTGTTTAATGTAGTTCCACTGTCCAAAGACAGAGACAAACATGACATAGATATTGTCCTTGAGGTCTCCCTTCACATGATTAAGAGTAAAATCCTCTCTGAAACGGAACTTACTACTGAGAATGGTATAGTTACAAAAACTTATAAAAAGTATTGCAGACCTTTTAGTGTTTGTTAGTTTGTTATTTAGGCCTTCACCAAGAACATTTTGGAGTGGAACAGATAATGAATTATTAATTGTCCATAAATTTTCAATTTGATTGGCGGGCTGCCTGTTATATTTCAGGACATGGAAAGCCAATTTGAAGCACGCCGATTGAGTCAATAGATGAAATTGAAATTGTTTTAGGGAGTGCGGAACTCCGATACACGGGCATTAGCCAACTTTGTGGGATTCTTTCGTTTCTGACCGCGAAACTAAATTTGTTTACTGGAAGTTTCCATTACTACTGCTTCGCGATATGAGTCCAAGGTGAAAGCTTAACGGGCGGTAGAAAACTAGCGATTTTGTATCCAGCACTTTCAAGAATAACTGACACTGTCTTCAAGAGAGAAGATATCGAAGACTTCTGTGATATTTTGGACGAAATTGGAAGGTGAAGATTTAAGTTTATTCACTTCGCGTTGCCCTGTTGTCGCTGCTTTATAGAATGACTTAAATACGATGTGAGTGATTCTCAACCCATGTCCTGTCTCTCCTTGCAGTGGACAGTTCGCCGTTGTAAAGAAATGTAGGGAGAAAAGTACAGGTGCAGAATTTGCTGCGAAGTTTATGAAGAGAAAGCGAGGGAAAAGCCTAAAAAAAGGTGTAACAGCAGAGCAAATCGCAAACGAGGCTAACGTCCTACGGAAAGTTCGTCACAAATGAGTTATTTACCTTCACGATGTATTCGAGACGAGCACACTGTAATAGCTTCGCTATGTTTAATTAGTATTTACCGCACTATGTGAAGAATGAGTGCTTATCATATTATCACATGTCAACTGCTTGTATATATGTCACTTTACATCATTTAATAAATCAGTCTTGCTTATCCTTTACTCACGAGTAGTCCCAAGTTATTACATTGGCGACGAGGATCTAAAAAAAACCTTAGCGATGGCAACGTACGGTCAAATCGGTGAATACAAGGAGACTGAGCTGTGGACGCAGTACGTGGAAAGGCTTGAACAGTATTTTTTGGCCAACGACATCAAGGATGCGGCCAAGAAACGGGCAATTTTCATCAGCGTGTGTGGAGGGAAAACATATGCGCTAATTCGAGATTTGCTGCAGCCGAAAAAGCCAGCCGAGACGGAGCTGAAGGTCATTTTCGAGGAAGTTGAGAAGCATTACTCACCAAAGCCAAGCGAGATCGTGGAGCGCTTCAAATTCCACAATCGCAGTCGCACTGAGGGAGAAGGCGTGGCGGAGTTTTTAGCAGGGTTACGAAAACTATCAGAACACTGTAATTTTGGAGAGACCCTAGATAACATGCTGAGGGACAGATTAGTTTGTGGAATCAATGACGCAAAAATCCAACGTAGACTTCTAGCGGAACCTGAACTAACGTTGAAGAAAGCTATAGATCTAGCGTTAGCGCTTGAATCTGCTTCGAAGAATCTCCTTGATTTGAGTTGCAAAACAGAGTCTTCACCAGTTAACCTAGTGCACGCGCAAAGGAAGAGCGGCAGAGCGAGAGGCGGAGCCGGAGAAAATGCCAAGTGTTATCGCTGTGGTGGAAAACATCTGGCTGCGACCTGTAAATTCATAGACGCCCTCTGCTTCAATTGCGACAAGAAAGGACATATTGCGAAAGTGTGTCACTCCCCGAAATCTGACAAGAAGAAATCAGAGGGAGCAAGAAAAGAAACTAAAAAGGACACTAAGAATCGTACAAACGTGGTGAGAGATAAGGAAAGTGACGATGAGTCATACGCCATGTTCAATGTCACCGGAAAAGCGGAGACTGTGAAAGCATTCAAAGTTGACGTTAAGATGTGTGGCAAACCGCAGCAAATGGAGGTTGACACTGGAGCGTCAAAAACAATTGTAAACGAGAGCACGTACGCGATGTTGCGTGATGAGGTGAAAATGGAGTTTGCAAAGCCTACATTGAGTACCTATACAGGGGAGAAAATTCCTGTGATAGGAACCGTGATGATCCCAGTGGAATATGGGGAACAAAAACACAAATTATCAGCAGTGGTGGTTCAAGGACCAGGACCAAACTTGTTAGGTCGGGATTGGCTTAATGTGTTGAAGCTCGACTGGAAGTCGATTTTCAGTGTGCAAGACACGCCCCTTGTGAAGCTTTTGGAGGCTCACAAAGATGTGTTTGATGAGGGACTTGGAACTTTGAGAGGTACCAAGGCAAAGATCTACGTGGAAGCTGACGCTGAGCCTAAATTCTTCAAGGCACGTCCAGTACCTTATGCTCTAAAAAGCAAAGTGGAAGACGAATTGGAACGGCTCCAAAAGGAGGGAATTATTTCACCCGTGGAATTTAGTGAATGGGCGGCACCAATAGTTCCTCTTTTGAAGCCGAACAATACGATTAGGATATGCGGAGATTACAAATGCACTGTCAATCAAGTTTCCAAGCTTGACAACTACCCAATACCAAAAACGGAGGATCTGTTAGCGACTTTGGGCGGCGGAGAAAAATTCTCGAAGTTGGACATGTCCCAAGCCTATCAACAACTAGTGTTGGATGAGGATTCAAAGAAGTACACCACCATTAACACTCATAAAGGATTATTTTGTTATAACAGATGAGCCTACGGAATTTCGTCAAGTCCTGGAATTTTTCAGCGCACAATTGAAAATGTGTTGCAAGGGATTCCCAAAGTGATCGTCAGAGTGGATGATATTTTAGTGACAGGGAAGGATGACGAAGAGCATTACAACAACTTAGGAAAAGTCTTAGAAACACTTTCATGAGCGGGGCTTAAATTGAGAAGGGAAAAATGCAAGTTCATGCAATCGGAAGTGGTTTATTGTGGTTATGTCATCAATGGCAAAGGAATCAAACCGGTTGCAGATAAGGTGACCGCGATTAGCCATGCACCGGAACCAACGGACGTGGGACAGTTGCGGGCATTCCTGGGAATGTTAAATTATTATCACAAATTTCTACCGGATGTGGCTACGTTGTTGGAACCTTTACACAAACTCTTGCGAAAAGGGGAAAACTGGATGTGGAAGGACGAACAACAACAGGCATTCAACAAAGCAAAGGAACTGTTGCAAGCGGCGAACTTGTTGATACATTTTGACCCGACAAAGGAACGTATTCTAGCCAGTGACGCATCCAATTACGGAATTGGTGCTGTGTTGTCACATCGCGTGCATGATGGAAGTGAGCGACCTATCGGATACGTGTCACGCGCGTTAAACGCGGCGGAGCGCAATTATTCAACCCTAGAGAAAGAGGCTTTAGCGGTTATCTTTGGAGTCAAGAAATTTCACCAATACCTGTATGGAAACAAATTCACAATTAAAATGGATCACAAGCCACTGGAGGGAATTCTGAGTGAAAAGAAAGGGATTTCACTGCAGGCAGCTCCCCGAATCCAGAGATGGGCTTTGACCTTAGCAGCGTACGAGTACACCATTTCGTACAAGACTGGCGTGACAAATGGTAACGCTGATGCACTGAGTAGACTCCCGTTGTCTACGTTACGAGAAAATACACATCAAATGGGAGAGACAATAATGCTGATGGAACACTTGGAAGGAATGACCATCAATAGTCAGCATATTAAGGAGTGGACCAAAAGGGATCCGACTCTTGCACAAGTCTTACGGTTTACATTGGAGGGTTGGCCTGCAGAGACACAACAGTCTGAGGAGCTGAAACCCTACGTGAATCGCAAGACCGAGCTAAGTGTCGAAGATGGGTGTTTGCTGTGGGGAACCCGAGTTATTGTACCGCACCAAGGCAGGAGCAAAGTACTCGCGGAACTACACGAGACCCACCCAGGAGCTTCACGCATGAAAACACTTGCACGGAGTTATGTCTGGTGGCCTGGAATGGACGGAGATATTGAAAAATTAGTAAAACGTTGTGACCAATGTCAGCTACACCAAAAGGCACCAGCAGAGGCACCCCTACACCCCTGGGAGTGGCCTAAACAACCATGGTCAAGGATCCACATTGATTATGCGGGACCATACATGGGAGAAATGTTTCTAGTTGTAGTGGATGCTGGTTCAAAATGGCTTGAAGTGCACATGATGAAATCAACTAAGTCAGCACCTACAATCGAGAAATTGCAGGAAATTTTTGCCATGCATGGCCTACCAAGAACTGTTGTCAGTGACAACGGACCGCAATTTGTCAGTGCGGAATTTAAACAGTTCATGGACGCAAACTGTATTAGGCATGTTAAAGTGGCACCGTACCACCCAGCCTCAAATGGCCAAGCTGAACGGGCTGTGCGCATTTTTAAGGAGGGGATAGAGAAAATGCAAGGAGGCAGTTTAAAGAGCAAGCTATCGAGATTTCTACTGAGATATAGGGTTACTCCGCACTCTACAACAGGCATACCGCCAGCTCAGTTAATTATGAAACGCCACTTGTTTACCATGCTGGATTTGTTACGGCCGAGCGTTGAAAATCGTGTGCGTGACAAACAGACCACCCAGAAAGCGTTGCATGACTTACATGCAAAACCACGAGAGGTCAACGTTGAGGATGCAGTGGTAGTGAGGGATTTCAGGTCAAAGAAAACGTGGATGCCGGCAAGGTAGTCGAGAAAACGGGTCCAGTTTCTACAAAGGTTGAATTGGAAGACGGGTCCATCATTCGCCGACATCAAGATCATCTTAGAGTTTGCGAAAGCCCACCAATCGAACCTGTGGCTACGGAAAGCCAAGAACCTGATAATTCGGCAGAGATAGTTAGAACGGAGAACACTCGTCCTGTACGCAATCGAAAAATGCCAGAACGCTTTAAAGACTTTGAAGTTTATTATGTTTAACTTGATTGTAGACTATTGATATCAAAGACTTTCTGTGTATTTTAAAAATTGGTATAATCAAACTTAGTGGGGAGGAATGTAATAGCTTCGCTATGTTTAATTAGTATTTACCGCACTATGTGAAGAATGAGTGCTTATCATATTATCACATGTCAACTGCTTGTATATATGTCACTTTACATCATTTAATAAATCAGTCTTGCTTATCCTTTACTCACGAGTAGTCCCAAGTTATTACACACACAGTTTACCTTGGTTTTGGAACTGTGAGTGTATGAAATTCCTGTCATTTCTGATGCCCTTTATGCATTGCTAAGAAAGAATGCGAATTGAAGCGATTTCCCGTTACGTAAATTTATTCTCATCGTTTAAAGTATCGTCCTCGTAAATCGTGCGTATTTTCTTGACCTGGAGTGTTAGTCCGCCGACAGATTTACAAATCTTTGAGCAACCAGGGAACTGGCAATGGAAAACTTCTTTGCTCCTGGAAACAACTTGCTGATGACCCGAAGGCTTTTGCTTCGAGTTGCCATATTTTGGAACCAAGTTTGGCTGGCCGTTGTCTTTTAAAACTTTCGTGCGGTCGGACAGCTTCAATCTCAACTCGTCCACTGGGCTTCCTTTTTTACTGTTGTTGTCCAAAGAGTCCTCAAAACTGTCTGGGTCGTCATCATTGTCCTCGTCGTCACTTTCTTGGTCGCTCTCGTCGTCACTGTTTAGTTCATCACCTGCCAAATACCTGGAATGAAAGGGCGCAGAGTGAGCTTTCCCGAGGAGAGGAAGTGTTTGAAATCTGTTGAAATGGACACGTGCTACGCTGACTGGCCTCCGTTAGCTGTGAATCGTTCAATTTTAATGCAAACCAACCTATTCATTGTCGTGGAAAGCTCTCGTATTCTTGCTTCAAGCAAAGGGTGGCATATAGGGCACAAGAAACTTTCACGGTCACGGTGCTCTCGATTTTGACCACGTTCGCGATCTCTCAAGCAAACCAGATGAAATGAATGGCCACAGTTTAATCGCTTGTAGTCCACTGACTGCATCTGAAGTTGGCATTCAACCAGGTCACAGCACACCATTCTGTCGGGTTCATTTCCAAGAAAGGAATATCCTAACGGCAGCGATCGCTGGTCCATGGTCGCGTCAACAGCTGGAAAATAATATGGCTGAAAGGCAAGATATTTGTTTGTTTATTTAACTGGATTTGTATTGACCTGCGAAATGAAAGCGAAAATTATGCTTCGGCAAAATATTGTTACCAACACCTGCCTTTATATAAAGTCAATTATATCAATCAAAACTTAGATTTTTGTGCAAAATGAAAAATTTCTGAAAGGCAAGCACGTTTTGCAGTTATCCTGTGCTCGCTGGTGGTATTTTTTTAGAATAACGGAAACTTAAATCTATCTCTTTAAGTTGAGTTCATTCCCTCTTAAACAGGTTGATTTCCCTTGCAGATCTTTTGTCTGAATGAACTTGAACCAAATTAGTAGCAGATTGGTTAAAAAAATGGCAAATGCATAACACCTGGAATTTACGGTTTCCACGTGGGACTTTGACTGTTTGGCCAAGCGTCATCCACACTTCAGTGAACAGTTCAAAGAGGAACTCTGCTGCTTTTAGTGTTGTCTCTGTGAGGTTTTTGTGGCCTTGCCCTCTGAGATATTGTGGCAGAAACCATTCCATAAAATCGACATCAAAGCGCCTTCCACTAAGTGCATGTGCGATTGTGTGGATCAGTTGGGGAACTGCCCAGATAGGTACATTACTGTAAGAAGGTAACAAAGGATGTGTTTTGTGTGTTGTTGCACTCTTAATGGCCAAATATTGGTCTAGGTCTTCTGTAAGTTATGGACAAGGTCTAAAAAATGCCTAAGTGGGTGCCCTATAAATAATTGGGTGGGTGTGTGCTTTTGGGATTCTGAAACCCTAAGCCCATACTAGACTGCTTTCAGATTCACTTTGCAATCCTATTCTAGACAACATACTAAAAATCCCTACCCTACATTGTAGTGTCGAGGCTCATTGATTATGTATGAGTTGATGACACATATATATAATGTATTCAAGGAGTGTGTGGGAGGAATCTGCATGTGTGTAACGAAGGTACATTAAAGAAAAGTGTGATTTACTTGTAACGGCGCTGGCGGTTCTACATTGGCGACGAGGTAAATTTTGGGAAGTTTTCGTCGAGGATTTCGTCGACGTTTTCGATAATAATTGGTCTCACTGATGGAAAGAGGCGGGACAGAAAACTCAAGCGGTTCGAGCACTTCTGGAAGCGCGGGAAGCACTTCGGTCGTTTTAGATGTCGGTTGTTTGGAACCGTTTAATCCAAAGGTAGAGCCACAGAATTTAAATCAACGATGGAAAAGATGGAAAAGAGCGTTCAATTTATATGTAACGGGGAAAGGAGTTTCGGACGACGCACAGAAAAGAGCTTTATTTCTACATGTTGCCGGAATGGACGTGCAGGAAATTTATTTCACTTTGGCTGGTGAGGATGCGAGCGGCTTCGCAGCAATGGTTAAAGTGCTTGATGATTATTTCGCACCGAAGACGAACGTTCCGTTTGAAAGACATTTATTCAGACAGATTGCGCAGGAAAGTGGAGAAACGGTCGATCAGTTTGTCTGTAGGCTTCGTCAACGGGCGATTAGTTGTGAGTTTGGCGCTGGCGAGGACGATTACATCCGTGATCAAGTTATTGACAAGTGTTATTCGAACCAGTTGCGTCGAAAGTTCCTGGAAAAGGAGGGAGCACTAACATTGGATGATTTGTTAAGGATTGCAAGGTCACAAGAAGCGGTCGATCGACAGTTGAAACAGTTCAGTGCGGACCAAATGAACAATCAAGGGAATGACCAAGGAAACAATCCAAAGAATGACCAAGTAAATGCAGTGGGTGGCAAGTCGTATGGTCGGAAAGCAAAGATTTGTTTTGGTTGTGGTCAAGAAGGACATTTCAGTGGAGACAAGAGGTGCCCGGCTCGTGAACAAGCTTGTAGAAAGTGCGGCGGTATTGGACACTTTAAAGTTAAATGCCCCCAGGTTCAACAACGCAGCGGTGGCGAATTAGGATCCAGGGCAAAGGTTCCGGACAAGAAGGGTGCCACTGGTGGAGGCAGGAGGGGTGGTGGTAAAAGAGGTGGCAGTGGAGGCAGACGTGAACGTGGAGCGAACCGAGAGACAAATCTTGTGGCTGGTGGAAATGAAGGTGGAGAACCTCCCGGATTTGTTCAATATAGCCCCGATTTTGCATTTTCAATGGAACACTCTTCTGGCCATGGGACACTAGGTGGTGGCTTGGTTACCCTGGTTGTCGGAGGCGTGGACGTGCCTGATGTTCTTATTGATTCTGGAGCTACTTGTAATGTGATGGGCCAGCAGACCTGGAATTTGTTGAAACTGAAAGGAATTAAATGCGAGTCTCGTAAGTCAGCCAAAGATCTGTTTGCTTATGGTAGTACGGAACCGTTACAAACTCTTGGAACGTTTACCGCAGATGTGAGGTTGGCTGGAAGCAACGTTCGTTGCGGGGCTGACTTCGTGGTAGTCAAGGGAAACGGTCGAACGCTACTGGGTCGTGAAACTGCTGAGGTACTAAGTCTTTTGCGCGTTGGACCCTCACAAGCGAACCATGTTACTAGTGGACAACTGGAGAGCAATATCCAAGAGAGATACAAGGGCTTGTTTACTGGTGTTGGTCTTTTAAGGGATTACGAGCTTAAACTCCATATTGATGAGTCTGTGAAGCCTGTGGCCCAACATGTACGCAGAATACCGTTTGGCTTGCGTGAGAAGGTTGACAAAAAGCTCGACGAGCTGCTGGAGCTTGGCATTATTGAAGAAGTACCAGAGGGTCTGTCAGGATGGATTTCTCCTTTGGTGGTTGTTCCCAAGGGCGATGGAGACGTAAGGGTGTGTGTGGACATGCGTCGTGCGAACGAAGCAATTATTCGTGAAAGACACCCAATTCCTACCGTGGAAGAACTTTTGCATGACTTGAACGGCAGCACCGTGTTCAGCAAAATTGACCTCAAGTGGGGTTTCCATCAGATTTTACTCTGCGAGGAAAGTCGACACATCACAACTTTTGTCACGCACCGAGGCCTGTATCGTTATAAGCGGCTAATGTTTGGTGTGACCTCGGCGCCGGAGAAATACCAGCAAATTGTCAGAGATGTGTTGAGAGGTTGCGCCGGGGTTGCGAACATTGCGGATGATCTCATTATTCATGGCAAGGATGTAGTCGAACATGACCGTTGTCTTTTTGCAGTGTTGGATAGACTGAATGAAGTGGGATTGACGGTGAATAGAGAGAAGTGCCAGTTTCGATTGTTAAAACTCACGTTCTTTGGTCATGAACTGACCAGCGATGGCATAAACCCAAGTGAAGAGAAAGTTGCTGCCATTAGAGATGCACGGCCTCCTAAAGACGCAACTGAAGTACGGTCTTTTATGGGTTTGGTCCAGTACTCAGCGAAGTTCATGCCAGACGTAGCATCTGTTGCCAAGCCTATTCAAGAGTTGACTAGACAGGGCGTAGCCTTTAACTGGGGTGAGGAGCAGCAAATGGCTTTCCAGGAGCTGAAGCGTTTAATCTCTCGATCAGAGACAATGGCCTACTTCAGAACCGATTGTAGGACCAGAATTGTTGTAGACGCGTCACCCGTGGGTTTAGGAGCCGTTCTAACCCAGCAGCATGGAGAGACGTGGAGAGTTATCTCGTATGCGTCGAGGAGTTTGACTGACGTGGAGAGACGCTACAGTCAGACAGAGAAAGAGGCATTGGCTCTGGTCTGGGCGTGCGAGCGTTTTAACATGTACGTAGCTGGGTTAAGTTTTGAGCTTGAAACGGATCACAAACCCTTGGAACGCATTTATTCGCGCACGTCAAAGCCCTGCGCCCGAATTGAGAGATGGGTTTTGCGGCTACAAGGCTTCAATTTTAAAGTGGTGTACCGACCTGGCAAGACGAACATCGCTGATGCCCTTTCCCGCTTAAACTCGGTAGAGCAGGTGGATCATGGAGAGGAGTATGACTTTGTCAGGGCTGTCGTGGAGAGCTGTGTGCCTGTAGCGTTAACACCGAACAAAATTGAAGAGGCATCTTATAATGATGAGGAACTGTGCCTAGTGAAAAACTGTGTGAGGTCTGGGAACTGGGAACGGTGTACGCTTACTTCGTATGCACATGTCAAGGACGAACTGTGCACCTATGGCGAGTTTTTACTTCGTGGCACAAGGATAGTGATTCCCAGAGTTTTGCGAGACAAGGTGCTAAAATTAGCACACGAGGGGCATCAGGGTATCGTAAAGACAAAGTATCGGCTTCGCAGTAAGGTCTGGTGGCCGGGGATGGACAAGGATGTTGAGAAAGTATGCAAGGTTTGCCATGGTTGTCAGGTTACTTCAGGTTGCGACCCACCTGATCCTATGTCTCGTGTTTTGCCTCCAAATGCTCCTTGGCAAGATTGCAGTGCAGACCTGTTGGGACCCCTGCCCACAGGAGAGAACATCCTGGTGGTGGTCGATTATTTCAGCAGATTTGTGGAGGTTGCCATTTTGAAGTCTACTACAAGTGCAAAGATTATTGAAGCAATCTCTCCTATGTTTCCCAGATTTGGTGTACCGTTCTCTTTGAGAACAGATAATGGTCCCCAGTTCGTTTCCGAGGAATTTGAATCGTTCCTGCAAGCCCATGGTGTTGAACACCGAAGGACGACGCCTCTGTGGCCTCAAGCTAACGGCGAGGTCGAACGCCAGAATCGTTCCTTGCTCAAGTGTCTTCAGATTGCAAATTTGGAAGGAAAGAATTGGCGAACCGAGTTGGTTACCTGGTTGACAGCGTACAGGTCCACTCCGCAGGCAACCACAGGCGCCACGCCATATTACCTTATGTTCGGTCGGGAGATGAGGTCAAAGTTGCCGGAGTTGAGGAGAGAGACTGTCCAGGTACCAAGGGAGGAGGTTCGTGATCGTGATTGGTCGAATAAGTTGAAAGGCAAAGCTTATGCAGATGCAAAAAGGGGTGCCACGCCTAAGTCTATTCGTGTTGGAGACGCGGTTTTGCTGAAAGCAGAAAAGTCGAATAAGTTCTCAACCAACTTCCGTTCGAGTCCTTTCAAAGTCGTTGAGAAAACGGGAAGCGAGGTTACAGTCAGAAATGGAGCTGGTGTGGAATTTAAACGTAACACGGCTTTTGTGAAGAGGTACAATGATCCAGGTGATAGTGTTAGAGATGTACTACTGACTTCAGAACTGTCTGGAAGGAGTCTAGTCGAGTCGTCAAGTCCAGTCCAAGCAGTACCCGAGAGTGTGTCTGGAAGCAGTACCCAAGCAGTACCCGAGAGTGTGTCGGGAAATGAAATGGTACAGCCGGAAGGTCGTGTGTCGTCATCGTCAGATCAGAGGAGTATTCGGAAGTCTTCAAGAGTAGTCAGGAAGCCTGTGCGTTTTCAAGACTATGTTTTGAACTAAGAGTGTCTGAAAGACCAAAAGACTTTGCCGAGTGACTTAAAGTGTCAGAACCTAGAGACTGTGTTTTAGACGTTCAAAGTGTTCTTTGTTTAGGTTTTTGTTTGAGAAAAGGAGAGAATGTAGTGTCGAGGCTCATTGATTATGTATGAGTCGATGACACATATATATAATGTATTCAAGGAGTGTGTGGGAGGAATCTGCATGTGTGTAACGAAGGTACATTAAAGAAAAGTGTGATTTGCTTGTAACGGCGCTGGCGGTTCTACATACATGTATCCTGCACTTGCTTTTTGAGAACCTCTATTAATGTTGTAACCTAACTTATCTATTGCCGTGCTGTAGGATTAAACACTTCACTAGACAATACTACAAAATTCAATGGTGGAAACTTGCGTTGTCTTGTAGGTTTTGTTATTCAACATTTTGACAGGATGTATATATGTAACATTCAAAATGAAAAAGTTTCCTACCGTCGCAAGATGGAGTGAAATATTTCGACTTTTTTCTCTGAAAAAACTTGTAGAAATTCTTCGATTGTTTCGCCAAGGTCTGTGTTTTGGGACACATGGAACAGGAGATCACTTAGCTGACATAAAGTTGCCTTGTCATAGTTTCTGCGGCGGAAGTTGATGAAGATCATTGATGCCCTTAGCATAGACTGTATCCAGCTGTCAAAATTTCCACCACGGAAAAAAACGGTGTAGAAGTAGAAGTTGAAGCAGCTTATCTCATCGAGTAAGTTGACCAACATCAGGTACTGTTCATCTTTGCATGCACCAAATAACTCCATGACCACATCTCTTACTATAAGCCAGCCTCCAAAGGCAGCTGAAGACACCAGAGAAATTTTTTCAGATTTTGGCTTCTTGGGGAACTTCTTGTTTCTAGAAATTGTAATGCATTTAATTATATATTATTCATGTGAATAAGTAATGACAGTTGACAGTTACTTGTGAATAAATATTTCGTGGCTAGTCTGACGCAGCGTTTCGTCCCGGGCCAAGGGACTCTTCAGAGACCTTTTCTGCTAGCAAACTCGTTGAGCATCGCGCACAAAGTCCTGTTCGCAAAGAATGATGACATGTGAATAAGTGCCAGATTTATTTTATACATATTAAACTACAGGCTTTCTTCTGTCGATGTACAGTAGTTAATAAAGAAAGAAACCTGTATTTGTTACATCGAACATGTATGTGTACATACATGTATTTCCTGTTAACCAACCTTCCAAATAGAGCTTTATATAACTTCTCAAAGACAGGCCAGAACACTTGAACGGTGGATTCCTCTGTGTTGAGCGAAACATGAAAAGGGCCCTGCCATGGGATCATTAATGGTGTGTTTCTTTGAGCTCCATTTGTCCACTGCATAATCCATAAGAAAAAAAATGGTAGTTTGATTTTAGTGTAATGTTAGGTACAATATACCAGTACATTATATTTTTGAATGAGTATTTTTGGCTAAGGATCTGTATGTCTCCAAAATTGTAAAGAAATTGTATGTACTTGTAAACCATTTTTCTGTACTCTAAATAGAGAAATCTTTTTTTCTTTGAAAAGCACAGTCTCATTGTTTTGTTAGCCTGCGTGCAGACATCTCCATTTCCTTTGCTTCTCGCGGAAAGGGACCCTTTCCGCGAGAAGCAAAGGAAATGGAGACGTCTGCACGCAGACTATGTTTTGTGCACTCAGTTGAATATAGCTAGGTCTTCCATATTTATCTCTATTGTGTAAATAGTGTGGAATAATATGCTTTTTTTTCTTTTTCACATCTACTTGGCTACCTCTGCAACAAGTTTTTTGTTGTACTTCCAGGTTGGGTAGTCACCAGTTACAACCAGTTGGAATTCAGCCATGTATTCATTAAGCTCAGGGCACATCATGAGGGTGTGGTCCAGGGCTGCTGCATAATCGTGCTTGCTGTGGAGGGTCCGTTCATGGTGAAAATGGAATATTGATAAATAATTCGTGTAATGAGCACTGATTACATGAACTTTAGTACTCTCTGAGCCGTCTGCCCTAGATTTAGCTGCCTTAAGTCAATACCTTTAAAGTCAAAACTCATTAAGATGGTTAATTACGAGCAATCTGATTTTCGCGTAGATAATGCCCTATCCTACTTGTACAAATCTGCTAACGTTTGGAATTGCAAAGATTATCCAAGCCAACATATCATAGAAAAACTTTTATTTTAGTGGCCCACGCTTTGGTCTGAATCACGCATGCCTACAAACAAAGAGTCTGATCTTGAATTCTGATTGAAATCGAATCGTTACATTCAAAATTTTCATCGCAAAATAAACTTTACTTCACACCATACAAAAACATGGATAGAAAAGATTCCAAATGATTCTCTAACTTACCCCCCTAAATGACGGTCCTCCTGCCCATACAATCCCTTATAATGTATTTTCACCAAAATCAGTGAGGTCGAGTTTCTTGGCAGCCAGCACCAGGTATCGTATCTCAGCTTCTTGAGTAAGTACAAACACAGGATAAAGTGCGTTTTAAAGTTCATTTCAAATGCTACAACATGGTTAAAATGGAATATTGATAAATAATTCGTGTAATGAGCACTGATTACATGAACTTTAGTACTCTCTGAGCCGTCTGCCCTAGATTTAGCTGCCTTAAGTCAATACCTTTAAAGTCAAAACTCAATAAGATGGCAAATTACCAACAATCTGATTTTCTGCGTAGATAATGCCCTATCCTACTTGTACAAATCTGCTAACGTTTGGAATTGC
Source organism: Ricordea florida (assembly GCA_949710005.1). Taxonomy (NCBI): domain Eukaryota; kingdom Metazoa; phylum Cnidaria; class Anthozoa; order Corallimorpharia; family Ricordeidae; genus Ricordea; species Ricordea florida. The sequence goes on along the minus strand of OX453273.1, from coordinate 24,132,686 downwards.
AAAGATTATCCAAGCCAAGATATCATAGAAAAACTTTTATTTTAGGAGCCCACGCTTTGGTCTGAATCACGCATGCGTACAAACAAAGAGTCTGATCTTGAATTCTGATTATCGCAAAATAAACTTTACTGCACACCACACTAAAACATGTATAGAAAAGATTCCAAATGGTTCTCTAACTTACCCCCCTAAATGACGGTCCTCCTGCCCATACAATCCCTTATAATGTATTTTAACCAAAATCAGTGACGTCGAGTTTCTTGGCAGCCAGCACCAGGTATGGTATCTCAGCTTCTCGAATAAGTACAAACACGGGATAAAGTGCGTTTTAAAGTTCATTTCAAATGCTACAACATGGTGAAAATGGAATATTGATAAATAATTCGTGTAATGAGCACTGATTACATGAACGTTAGTACTCTCTGAGCCGTCTGCCCTAAATTTAGCTGCCTTAAGTCAATACCTTTAAGTAATGGTCCGACTTAAAGGTAGACAGGTTTACGGCAAAACTCATTAAAAAGGGCGAACAGTTAATTGTTAATTCCATTTAAATCGCCTCATCTCATTGGCTAATACAAAAAAAATCTCGAAAAAGCAATGATAAAATTAAAAAAAACGTAATTTTTAGACCTTGTATTTTCCATATCCTTATTTTCTCTCTCTCGACCAAATTTGGCTCTTGTTCTATGCGCCAATTAGAACCACAAAATTGACTGACATATTGCCGAGCCCTATTGTTTTTCTTCCTGCTTCTGAGCCGGACCATTACTTAAATTCAAAACTCAATAAGATGGCAAATTACGAACAATCTGATTTTCTGCGTAGATAATGCCCTATCCTACTTGTATAAATCTGCTAACGTTTGGAATTGCAAAGATTATCCAAGCCAAGATATCATAGAAAAACGTTTATTTATGGGCCCACGCTTTGGTCTGAATCACGCATGCGTACAAACAAAGAGTCTGATCTTGAATTCTATTTGAAATCGAATCGTTACATTCAAAATTTTCATCGCAACATAAACTTTACTGCACACCACACTAAAACTTGTATAGAAAAGATTCCAAATGATTCTCTAACTTAGCCCCTAAATGACGGTCCTCCTGCCCATACAATCCCTTATAATGTATTTTCACCAAAATCAGTGAGGTCGAGTTTCTTGGCAGCCAGCACCAGGTATCGTATCTCAGCTTCTCGAGTAAGTACAAACACGGGATAACGTGCGTTTTAAAGTTCATTTCAAATGCTACAACATGGTGCAAATGGAATATTGATAAATGATTCGTGTAATGAGCACTGATTACATGAACTTTAGTACTCTCTGAGCCGTCTGCCCTAGATTTAGCTGCCTTAAGTCAATACCTTTAAAGTCAAAACTCAATAAGATGGCAAATTACCAACAATCTGATTTTCTGCGTAGATAATGCCCTATCCTACTTGTACAAATCTGCTAACGTTTGGAATTGCAAAGATTATCCAAGCCAAGATATCATAGAAAAACTTTTATTTTAGGGGCCCACGCTTTGGTCTGAATCACGCATGCGTACAAACAAAGAGTCTGATCTTGAATTCTGATTATCGAAAAATAAACTTTACTGCACACCACACTAAAACATGTATAGAAAAGATTCCAAATGATTCTCTAACTTACCCCCCTAAATGACGGTCCTCCTGCCCATACAATCCCTTATAATGTATTTTCATCAAAATCAGTGAGGTCGAGTTTCCTGGCAGCCAGCACCAGGTATCGTATCTCAGCTTCTCGATTAAGTACAAACACGGGATAAAGTGCGTTTTAAAGTTCATTTCAAATGCTACAACATGGTGAATATGCAATATTAATAAATAATTCGTGTAATGAGCACTGATTACATGAACGTTAGTACTCTCTGAGCCGTCTGCCCTTGATTTAGCTGCCTTAAGTCAATACCTTTAAAGTCAAAACTCAATAAGATGGAAAATTACCAACAATCTGATTTTCTGCGTAGATAATGCCCTATCCTACTTGTACAAATCTGCTAACGTTTGGAATTGCAAAGATTATCCAAGCCAACATATCATAGAAAAACTTTTATTTTAGGGGCCCACGCTTTAGTCTGAATAACGCATGCGTACAAACAAAGAGTCTGATCTTGAATTCTGATTGAAATCGAATCGTTACATTCAAAATTTTCATCGCAAAATAAACTTTACTGCACACCACACTAAAACATGTATAGAAAAGATTCCAAATGATTCTCTAACTTACCCCCCTAAATGACGGCCCTCATGCCCATACAATCCCTTATAATGTATTTTCACCAAAATCAGTGAGGTCGAGTTTCTTGGCAGCCAGCACCAGGTATGGTATCTCAGCTTCTCGAGTAAGTACAAACACGGGATAAAGTGCGTTTTAAAGTTCATTTCAAATGCTACAACATGGTTAAAATAGAATATTGATAAATAATTCGTGTAATGAGCACTGATTACATGAACTTTAGTACTCTCTGAGCCGTCTGCCCTAGATTTAGCTGCCTTAAGTCAATACCTTTAAAGTCAAAACTCAATAAGATGGCAAATTACGAACAATCTGATTTTCTGCGTAGATAATGCCCTATCCTACTTGTACAAATCTGCTAACGTTTGGAATTGCAAAGATTATCCAAGCCAAGATATCATAGAAAAACTTTTATTTTAGGGGCCCACGCTTTAGTCTGAATAACGCATGCGTACAAACAAAGAGTCTGATCTTGAATTCTGATTGAAATCGAATCGTTACATTCAAAATTTTCATCGCAAAATAAACTTTACTGCACACCACACTAAAACATGTATAGAAAAGATTCCAAATGATTCTCTAACTTACCCCCCTAAATGACGGCCCTCATGCCCATACAATCCCTTATAATGTATTTTCACCAAAATCAGTGAGGTCGAGTTTCTTGGCAGCCAGCACCAGGTATGGTATCTCAGCTTCTCGAGTAAGTACAAACACGGGATAAAGTGCGTTTTAAAGTTCATTTCAAATGCTACAACATGGTTAAAATAGAATATTGATAAATAATTCGTGTAATGAGCACTGATTACATGAACTTTAGTACTCTCTGAGCCGTCTGCCCTAGATTTAGCTGCCTTAAGTCAATACCTTTAAAGTCAAAACTCAATAAGATGGCAAATTACGAACAATCTGATTTTCTGCGTAGATAATGCCCTATCCTACTTGTACAAATCTGCTAACGTTTGGAATTGCAAAGATTATCCAAGCCAAGATATCATAGAAAAACTTTTATTTTAGGGGCCCACGCTTTGGTCTGAATCCCGCATGCGTACAAACAAAGAGTCTGATCTTGAATTCTGATTGAAATCGAATCGTTACATTCAAAATTTTCATCCCAACATAAACTTTACTGCACACCATACTAAAACTTGTATAGAAAAGATTCCAAATGATTCTCTAACTTACCCCCCTAAATGACGGTCCTCCTGCCCATACAATCCCTTATAATGTATTTTCACCAAAATCAGTGAGGTCGAGTTTCTTGGCAGCCAGCACCAGGTATGGTATCTCAGCTTCTCGAATAAGTACAAACACGGGATAAAGTGCGTTTTAAAGTTCATTTCAAATGCTACAACATGGTTAAAATGGAATATTGATAAATAATTCGTGTAATGAGCACTGATTACATGAACTTTAGTACTCTCTGAGACGTCTGCCTTAGATTTAGCTGCCTTAAGTCAATACCTTTAAAGTCAAAACTCAATAAGATGGCAAATTACGAACAATCTGATTTTCTGCGTAGATAATGCCCTATCCTACTTGTACAAATCTGCTAACGTTTGAAATTGCAAAGATTATCTAAGCCAAGATATCATAGAAAAACTTTTAGTTTAGAGGCCCACGCTTTTGGTCTTAATCACGCATGCGTACAAACAAAGAGTCTGATCTTGAATTCTGATTGAAATCGAATCGCTACATTCAGAATTTTCATCGCAAAATAAACTTTACTGCACACCACACTAAAACATGTATAGAAAAGATTCCAAATGATTCTCTAACTTACCCCCCTAAATGACGGTCCTCCTGCCCATACAATCCCTTATAATGTATTTTCACCAAAATCAGTGAGGTCGAGTTTCCTTGCAGCCAGCACCAGGTATCGTATCTCAGCTTCTCGAGTAAGTACAAACACGGGATCAAGTGCGTTTTAAAGTTCATTTCAAATGCTACAACATGGTGAAAATGGAATATTGATAAATAATTCGTGTAATAAGCACTGATTACATGAACTTTAGTACTCTCTAAGCCGTCTGCCCTAGATTTAGCTGCCTTAAGTCAATACCTTTAAAGTCAAAACTCAATAAGATGGCAAATTACCAACAATCTGATTTTCTGCGTAGATAATGCCCTATCCTACTTGTACAAATCTGCTAACGTTTGGAATTGCAAAGTATATCCAAGCCAAGATATCATAGAAAAACTTTTATTTTAGGGGCCCACGCTTTGGTCTGAATCACGCATGCGTAAAAACAAAGAGTCTGATCTTGAATTCTGATTATCGAAAAATAAACTTTACTGCACACCACACTAAAACATGTATAGAAAAGATTCCAAATGATTCTCTAACTTACCCCCCTAAATGACGGTCCTCCTGCCCATACAATCCCTTATAATGTATTTTCATCAAAATCAGTGAGGTCGAGTTTCCTGGCAGCCAGCACCAGGTATCGTATCTCAGCTTCTCGATTAAGTACAAACACGGGATAAAGTGCGTTTTAAAGTTCATTTCAAATGCTACAACATGGTGAATATGGAATATTGATAAATAATTCGTGTAATGAGCACTGATTACATGAACGTTAGTACTCTCTGAGCCGTCTGCCCTTGATTTAGCTGCCTTAAGTCAATACCTTTAAAGTCAAAACTCAATAAGATGGCAAATTACCAACAATCTGATTTTCTGCGTAGATAATGCCCTATCCTACTTGTACAAATCTGCTAACGTTTGGAATTGCAAAGATTATCCAAGCCAACATATCATAGAAAAACTTTTATTTTAGGGGCCCACGCTTTAGTCTGAATAACGCATGCGTACAAACAAAGAGTCTGATCTTGAATTCTGATTGAAATCGAATCGTTACATTCAAAATTTTCATCGCAAAATAAACTTTACTGCACACCACACTAAAACATGTATAGAAAAGATTCCAAATGATTCTCTAACTTACCCCCCTAAATGACGGCCCTCATGCCCATACAATCCCTTATAATGTATTTTCACCAAAATCAGTGAGGTCGAGTTTCTTGGCAGCCAGCACCAGGTATGGTATCTCAGCTTCTCGAGTAAGTACAAACACGGGATAAAGTGCGTTTTAAAGTTCATTTCAAATGCTACAACATGGTTAAAATGGAATATTGATAAATAATTCGTGTAATGAGCACTGATTACATGAACTTTAGTACTCTCTGAGCCGTCTGCCCTAGATTTAGCTGCCTTAAGTCAATACCTTTAAAGTCAAAACTCAATAAGATGGCAAATTACGAACAATCTGATTTTCTGCGTAGATAATGCCCTATCCTACTTGTACAAATCTGCTAACGTTTGGAATTGCAAAGATTATCCAAGCCAAGATATCATAGAAAAACTTTTATTTTAGGGGCCCACGCTTTGGTCTGAATCCCGCATGCGTACAAACAAAGAGTCTGATCTTGAATTCTGATTGAAATCGAATCGTTACATTCAAAATTTTCATCCCAACATAAACTTTACTGCACACCATACTAAAACTTGTATAGAAAAGATTCCAAATGATTCTCTAACTTACCCCCCTAAATGACGGTCCTCCTGCCCATACAATCCCTTATAATGTATTTTCACCAAAATCAGTGAGGTCGAGTTTCTTGGCAGCCAGCACCAGGTATGGTATCTCAGCTTCTCGAGTAAGTACAAACACGGGATAACGTGCGTTTTAAAGTTCATTTCAAATGCTACAACATGGTTAAAATGGAATATTGATAAATAATTCGTGTAATGAGCACTGATTACATGAACTTTAGTACTCTCTGAGACGTCTGCCTTAGATTTAGCTGCCTTAAGTCAATACCTTTAAAGTCAAAACTCAATAAGATGGCAAATTACGAACAATCTGATTTTCTGCGTAGATAATGCCCTATCCTACTTGTACAAATCTGCTAACGTTTGAAATTGCAAAGATTATCTAAGCCAAGATATCATAGAAAAACTTTTAGTTTAGAGGCCCACGCTTTTGGTCTTAATCACGCATGCGTACAAACAAAGAGTCTGATCTTGAATTCTGATTGAAATCGAATCGCTACATTCAGAATTTTCATCGCAAAATAAACTTTACTGCACACCACACTAAAACATGTATAGAAAAGATTCCAAATGATTCTCTAACTTACCCCCCTAAATGACGGTCCTCCTGCCCATACAATCCCTTATAATGTATTTTCACCAAAATCAGTGAGGTCGAGTTTCCTTGCAGCCAGCACCAGGTATCGTATCTCAGCTTCTCGAGTAAGTACAAACACGGGATCAAGTGCGTTTTAAAGTTCATTTCAAATGCTACAACATGGTGAAAATGGAATATTGATAAATAATTCGTGTAATAAGCACTGATTACATGAACTTTAGTACTCTCTGAGCCGTCTGCCCTAGATTTAGCTGCCTTAAGTCAATACCTTTAAAGTCAAAACTCAATAAGATGGCAAATTACCAACAATCTGATTTTCTGCGTAGATAATGCCCTATCCTACTTGTACAAATCTGCTAACGTTTGGAATTGCAAAGTATATCCAAGCCAAGATATCATAGAAAAACTTTTATTTTAGGGGCCCACGCTTTGGTCTGAATCACGCATGCGTAAAAACAAAGAGTCTGATCTTGAATTCTGATTATCGAAAAATAAACTTTACTGCACACCACACTAAAACATGTATAGAAAAGATTCCAAATGATTCTCTAACTTACCCCCCTAAATGACGGTCCTCCTGCCCATACAATCCCTTATAACGTATTTTCACCAAAATCAGTGAGGTCGAGTTTCCTTGCAGCCAGCACCAGGTATCGTATCTCAGCTTCTCGATTAAGTACAAACACGGGATAAAGTGCGTTTTAAAGTTCATTTCAAATGCTACAACATGGTGAATATGGAATATTGATAAATAATTCGTGTAATGAGCACTGATTACATGAACGTTAGTACTCTCTGAGCCGTCTGCCCTTGATTTAGCTGCCTTAAGTCAATACCTTTAAAGTCAAAACTCAATAAGATGGCAAATTACCAACAATCTGATTTTCTGCGTAGATAATGCCCTATCCTACTTGTACAAATCTGCTAACGTTTGGAATTGCAAAGATTATCCAAGCCAACATATCATAGAAAAACTTTTATTTTAGGGGCCCACGCTTTAGTCTGAATAACGCATGCGTACAAACAAAGAGTCTGATCTTGAATTCTGATTGAAATCGAATCGTTACATTCAAAATTTTCATCGCAAAATAAACTTTACTGCACACCACACTAAAACATGTATAGAAAAGATTCCAAATGATTCTCTAACTTACCCCCCTAAATGACGGCCCTCATGCCCATACAATCCCTTATAATGTATTTTCACCAAAATCAGTGAGGTCGAGTTTCCTTGCAGCCAGCACCAGGTATCGTATCTCAGCTTCTTGAGTAAGTACAAACACGGGATAAAGTGCGTTTTAAAGTTCATTTCAAATGCTACAACATGGTGAAAATGGAATATTGATAAATAATTCGTGTAATGAGCACTGATTACATGAACTTTAGTACTCTCTGAGCCGTCTGCCCTAGATTTAGCTGCCTTAAGTCAATACCTTTAAAGTCAAAACTCAATAAGATGGCAAATTACGAACAATCTGATTTTCTGCGTAGATAATGCCCTATCCTACTTGTACAAATCTGCTAACCTTTGGAATTGCAAAGATTATCCAAGACAAGATAGCATAGAAAAACTTTTATTTTAGGGGCCCACGCTTTGGTCTGAATCCCGCATGCGTACAAACAAAGAGTCTGATCTTGAATTCTGATTATCGAAAAATAAACTTTACTGCACACCACACTAAAACATGTATAGAAAAGATTCCAAATGATTCTCTAACTTACCCCCCTAAATGACGGCCCTCATGCCCATACAATCCCTTATAATGTATTTTCACCAAAATCAGTGAGGTCGAGTTTCTTGGCAGCCAGCACCAGGTATGGTATCTCAGCTTCTCGAGTAAGTACAAACACGGGATAAAGTGCGTTTTAAAGTTCATTTCAAATGCTACAACATGGTTAAAATGGAATATTGATAAATAATTCGTGTAATGAGCACTGATTACATGAACTTTAGTACTCTCTGAGCCGTCTGCCCTAGATTTAGCTGCCTTAAGTCAATACCTTTAAAGTCAAAACTCAATAAGATGGCAAATTACGAACAATCTGATTTTCTGCGTAGATAATGCCCTATCCTACTTGTACAAATCTGCTAACGTTTGGAATTGCAAAGATTATCCAAGCCAAGATATCATAGAAAAACTTTTATTTTAGGGGCCCACGCTTTGGTCTGAATCCCGCATGCGTACAAACAAAGAGTCTGATCTTGAATTCTGATTGAAATCGAATCGTTACATTCAAAATTTTCATTCCAACATAAACTTTACTGCACACCATACTAAAACTTGTATAGAAAAGATTCCAAATGATTCTCTAACTTACCCCCCTAAATGACGGTCCTCCTGCCCATACAATCCCTTATAATGTATTTTCACCAAAATCAGTGAGGTCGAGTTTCTTGGCAGCCAGCACCAGGTATGGTATCTCAGCTTCTCGAGTAAGTACAAACACAAGATAACGTGCGTTTTAAAGTTCATTTCAAATGCTACAACATGGTTAAAATGGAATATTGATAAATAATTCGTGTAATGAGCACTGATTACATGAACTTTAGTACTCTCTGAGACGTCTGCCTTAGATTTAGCTGCCTTAAGTCAATACCTTTAAAGTCAAAACTCAATAAGATGGCAAATTACGAACAATCTGATTTTCTGCGTAGATAATGCCCTATCCTACTTGTACAAATCTGCTAACGTTTGAAATTGCAAAGATTATCTAAGCCAAGATATCATAGAAAAACTTTTAGTTTAGAGGCCCACGCTTTTGGTCTTAATCACGCATGCGTACAAACAAAGAGTCTGATCTTGAATTCTGATTGAAATCGAATCGCTACATTCAGAATTTTCATCGCCAAATAAACTTTACTGCACACCACACTAAAACATGTATAGAAAAGATTCCAAATGATTCTCTAACTTACCCCCCTAAATGACGGTCCTCCTGCCCATACAATCCCTTATAATGTATTTTCACCAAAATCAGTGAGGTCGAGTTTCTTGGCAGCCAGCACTAGGTATGGTATCTCAGCTTCTCGAATAAGGACAAACACGGGATAAAATGCGTTTTAAAGTTCATTTCAAATGCTACAACATGGTGAAAATGGAATATTGATAAATAATTCGTGTAATGAGCACTGATTACATGAACTTTAGTACTCTCTGAGCCGTCTGCCCTAGATTTAGCTGCCTTAAGTCAATACCTTTAAAGTCAAAACTCAATAAGATGGCAAATTACGAACAATCTGATTTTCTGCGTAGATAATGCCCTATCCTACTTGTACAAATCTGCTAACGTTTGGAATTGCAAAGATTATCCAAACCAAGATATCATAGAAAAACTTTTATTTTAGGGGCCCACGCTTTGGTCTGAATCCCGCATGCGTACAAACAAAGAGTCTGATCTTGAATTCTGATTATCGAAAAATAAACTTTACTGCACACCACACTAAAACATGTATAGAAAAGATTCCAAATGATTCTCTAACTTACCCCCCTAAATGACGGTCCTCCTGCCCATACAATCCCTTATAATGTATTTTCACCAAAATCAGTGAGGTCGAGTTTCCTTGCAGCCAGCACCAGGTATCGTATCTCAGCTTCTCGAGTAAGTACAAACACGGGATAAAGTGCGTTTTAAAGTTTATTTCAAATGCTACAACATGGTGAAAATGGAATATTGATAAATAATTCGTGTAATGAGCACTGATTCCATGAACTTTAGTACTCTCTGAGCCGTCTGCCCTAGATTTAGCTGCCTTAAGTCAATACCTTTAAAGTCAAAACTCAATATTATGGCAAATTACCAACAATCTGATTTTCTGCGTAGATAATGCCCTATCCTACTTGTACAAATCTGCTAACGTTTGGAATTGAAAATATTATCCAAGCCAAGATATCATAGAAAAACTTTTATTTTAGGGGCCCACGCTTTGGTCTAAATCACGCATGCGTACAAACAAAGAGTCTGATCTTGAATTCTGATTATCGAAAAATAAACTTTACTGCACACCACACTAAAACATGTATAGAAAAGATTCCAAATGATTCTCTAACTTACCCCCCTAAATGACGGTCCTCCTGTCCATACAATCCCTTATAATGTATTTTCACCAAAATCAGTGAGGTCGAGTTTCCTTGCAGCCAGCACCAGGTATCGTATCTCAGCTTCTGGAGTAAGTACAAACACGGGATCAAGTGCGTTTTAAAGTTCATTTCAAATGCTACAACATGGTGAAAATGGAATATTGATAAATAATTCGTGTAATAAGCACTGATTACATGAACTTTAGTACTCTCTGAGCCGTCTGCCCTAGATTTAGCTGCCTTAAGTCAATACCTTTAAAGTCAAAACTCAATAAGATGGCAAATTACGAACAATCTGATTTTCTGTGTAGATAATGCCCTATCCTACTTGTACAAATCTGCTAACGTTTGGAATTTCAAAGTATATCCAAGCCAAGATATCATAGAAAAACTTTTATTTTAGGGGCCCACGTTTTGGTCTGAATCACGCATGCGTACAAACAAAGAGTCTGATCTTGAATTCTGATTATCGAAAAATAAACTTTACTGCACACCACACTAAAACATGTATAGAAAAGATTCCAAATGATTCTCTAACTTACACCCCTATATGACGGTCCTCCTGCCCATACAATCCCTTATAATGTATTTTCACAAAAATCAGTGAGGTCGAGTTTCCTGGCAGCCAGCACCAGGTATCGTATCTCAGCTTCTCGAGTAAGTACAAACACGGGATAAAGTGCGTTTTAAAGTTTATGTCAAATGCTACAACATGGTGAATATGGAATATTGATAAATAATTCGTGTAATGAGCACTGATTACATGAACGTTAGTACTCTCGGAGCTGTCTGCCCTTGATTTAGCTGCCTTAAGTCAATACCTTTAAAGTCAAAACTCAATAAGATGGCAAATTACCAACAATCTGATTTTCTGCGTAGATAATGCCCTATCCTACGTGTACAAATCTGCTAACGTTTGGAATTGCAAAGATTATCCAAGCCAAGATATCATAAAAAAACTTTTATTTTAGGGGCTCACGCTTTGGTCTGAATAACGCATGCGTACAAACAAAGAGTCTGATCTTGAATTCTGATTGAAATCGAATCGTTACATTCAAAATTTTCATCGCAAAATAAACTTTACTGCACACCACACTAAAACATGTATAGAAAAGATTCCAAATGATTCTCTAACTTACCCCCCTAAATGACGGTCCTCCTGCCCATACAATCCTTTATAATGTATTTTCACCAAAATCAGTGAGGTCGAGTTTCCTTGCAGCCAGAACCAGGTATCGTATCTCAGCTTCTTGAGTAAGTACAAACACGGGATAAAGTGCGTTTTAAAGTTCATTACAAATGCTACAACATGGTTAAAATGGAATATTGATAAATAATTCGTGTAATGAGCACTTATTACATGAACTTTAGTACTCTCTGAGCCGTCTGCCCTAGATTTAGCTGCCTTAAGTCAATACATTTAAAGTCAAAACTCATTAAGATGGTTAATTACGAGCAATCTAATTTTCGCGTAAATAATGTCCTATCCTACTTGTACAAATCTGCTAACGTTTGGAATTGCAAAGATTATCCAAGCCAAGATATCATAGAAAAACTTTTATTTTAGGGGCCCACGCTTTGGTCTGAATCACGCTTGCGTTCAAACAAAGAGTCTGATCTTGAATTCTGATTGAAATCGAATCGTTACATTCAAAATTTTCATCGCAAAATAAACTTTACTGCACACCACACTAAAACATGTATAGAAAAGATTCCAAATGATTCTCTAACTTACCCCCCTAAATGACGGTCCTCCTGTCCATACAATCCCTTATAATGTATTTTCACCAAAATCAGTGAGGTCGAGTTTCCTTGCAGCCAGCACCAGGTATCGTATCTCAGCTTCTCGAGTAAGTACAAACACGGGATAAAGTGCGTTTTAAAGTTCATTTCAAATGCTACAACATGGTGAAAATGGAATATTGATAAATAACTCGTGTAATGAGCACTGATTACATGAACTTTAGTACTCTCTGAGGCGTCTGCCCTAGATTTAGCTGCCTTAAGTCAATACATTTAAAGTCAAAACTCAATAAGATGGCAAATTACCAACAATCTGATTTTCTGCGTAGATAATGCCCTATCCTACTTGTACAAATCTGCTAACGTTTGGAATTGCAAAGATTATCCAAGCCAAGATATCATAGAAAAACTTTTATTTTAGGGGCCCACGCTTTGGGCTGAATCACGCATGCGTACAAACAAAGAGTCTGATCTTGAATTGTGATTATCGAAAAATAAACTTTACTGCACACCACACTAAAACATGTATAGAAAAGATTCCAAATGATTCTCTAACTTACCCCCCTAAATGACGGTCCTCCTGCCCATACAATCCCTTATAATGTATTTTCACCAAAATCAGTGAGGTCGAGTTTCCTGGTAGCAAGCACCAGGTATCGTATCTCAGCTTTTCGATTAAGTACAAACACGGGATAAAGTGCGTTTTAAAGTTCATTTCAAATGCTACAACATGGTGAATATGGAATATTGATAAATAATTCGTGTAATGAGCACTGATTACATGAACGTTATTACTCTCTGAGCCGTCTGCCCTTGATTTAGCTGCCTTAAGTCAATACCTTTAAAGTCAAAACTCAATAAGATGGCAAATTACCAACAATCTGATTTTCTGCGTAGATAATGCCCTATCCTACTTGTACAAATCTGCTAACGTTTGCAATTGCAAAGATTATCCAAGCCAAGATATCATAGAAAAACTTTTATTTTAGGGGCCCACGCTTTAGTCTGAATAACGCATGCGTACAAACAAAGAGTCTGATCTTGAATTCTGATTGAAATCGAATCGTTACATTCAAAATTTTCATCGCAAAATAAACTTTACTGCACACCACACTAAAACATGTATAGAAAAGATTCCAAATGATTCTCTAACCTACCCCCCTAAATGACGGCCCTCCTGCCCATACAATCCTTTATAATGTATTTTCACCAAAATCAGTGAGGTCGAGTTTCCTTGCAGCCAGCACCAGGTATCGTATCTTAGCTTCTCGATTAAGTACAAATACGGGATAAAGTGCGTTTTAAAGTTCATTTTAAATGCTACAACATGGTTAAAATGGAATATTGATAAATAATTCGTGTAATGAGCACTTATTACATGAACTTTAGTACTCTTTGAGCCGTCTGCCCTAGATTTAGCTGCCTTAAGTCAATACCTTTAAGTAATGGTCCGCGTAAGAACTAGGCAAAAGAACAATAGGCTAGTGCAATAGCTCTAACTTTTGATTGGCGCATAGAACAATGCTAATATTTGACCGTGAGGTAGACAGGAGGGACCTGGGGAAAACTAAGGAGAAAAATGTTGTTTATGTCGGGTTTTTCATTGTTTTTTCGGCGATTTTTGGCCGTCCACCAATCAGATTCGTCGATTTAATTGATATTAACAATCAAGAGTTCACACTTTTTAATCGATTTTGCGTTTGACCTGCCTAGTTCTTACGCGGACCATTACTTAAAGTCAAAACTCATTAAGATGGTTAATTACGAGCAATCTGATTTTCGCGTAGATAATGTCCTATCCTACGTGTACAAATCTGCTAACGTTTGGAATTGCAAAGATTATCCAAGCCAAGATATCATAGAAAAACTTTTATTTTAGGGGCCCACGCTTTGGTCTGAATCACGCTTGCGTTCAAACAAAGAGTCTGATCTTGAATTCTGATTGAAATCGAATCGTTACATTCAAAATTTTCATCGCAAAATAAACTTTACTGCACACCACACTAAAACATGTATAGAAAAGATTCCAAATGATTCTCTAACTTACCCCCCTAAATGACGGTCCTCCTGCCCATACAATCCCTTATAATGTATTTTCACCAAAATCAGTGAGGTCGAGTTTCCTTGCAGCCAGCACCAGGTATCGTATCTCAGCTTCTCGAGTAAGTACAAACACGGGATAACGTGCGTTTTAAAGTTTATGTCAAATGCTACAACATGGTGAAAATGGAATATTGATAAATAATTCGTGTAATGAGCACTTATTACATGAACTTTAGTACTCTCTGAGTCGTCTGCCCTAGATTTAGCTGCCTTAAGTCAATACCTTTAAAGTCAAAACTCATTAAGATGGTTAATTACGAGCAATCTGATTTTCGCGTAGATAATGTCCTATCCTACGTGTACAAATCTGCTAACGTTTGGAATTGCAAAGATTATCCAAGCCAAGATATCATAGAAAAACTTTTATTTTAGGGGCCCACGCTTTGGTCTGAATCACGCATGCGTACAAACAAAGAGTCTGATCTTGAATTCTGATTGAAATCGAATCGTTACATTCAAAATTTTCATCGCAAAATAAACTTTACTGCACACCACACTAAAACATGTATAGAAAAGATTCCAAATGATTCTCTAACTTACCCCCCCAAATGACGGCCCTCCTGCCCATACAATCCTTTATAATGTATTTTCACCAAAATCAGTGAGGTCGAGTTTCCTTGCAGCCAGCACCAGGTATCGTATCTCAGCTTCTCGAGTAAGTACAAACACGGGATAAAGTGCGTTTTAAAGTTGATTTTAAATGCTACAACATCATGGAAATGGAATATTGATAAATAATTCGTGTAATGAGCACTGATTACATGAACTTTAGTACTCTCTGAGCCGTCTGCCCTAGATTTAGCTGCCTTAAGTCAATACCTTTAAAGTCAAAACTCCATAAGATGGCAAATTACCAACAATCTGATTTTCTGCGTAGATAATGCCCTATCCTACTTGTACAAATCTGCTAACGTTTGGAATTGCAAAGTATATCCAAGCCAAGATATCATAGAAAAACTTTTATTTTAGGGGTTCACGCTTTGGTCTGAATCACGCATGCGTACAAACAAAGAGTCTGATCTTGAATTGTGATTATCGAAAAATAAACTTTACTGCACACCACACTAAAACATGTATAGAAAAGATTCCAAATGATTCTCTAACTTACCCCCCTAAATGACGGTCCTCCTGCCCATACAATCCCTTATAATGTATTTTCACCAAAATCAGTGAGGTCGAGTTTCCTTGCAGCCAGCACCAGGTATCGTATCTCAGCTTTTCGAGTAAGTACAAAAACAAGATAAAGTGCGTTTTAAAGTTCATTTCAAATGCTACAACATGGTGAAAATGGAATATTGATAAATAACTCGTGTAATGAGCACTTATTACATGAACTTTAGTACTCTCTGAGCCGTCTGCCCTAGATTTAGCTGCCTTAAGTCAATACCTTTAAAGTCAAAACTCAATAAGATGGCAAATTACGAACAATCTGATTTTCTGCGTAGATAATGCCCTATCCTACTTGTACAAATCTGCTAACGTTTGGAATTGCAAAGTATATCCAAGCCAAGATATCATAGAAAAACTTTTATTTTAGGGGCCCTCTCTTTGGTCTGAATCACGCATGCGTACAAACAAAGAGTCTGATCTTTAATTCTGATTATCGAAAAATAAACTTTACTGCACACCACACTAAAACATGTATAGAAAATATTCCCAATGATTCTCTAACTTACCCCCCTAAAAGACGGTCCTCCTGCCCATACAATCCCTTATAATGTATTTTCACCAAAATCAGTGAGGTCGAGTTTCCTGGCAGCCAGCACCAGGTATCGTATCTCAGCTTCTCGAGTAAGTACAAACACGGGATAAAGTGCGTTTTAAAGTTAATTTCAAATGCTAAGACATGGTGAATATTGAATATTGATAAATAATTCGTGTAATGAGCACTGATTACATGAACGTTAGTACTCTCTGAGCCGTCTGCCCTTGATTTAGCTGCCTTAAGTCAATACCTTTAAAGTCAAAACTCAATAAGATGGCAAATTACGAACAATCTGATTTTCTGCGTAGATAATGCCCTATCCTACTTGTACAAATCTGCTAACGTTTCAAATTGCAAAGATTATCTAAGCCAAGATATCATAGAAAAACTTTTAGTTTAGAGGCCCACGCTTTGGTCTTAATCACGCATGCGTACAAACAAAGAGTCTGATCTTAAATTCTGATTAAAATCGAATCGCTACATTCAGAATTTTCATCCCAAAATAAACTTTACTGCACACCACACTAAAACATGTATAGAAAAGATTCCAAATGATTCTCTAACTTACCCCCCTAAATGACAGTCCCCCTGCCCATACAATCCCTTATAATGTATTTTCACCAAAATCAGTGACGTCGAGTTTCCTGGCAGCCAGCACAAGGTATCGTATCTCAGCTTCTCGAGTAAGTACAAACACGGGATAAAGTGCGTTTTAAAGTTCATTTCAAATGCTACAACATGGTTAAAATAAAATATTGATAAATAATTCGTGTAATGAGCACTGATTACATGAACTTTAGTACTCTCTGAGCCGTCTGCCCTAGATTTAGCTGCCTTAAGTCAATACCTTTAAAGTCAAAACTCAATAAGATGGCAAATTACGAACAATCTGATTTTCTGCGTAGATAATGCCCTATCCTACTTGTACAAATCTGCTAACGTTTGGAATTGCAAAGATTATCCAAGCCAAGATATCATAGAAAAACTTTTATTTTAGGGGCCCACGCTTTGGTCTGAATCACGCATGCGTACAAACAAAGAGTCTGATCTTGAATTCTGATTTAAATCGAATCGTTACATTCAAAATTTTAATCGCAAAATAAACTTTACTGCACACCACACTAAAACATGTATAGAAAAGATTCCAAATGATTCTCTAACTTACCCCCCTAAATGACGGTCCTCCTGCCCATACAATCCCTTATAATGTATTTTCACCAAAATCAGTGAGGTCGAGTTTCTTGGCAGCCAGCACCAGGTATGGTATCTCAGCTTCTCGAGTAAGTACAAACACGGGATAACGTGCGTTTTAAAGTTCATTTCAAATGCTACAACATGGTTAAAATGGAATATTGATAAATAATTTGTGTAATGAGCACTGATTACATAAACGTTAGTACTCTCTGAGACGTCTGCCTTAGATTTAGCTGCCTTAAGTCAATACCTTTAAAGTCAAAACTCAATAAGATGGCAAATTACGAACAATCTGATTTTCTGCGTAGATAATGCCCTATCATACTTGTACAAATCTGCTAACGTTTGAAATTGCAAAGATTATCTAAGCCAAGATATCATAGAAAAACTTTTAGTTTAGAGGCCCACGCTTTGGTCTTAATCACGCATGCGTACAAACAAAGAGTCTGATCTTGAATTCTGATTAAAATCGAATCGCTACATTCAGAATTTTTATTGCAAAATAAACTTTACTGCACACCACACTAAAACATGTATAGAAAAGATTCCAAATGATTCTCTAACTTACCCCCCTAAATGACGGTCCTCCTGCCCATACAATCCCTTATAATGTATTTTCACCAAAATCAGTGAGGTCGAGTTTCCTGGCAGCCAGCACAAGGTATCGTATCTCAGCTTCTCGAGTAAGTACAAACACGGGATAAAGTGCGTTTTAAAGTTCATTTCAAATGCTACAACATGGTTAAAATGGAATATTGATAAATAATTCGTGTAATGAGCACTGATTACATGAACTTTAGTACTCTGTGAGCCGTCTGCCCTAGATTTAGCTGCCTTAAGTCAATACCTTTAAAGTCAAAACTCAATAAGATGGCAAATTACGAACAATCTGATTTTCTGCGTAGATAATGCCCTATCCTACTTGTACAAATCTGCTAACGTTTGGAATTGCAAAGATTATCCAAGCCAAGATATCATAGAAAAACTTTTATTTTAGGGGCCCACGCTTTGGTCTGAATCACGCATGCGTACAAACAAAGAGTCTGATCTTGAATTCTGATTTAAATCGAATCGTTACATTCAAAATTTTCATCGCAAAATAAACTTTACTGCACACCACACTAAAACATGTATAGAAAATATTCCAAATGATTCTCTAACTTACCCCCCTAAATGACGGTCCTCCTGTCCATACAATCCCTTATAATGTATTTTCATTAAAATCAGTGAGGTCGAGTTTCTTGGCAGCCAGCACCAGGTATGGTATCTCAGCTTCTCGAGTAAGTACAAAGACGGGATAAAGTGCGTTTTAAAGTTCATTTCAAATGCTACAACATGGTTAAAATGGAATATTGATAAATAATTCGTGTAATGAGCACTGATTACATGAACTTTAGTACTCTCTGAGACGTCTGCCTTAGATTTAGCTGCCTTAAGTCAATACCTTTAAAGTCAAAACTCAATAAGATGGCAAATTACGAACAATCTAATTTTCTGCGTAGATAATGCCCTATCCTACTTGTACAAATCTGCTAACGTTTGAAATTACAAAGATTATCTAAGCCAAGATATCATAGAAAAACTTTTAGTTTAGAGGCCCACGCTTTGGTCTTAATCACGCATGCGTACAAACAAAGAGTCTGATCTTGAATTCTGATTAAAATCGAATCGCTACATTCAGAATTTTCATCGCAAAATAAACTTTACTGCACACCACACTAAAACATGTATAGAAAAGATTCCAAATGATTCTCTAACTTACCCCCCTAAATGACGGTCCTCCTGCCCATACAATCCCTTATAATGTATTTTCACCAAAATCAGTGAGGTCGAGTTTCCTGGCAGCCAGCACCAGGTATCGTATCTCAGCTTCTAAAGTAAGTACAAACACGGGATAAAGTGCGTTTTAAAGTTCATTTCAAATGCTACAACATGGTTAAAATACAATATTGATAAATAATTCGTGTAATGAGCACTTATTACATTAACTTTAGTACTCTCTGAGCCGTCTGCCCTAGATTTAGCTGCCTTAAGTCAATACCTTTAAAGTCAAAACTCAATAAGATGGCAAATTACGAACAATCTGATTTTCTGCGTAGATAATGCCCTATCCTACTTGTACAAATCTGCTAACGTTTGGAATTGCAAAGATTATCCAAGCCAAGATATCATAGAAAAACTTTTATTTTTGGAGGCCCACTCCTTGGTCTGAATCACGCATGCGTACAAACAAAGAGTCTGATCTTGAATTCTGATTTAAATCGAATCGTTACATTCGAAATTTTCATCGCAAAATAAACTTTACTGCACACCACACTAAAACATGTATAGAAAAGATTCCAAATGATTCTCTAACTTACCCCCCTAAATGACGGTCCTCCTGCCCATACAATCCCTTATAATGTATTTTAACCAAAATCAGTGAGGTCGAGTTTCTTGGCAGCCATCACCAGGTATGGTATCTCAGCTTCTCGAGTAAGTACAAAGACGGGATAACGTGCGTTTTAAAGTTCATTTCAAATGCTACAACATAGTTAAAATGGAATATTGATAAATAATTCGTGTAATGAGCACTGATTATATGAACTTTAGTACTCTCTGAGACGTCTGCCTTAGATTTAGCTGCCTTAAGTCAATACCTTTAAAGTCAAAACTCAATAAGATGGCAAATTACGAACAATCTAATTTTCTGCGTAGATAATGCCCTATCCTACTTGTACAAATCTGCTAACGTTTGAAATTACAAAGATTATCTAAGCCAAGATATCATAGAAAAACTTTTAGTTTAGAGGCCCACGCTTTGGTCTTAATCACGCATGCGTACAAACAAAGAGTCTGATCTTGAATTCTGATTAAAATCGAATCGCTACATTCAGAATTTTCATCGCAAAATAAACTTTACTGCACACCACACTAAAACATGTATAGAAAAGATTCCAAATGATTCTCTAACTTACCCCCCTAAATGACGGTCCTCCTGCCCATACAATCCCTTATAATGTATTTTCACCAAAATCAGTGAGGTCGAGTTTCCTGGCAGCCAGCACCAGGTATCGTATCTCAGCTTCTAAAGTAAGTACAAACACGGGATAAAGTGCGTTTTAAAGTTCATTTCAAATGCTACAACATGGTTAAAATACAATATTGATAAATAATTCGTGTAATGAGCACTTATTACATTAACTTTAGTACTCTCTGAGCCGTCTGCCCTAGATTTAGCTGCCTTAAGTCAATACCTTTAAAGTCAAAACTCAATAAGATGGCAAATTACGAACAATCTGATTTTCTGCGTAGATAATGCCCTATCCTACTTGTACAAATCTGCTAACGTTTGGAATTGCAAAGATTATCCAAGCCAAGATATCATAGAAAAACTTTTATTTTTGGAGGCCCACTCCTTGGTCTGAATCACGCATGCGTACAAACAAAGAGTCTGATCTTGAATTCTGATTGAAATCGAATCGCTACATTCAGAATTTTCATCGCAAAATAAACTTTACTGCACACCACACTAAAACATGTATAGAAAAGATTCCAAATGATTCTCTAACTTACCCCCCTAAATGACGGTCCTCCTGCCCATACAATCCCTTATAATGTATTTTCACCAAAATCAGTGAGGTCGAGTTCCTTGGCAGCCAGCACCAGGTATGGTATCTCAGCTTCTCGAATAAGGACAAACACGGGATAAAGTGCGTTTTAAAGTTCATTTCAAATGCTACAACATGGTGAACATGAAATATTGATAAATAATTCGTGTAATGAGCACTGATTACATGAACTTTAGTACTCTCTGAGCCGTCTGCCTTAGATTTAGCTGCCTTAAGTCAATACCTTTAAATTCAAAACTCAATAAGATGGCAAATTACGAACAATCTGATTTTCTGCGTAGATAATGCCCTATCCTACTTGTACAAATCTGCTAACGTTTGGAATTGCAAAGATTATCCAAGCCAAGATATCATAGAAAAACTTTTATTTTAGGGGCTCACGCTTTGGTCTTAATCACGCATGCGTACAAACAAAGAGTCTGATCTTGAATTCTGATTGAAATCGAATCGTTACATTCAAAATTTTTATCGCAAAAAAAATTTTACTGCACACCACACTAAAACATGTTTAGAAAAGATTCCAAATGATTCTCTAACTTACCCCCCTAAATGACGGTCCTCCTGCCCATACAATCCCTTATAATGTATTTTAACCAAAATCAGTGAGGTCGAGTTTCCTTGCAGCCAGCACCAGGTATCGTATCTCAGCTTCTCGAGTAAGTACAAACACGGGATAAAGTGCGTTTTAAAGTTCATTTCAAATGCTACAACATGGTGAAAATGGAATATTGATAAATAGTTCGTGTAATGAGCACTGATTACATGAACTTTAGTACTCTCTGAGCCGTCTGCCCTAGATTTAGCTGCCTTAAGTCAATACCTTTAAAGTCAAAACTCAATAAGATGGCAAATTACGAACAATCTGATCTTCTGCGTAGATAATGCCCTATCCTACTTGTACAAATCTGCTAACGTTTGGAATTGCAAAGATTATCCAAGCCAAGATATCATAGAAAAATTTTTGTTTTAGGGGCCCACGCTTTGGTCTGAATCCCGCATGCGTACAAACAAAGAGTCTGATCTTGAATTCTGATTATCGTAAAATAAACTTTACTGCACTCCACACTAAAACATGTATAGAAAAGATTCCAAATGATTCTCTAACTTACCCCCCTAAATGACGGTCCTCCTGCCCATACAATCCCTTATAATGTATTTTAACCAAAATCAGTGAGGTCGAGTTTCCTTGCAACCAGCACCAGGTATCGTATCTCAGCTTCTCGAGTAAGTACAAACACGGGATAAAGTGCGTTTTAAAGTTCATTTCAAATGCTACAACATGGTAAAAATGGAATATTGATAAATAATTCGTGTAATGAGCACTGATTACATGAACTTTAGTACTCTCTGAGCCGTCTGCCCTAGATTTAGCTGCCTTAAGTCAATACCTTTAAAGTCAAAACTCAATAAGATGGCAAATTACGAACAATCTGATTTTCTGCGTAGATAATGCCCTATCCTACTTGTACAAATCTGCTAACGTTTGGAATTGCAAAGATTATCCAAGCCAAGATATCATAGACAAACTTTTATTTTAGGGGCCCACGCTTTGGTCTGAATCACGCATGCGTACAAACAAAGAGTCTGATCTTGAATTCTGATTGAAATCGAATCGTTACATTCAAAATTTTCATCGCAAAATAAACTTTACTGCACACCACACTAAAACATGTATAGAAAAGATTCCAAATGATTCTCTAACTTACCCCCCTAAATGACGATCCTCCTGCCCATACAATCCCTTATAATGTATTTTCACCAAAATCAGTGAGGTCGAGTTTCTTGGCAGCCAGCACCAGGTATGGTATCTCAGCTTCTCGAGTAAGTACAAAGACGGGATAACGTGCGTTTTAAAGTTCATTTCAAATGCTACAACATGGTTAAAATGGAATATTGATAAATAATTCGTGTAATGAGCACTGATTACATGAACTTTAGTACTCTCTGAGCCGTCTGCCTTAGATTTAGCTGCCTTAAGTCAATACCTTTAAAGTCAAAACTCAATAAGATGGCAAATTACGAACAATCTGATTTTCTGCGTAGATAATGCCCTATCCTACTTGTACAAATCTGCTAACGTTTGGAATTGCAAAGATTATCTAAGCCAAGATATCATAGAAAAACTTTTATTTTAGGGGCCCACGCTTTGGTCTGAATCCCGCATGCGTACAAACAAAGAGTCTGATCTTGAATTCTGATTGAAATCGAATCGTTGCATTCAAAATATTCATCCCAACATAAACTTTACTGCACACCATACTAAAACTTGTATAGAAAAGATTCCAAATGATTCTCTAACTTACCCCCCTAAATGACGGTCCTCCTGCCCATACAATCCCTTATAATGTATTTTCACCAAAATCAGTGAGGTCGAGTTTCTTGGCAGCCAGCACCAGGTATGGTATCTCAGCTTCTCGAGTAAGTACAAACACGGGATAACGTGCGTTTTAAAGTTCATTTCAAATGCTACAACATGGTTAAAATGGAATATTGATAAATAATTCGTGTAATGAGCACTGATTACATAAACGTTAGTACTCTCTGAGAAATCTGCCTTAGATTTAGCTGCCTTAAGTCAATACCTTTAAAGTCAAAACTCAATAAGATGGCAAATTACGAACAATCTGATTTTCTGCGTAGATAATGCCCTATCCTACTTGCACAAATCTGCTAACGTTTCAAATTGCAAAGATTATCTAAGCCAAGATATCATAGAAAAACTTTTAGTTTAGAGGCCCACGCTTTGGTCTTAATCACGCATGCGTACAAACAAAGAGTCTGATCTTTAATTCTGATTGAAATCGAATCTTTGCATTCAAAATATTCATCCCAACATAAACTTTACTGCACACCATACTAAAACTTGTATAGAAAAGATTCCAAATGATTCTCTAACTTACCCCCCTAAATGACGGCCCTCCTGCCCATACAATCCCTTTTAATTTATTTTCACCAAAATCAGTGAGGTCGAGTTTCCTTGCAGCCAGCACCAGGTATCGTATCTCAGCTTCTCGAGTAAGTACAAACACGGGATAAAGTGCGTTTTAAAGTTCATTTCAAATGCTACAACATGGTGAAAATGGAATATTGATAAATAATTCGTGTAATGAGCACTGATTACATGAACTTTAGTACTCTCTGAGCCGTCTGCCCTAGATTTAGCTGCCTTAAGTCAATACCTTTAAAGTCAAAACTCAATAAGATGGCAAATTACGAACAATCTGATTTTCTGCGTAGATAATGCCCTATCCTACTTGCACAAATCTGCTAACGTTTCAAATTGCAAAGATTATCTAAGCCAAGATATCATAGAAAAACTTTTAGTTTAGAGGCCCACGCTTTGGTCTTAATCACGCATGCGTACAAACAAAGAGTCTGATCTTTAATTCTGATTAAAATCGAATCGCTACATTCAGAATTTTCATCGCAAAATAAACTTTACTGCACACCACACTAAAACATGTATAGAAAATATTCCAAATGATTCTCTAACTTACCCCCCTAAATGACGGTCCTCCTGCCCATACAATCCCTTATAATGTATTTTCACCAAAATCAGTGAGGTCGAGTTTCTTGGCAGCCAGCACCAGGTATGGTATCTCAGCTTCTCGAATAAGGACAAACACGGGATAAAGTGCGTTTTAAAGTTCATTTCAAATGCTACAACATGGTAAACATGAAATATTGATAAATAATTCGTGTAATGAGCACTGATTACATGAACTTTAGTACTCTCTGAGCCGTCTGCCTTAGATTTAGCTGCCTTAAGTCAATACCTTTAAAGTCAAAACTCAATAAGATGGCAAATTACGAACAATCTGATTTTCTGCGTAGATAATGCCCTATCCTACTTGTACAAATCTGCTAACGTTTGGAATTGCAAAGATTATCCAAGCCAAGATATCATAGAAAAACTTTTATTTTAGGGGCCCACGCTTTGGTCTGAATCACGCATGCGTACAAACAAAGAGTCTGATCTTGAATTGTGATTATCGTAAAATAAACTTTACTGCACACCACACTAAAACATGTATAGAAAAGATTCCAAATGATTCTCTAACTTACCCCCCTAAATGACGGTCCTCCTGCCCATACAATCCCTAATGTATTTTAACCAAAATCATTGAGGTCGAGTTTCCTTGCAGCCAGCACCAGGTATCGTATCTCAGCTTCTCGAGTAAGTACAAACACGGGATAAAGTGCGTTTTAAAGTTCATTTCAAATGCTACAACATGGTGAAAATGGAATATTGATAAATAATTCATGTAATGAGCACTGATTACATGAACTTTAGTACTCGCTGAGTCGTCTACCCTAGATTTAGCTGCCTTAAGTCAATACCTTTAAAGTCAAAACCCAATAAGATGGCAAATTACCAACAATCTGATTTTCTGCGTAGATAATGCCCTATCCTACGTGTACAAATCTGCTAACGTTTGGAATTGCAAAGTATATCCAAGCCAAGATATCATAGAAAAACTTTTATTTTAGGGCCCACGCTTTGGTCTGAATCACGCATGCGTACAAACAAAGAGTCTGATCTTTAATTCTGATTATCGAAAAATAAACTTTACTGCACACCACACTAAAACATGTATAGAAAAGATTCCAAATGATTCTCTAACTTACCCCCCTAAATGACGTCCCTCCTGCCCATACAATCCCTTTTAATTTATTTTCACCAAAATCAGTGAGGTCGAGTTTCCTTGCAGCCAGCACCAGGTATCGTATCTCAGCTTCTCGAGTAAGGACAAACACGGGATAAAGTGCGTTTTAAAGTTCATTTCAAATGCTACAACATGGTGAACATGAAATATTGATAAATAATTCGTGTAATGAGCACTGATTACATGAACTTTAGTACTCTCTGAGCCGTCTGCCTTAGATTTAGCTGCCTTAAGTCAATACCTTTAAATTCAAAACTCAATAAGATGGCAAATTACGAACAATCTGATTTTCTGCGTAGATAATGCCCTATCCTACTTGTACAAATCTGCTAACGTTTGGAATTGCAAAGATTATCCAAGCCAAGATATCATAGAAAAACTTTTATTTTAGGGGCTCACGCTTTGGTCTTAATCACGCATGCGTACAAACAAAGAGTCTGATCTTGAATTCTGATTCAAATCGAATCGTTACATTCAAAATTTTCATCGCAAAAAAAATTTTACTGCACACCACACTAAAAGATGTTTAGAAAAGATTCCAAATGATTCTCTAACTTACCCCTCTAAATGACGGTCCTCCTGCCCATACAATCCCTTATAATGTATTTTAACCAAAATCAGTGAGGTCGAGTTTCCTTGCAGCCAGCACCAGGTATCGTATCTCAGCTTCTCGAGTAAGTACAAACACGGGATAAAGTGCGTTTTAAAGTTCATTTCAAATGCTACAACATGGTGAAAATGGAATATTGATAAATAATTCGTGTAATGAGCACTGATTACATGAACTTTAGTACTCTCTGAGCCGTCTGCCCTAGATTTAGCTGCCTTAAGTCAATACCTTTAAAGTCAAAACTCAATAAGATGGCAAATTACGAACAATCTGATCTTCTGCGTAGATAATGCCCTATCCTACTTGTACAAATCTGCTAACGTTTGGAATTGCAAAGATTATCCAAGCCAAGATATCATAGAAAAATTTTTGTTTTAGGGGCCCACGCTTTGGTCTGAATCCCGCATGCGTACAAACAAAGAGTCTGATCTTGAATTCTGATTATCGTAAAATAAACTTTACTGCACTCCACACTAAAACATGTATAGAAAAGATTCCAAATGATTCTCTAACTTACCCCCCTAAATGACGGTCCTCCTGCCCATACAATCCCTTATAATGTATTTTAACCAAAATCAGTGAGGTCGAGTTTCCTTGCAACCAGCACCAGGTATCGTATCTCAGCTTCTCGAGTAAGTACAAACACGGCATAAAGTGCGTTTTAAAGTTCATTTCAAATGCTACAACATGGTAAAAATGGAATATTGATAAATAATTCGTGTAATGAGCACTGATTACATGAACTTTAGTACTCTCTGAGCCGTCTGCCCTAGATTTAGCTGCCTTAAGTCAATACCTTTAAAGTCAAAACTCAATAAGATGGCAAATTACGAAGAATCTGATTTTCTGCGTAGATAATGCCCTATCCTACTTGTACAAATCTGCTAACGTTTGGAATTGCAAAGATTATCCAAGCCAAGATATCATAGACAAACTTTTATTTTAGGGGCCCACGCTTTGGTCTGAATCACGCATGCGTACAAACAAAGAGTCTGATCTTGAATTCTGATTGAAATCGAATCGTTACATTCAAAATTTTCATCGCAAAATAAACTTTACTGCACACCACACTAAAACATGTATAGAAAAGATTCCAAATGATTCTCTAACTTACCCCCCTAAATGACGGTCCTCCTGCCCATACAATCCCTTATAATGTATTTTCACCAAAATCAGTGAGGTCGAGTTTCTTGGCAGCCAGCACCAGGTATGGTATCTCAGCTTCTCGAGTAAGTACAAAGACGGGATAACGTGCGTTTTAAAGTTCATTTCAAATGCTACAACATGGTTAAAATGGAATATTGATAAATAATTCGTGTAATGAGCACTGATTACATGAACGTTAGTACTCTCTGAGAAATCTGCCTTAGATTTAGCTGCCTTAAGTCAATACCTTTAAAGTCAAAACTCAATAAGATGGCAAATTACGAACAATCTGATTTTCTGCGTAGATAATGCCCTATCCTACTTGCACAAATCTGCTAACGTTTCAAATTGCAAAGATTATCTAAGCCAAGATATCATAGAAAAACTTTTAGTTTAGAGGCCCACGCTTTGGTCTTAATCACGCATGCGTACAAACAAAGAGTCTGATCTTTAATTCTGATTGAAATCGAATCGTTGCATTCAAAATATTCATCCCAACATAAACTTTGCTGCACACCATACTAAAACTTGTATAGAAAAGATTCCAAATGATTCTCTAACTTACCCCCCTAAATGACGGCCCTCCTGCCCATACAATCCCTTTTAATTTATTTTCACCAAAATCAGTGAGGTCGAGTTTCCTTGCAGCCAGCACCAGGTATCGTATCTCAGCTTCTCGAGTAAGTACAAACACGGGATAAAGTGCGTTTTAAAGTTCATTTCAAATGCTACAACATGGTGAAAATGGAATATTGATAAATAATTCGTGTAATGAGCACTGATTACATGAACTTTAGTACTCTCTGAGCCGTCTGCCCTAGATTTAGCTGCCTTAAGTCAATACCTTTAAAGTCAAAACTCAATAAGATGGCAAATTACGAACAATCTGATTTTCTGCGGAGATAATGCCCTATCCTACTTGCACAAATCTGCTAACGTTTCAAATTGCAAAGATTATCTAAGCCAAGATATCATAGAAAAACTTTTAGTTTAGAGGCCCACGCTTTGGTCTTAATCACGCATGCGTACAAACAAAGAGTCTGATCTTTAATTCTGATTAAAATCGAATCGCTACATTCAGAATTTTCATCGCAAAATAAACTTTACTGCACACCACACTAAAACATGTATAGAAAATATTCCAAATGATTCTCTAACTTACCCCCCTAAATGACGGTCCTCCTGCCCATACAATCCCTTATAATGTATTTTCACCAAAATCAGTGAGGTCGAGTTTCTTGGCAGCCAGCACCAGGTATGGTATCTCAGCTTCTCGAATAAGGACAAACACGGGATAAAGTGCGTTTTAAAGTTCATTTCAAATGCTACAACATGGTAAACATGAAATATTGATAAATAATTCGTGTAATGAGCACTGATTACATGAACTTTAGTACTCTCTGAGCCGTCTGCCTTAGATTTAGCTGCCTTAAGTCAATACCTTTAAAGTCAAAACTCAATAAGATGGCAAATTACGAACAATCTGATTTTCTGCGTAGATAATGCCCTATCCTACTTGTACAAATCTGCTAACGTTTGGAATTGCAAAGATTATCCAAGCCAAGATATCATAGAAAAACTTTTATTTTAGGGGCCCACGCTTTGGTCTGAATCACGCATGCGTACAAACAAAGAGTCTGATCTTGAATTGTGATTATCGTAAAATAAACTTTACTGCACACCACACTAAAACATGTATAGAAAAGATTCCAAATGATTCTCTAACTTACCCCCCTAAATGACGGTCCTCCTGCCCATACAATCCCTAATGTATTTTAACCAAAATCATTGAGGTCGAGTTTCCTTGCAGCCAGCACCAGGTATCGTATCTCAGCTTCTCGAGTAAGTACAAACACGGGATAAAGTGCGTTTTAAAGTTCATTTCAAATGCTACAACATGGTGAAAATGGAATATTGATAAATAATTCGTGTAATGAGCACTGATTACATGAACTTTAGTACTCTCTGAGCCGTCTACCCTAGATTTAGCTGCCTTAAGTCAATACCTTTAAAGTCAAAACCCAATAAGATGGCAAATTACCAACAATCTGATTTTCTGCGTAGATAATGCCCTATCCTACGTGTACAAATCTGCTAACGTTTGGAATTGCAAAGTATATCCAAGCCAAGATATCATAGAAAAACTTTTATTTTAGGGGCCCACGCTTTGGTCTAAATCACGCATGCGTACAAACAAAGAGTCTGATCTTTAATTCTGATTATCGAAAAATAAACTTTACTGCACACCACACTAAAACATGTATAGAAAAGATTCCAAATGATTCTCTAACTTACCCCCCTAAATGACGTCCCTCCTGCCCATACAATCCCTTTTAATTTATTTTCACCAAAATCAGTGAGGTCGAGTTTCCTTGCAGCCAGCACCAGGTATCGTATCTCAGCTTCTCGAGTAAGTACAAACACGGGATAAAGTGCGTTTTAAAGTTCATTTCAAATGCTACAACATGGTTAAAATGGAATATTGATAAATAATTCGTGTAATGAGCACTGATTACATGAACTTTAGTACTCTCTGAGCCGTCTGCCCTAGATTTAGCTGCCTTAAGTCAATACCTTTAAAGTCAAAACTCAATAAGATGGCAAATTACGAACAATCTGATTTTCTGCGTAGATAATGCCCTATCCTACTTGTACAAATCTGTTAACGTTTGGAATTGCAAAGATTATCCAAGCCAAGATATCATAGAAAAACTTTTATTTTAGGGGCCCACGCTTTGGTCTGAATCCCGCCTGCGTACAAACAAAGAGTCTGATCTTGAATTCTGATTGAAATCGAATCGTTATATTCAAAATTTTCATCCCAACATAAACTTTACTGCACACCATACTAAAACTTGTATAGAAAAGATTCGAAATGATTCTCTAACTTACCCCCCTAAATGACGGTCGTCCTACCCATACAATCCCTTATAATGTATTTTCACCAAAATCAGTGAGGTCGAGTTTCCTTGCAGCCAGCACCAGGTATCGTATCTCAGCCTCTCGAGTAAGTACAAACACGGGATAAAGTGCGTTTTAAAGTTCATTTCAAATGCTACAACATGGTGAAAATGGAATATTGATAAATAATTCGTGTAATGAGCACTGATCGCATGAACGTTAATACTCTCTGAGCCGTCTGCCCTAGATTTAGCTGCCTTAAGTCAATACCTTTAAAGTCAAAACTCAATAAGATGGCAAATTACGAACAATCTGATTTTCTGCGTAGATAATGCCCTATCCTACTTGTACAAATCTGCTAACGTTTGGAATTGCAAAGATTATCTAAGCCAAGATATCATAGAAAAACTTTTATTTTAGGGGCCCACGCTTTGGTCTGAATCCCGCATGCGTACAAACAAAGAGTCTGATCTTGAATTCTGATTGAAATCGAATCGTTGCATTCAAAATATTCATCCCAACATAAACTTTACTGCACACCATACTAAAACTTGTATAGAAAAGATTCCAAATGATTCTCTAACTTACCCCCCTAAATGACGGTCCTCCTGCGCATACAATCCCTTATAATGTATTTTCACCAAAATCAGTGAGGTCGAGTTTCTTGGCAGCCAGCACCAGGTATGGTATCTCAGCTTCTCGAGTAAGTACAAACACGGGATAAAGTGCGTTTTAAAGTTCATTTCAAATGCTACAACATGGTGAAAATGGAATATTGATAAATAATTCGTGTAATGAGCACTGATTACATAAACGTTAGTACTCTCTGAGACGTCTGCCCTAGATTTAGCTGCCTTAAGTCAATACCTTTAAAGTCAAAACTCAATAAGATGGCAAATTACGAACAATCTGATTTTCTGCGTAGATAATGCCCTATCCTACTTGTACAAATCTGCTAACGTTTCAAATTGCAAAGATTATCTAAGCCAAGATATCATAGAAAAACTTTTAGTTTAGAGGCCCACGCTTTGGTCTTAATCACGCATGCGTACAAACAAAGAGTCTGATCTTTAATTCTGATTGAAATCGAATCGCTACATTCAGAATTTTCATCGCAAAATAAACTTTACTGCACACCACACTAAAACATGTATAGAAAAGATTCCAAATGATTCTCTAACTTACCCCCCTAAATGACGGTCCTCCTGCCCATACAATCCCTTATAATGTATTTTCACCAAAATCAGTGAGGTCGAGTTTCCTTGCAGCCCGCACCAGGTATCGTATCTCAGCTTCTCGAGTAAGTACAAACACGGGATAAAGTGCGTTTTAAAGTTCATTTCAAATGCTACAACATGGTGAAAATGGAATATTGATAAATAATTCGTGTAATGAGCACTGATTGCATGAACGTTAGTACTCTCTGAGCCGTCTGCCCTAGATTTAGCTGCCTTAAGTCAATACCTTTAAAGTCAAAACTCAATAAGATGGCAAATTACGAACAATCTGATTTTCTGCGTAGACAATGCCCTATCCTACTTGTACAAATCTGCTAACGTTTGGAATTGCAAAGATTATCCAAGCCAAGATATCATAGAAAAACTTTTAGTTTAGAGGCCCACGCTTTGGTCTGAATCACGCATGCGTACAAACAAAGAGTCTGATCTTGAATTCTGATTGAAATCGAATCGCTACATTCAGAATTTTCATCGCAAAATAAACTTTACTGCACACCACACTAAAACATGTATAGAAAAGATTCCAAATGATTCTCTAACTTACCCCCCTAAATGACGGTCCTCCTGCCCATACAATCCCTTATAATTTATTTTCACCAAAATCAGTGAGGTCGAGTTTCTTGGCAGCCAGCACCAGGTATGGTATCTCAGCTTCTCGAATAAGGACAAACACGGGATAACGTGCGTTTTAAAGTTCATTTCAAATGCTACAACATGGTGAAAATGGAATATTGATAAATAATTCGTGTAATGAGCACTGATTACATGAACTTTAGTACTCTCTGAGCCGTCTGCCCTAGATTTAGCTGCCTTAAGTCAATACCTTTAAAGTCAAAACTCAATAAGATGGCAAATTACGAACAATCTGATTTTCTGCGTAGATAATGCCCTATCCTACTTGTACAAATCTGCTAACGTTTGAAATTGCAAAGAATATCTAAGCCAAGATATCATAGAAAAACGTTTAGTTTAGAGGCTTACGCTTTGGTCTTAATCACGCATGCGTACAAACAAAGAGTCTGATCTTGAATTCTGATTGAAATCGAATCGCTACATTCAAAATTTTCATCGCAAAATAAACTTTACTGCACACCACACTAAAACATGTATAGAAAAGATTCCAAATGATTCTCTAACTTACCCCCCTAAATGACGGTCCTCCTGCCCATACAATCCCTTATAATGTATTTTCACCAAAATCAGTGAGGTCGACTTTCTTGGCAGCCAGCACCAGGTATGGTATCTCAGCTTCTCGAATAAGGACAAACACGGGATAAAGTGCGTTTTAAAGTTCATTTCAAATGCTACAACATGGTGAAAATGGAATATTGATAAATAATTCGTGTAATGAGCACTGATTACATGAACTTTAGTACTCTCTGAGCCGTCTGCCCTAGATTTAGCTGCCTTAAGTCAATACCTTTAAAGTCAAAACTCAATAAGATGGCAAATTACGAACAATCTGATTTTCTGCGTAGATAATGCCCTATCCTACTTGTACAAATCTGCTAACGTTTGGAATTGCAAAGATTATCCAAGCCAAGATATCATAGAAAAACTTTTATTTTAGGGGCCCACGCTTTGGTCTGAATCACGCATGCGTACAAACAAAGAGTCTGATCTTGAATTCTGATTGAAATCGAATCGTTACATTCGAAATTTTCATCGCAAAATAAACTTTACTGCACACCACACTAAAACATGTATAGAAAAGATTCCAAATGATTCTCTAACTTACCCCCCTAAATGACGGTCCTCCTGTCCATACAATCCCTTATAATGTATTTTCACCAAAATCAGTGAGGTCGAGTTTCTTGGCAGCCAGCACCAGGTATGGTATCTCAGCTTCTCGAATAAGGACCAACACGGGATAAAGTGCGTTTTAAAGTTCATTTCAAATGCTACAACATGGTGAACATGAAATATTGATAAATAATTCGTGTAATGAGCACTGATTACATGAACTTTAGTACTCTCTGAGCCGTCTGCCTTAGATTTAGCTGCCTTAAGTCAATACCTTTAAAGTCAAAACTCAATAAGATGGCAAATTACGAACAATCTGATTTTCTGCGTAGATAATGCCCTATCCTACTTGTACAAATCTGCTAACGTTTGGAATTGCAAAGATTATCCAAGCCAAGATATCATAGAAAAACTTTTATTTTAGGGGCCCACGCTTTGGTCTGAATCACGCATGCGTACAAACAAAGAGTCTGATCTTGAATTGTGATTATCGTAAAATAAACTTTACTGCACACCACACTAAAACATGTATAGAAAAGATTCCAAATGATTCTCTAACTTACCCCCCTAAATGACGGTCCTCCTGCCCATACAATCCCTAATGTATTTTAACCAAAATCAGTGAGGTCGAGTTTCCTTGCAGCCAGCACCAGGTATGGTATCTCAGCTCCTCGAGTAAGTACAAACACGGGATAAAATGCGTTTTAAAGTTCATTTCAAATGCTACAACATGGTTAAAATGGAATATTGATAAATAATTCGTGTAATGAGCACTGATTACATGAACTTTAGTACTCTCTGAGCCGTCTACCCTAGATTTAGCTGCCTTAAGTCAATACCTTTAAAGTCAAATCCCAATAAGATGGCAAATTACCAACAATCTGATTTTCTGCGTAGATAATGCCCTATCCTACGTGTACAAATCTGCTAACGTTTGGAATTGCAAAGTATATCCAAGCCAAGATATCATAGAAAAACTTTTATTTTAGGGGCCCGCGCTTTGGTCTGAATCACGCATGCGTACAAACAAAGAGTCTGATCTTTAATTCTGATTATCGAAAAATAAACTTTACTGCACACCACACTAAAACATGTATAGAAAAGATTCCAAATGATTCTCTA
The DNA here is from genome assembly GCA_949710005.1 of Ricordea florida. Classification (NCBI taxonomy): domain Eukaryota; kingdom Metazoa; phylum Cnidaria; class Anthozoa; order Corallimorpharia; family Ricordeidae; genus Ricordea; species Ricordea florida. Next base: position 24,098,413 of record OX453273.1, on the reverse strand, counting down.
ACTTACCCCCCTAAATGACGGCCCTCCTGCCCATACAATCCCTTATAATGTATTTTCACCAAAATCAGTGAGGTCGAGTTTCCTTGCAGCCAGCACCAGGTATCGTATCTCAGCTTCTCGAGTAAGTACAAACACGGGATAAAGTGCGTTTTAAAGTTCATTTCAAATGCTACAACATGGTTAAAATGGAATATTGATAAATAATTCGTGTAATGAGCACTGATTACATGAACGTTAGTACTCTCTGAGCCGTCTGCCCTAGATTTAGCTGCCTTAAGTCAATACCTTTAAAGTCAAAACTCAATAAGATGGCAAATTACGAACAATCTGATTTTCTGCGTAGATAATGCCCTATCCTACTTGTACAAATCTGTTAACCTTTGGAATTGCAAAGATTATCCAAGCCAAGATATCATAGAAAAACTTTTATTTTAGGGGCCCACGCTTTGGTCTGAATCCCGCCTGCGTACAAACAAAGAGTCTGATCTTGAATTCTGATTGAAATCGAATCGTTATATTCAAAATTTTCATCCCAACATAAACTTTACTGCACACCATACTAAAACTTGTATAGAAAAGATTCGAAATGATTCTCTAACTTACCCCCCTAAATGACGGTCCTCCTGCCCATACAATCCCTTATAATGTATTTTCACCAAAATCAGTGAGGTCGAGTTTCCTTGCAGCCAGCACAAGTTATCGTATCTCAGCTTCTCGAGTAAGTACAAACACGGGATAAAGTGCGTTTTAAAGTTCATTTCAAATGCTACAACATGGTGAAAATGGAATATTGATAAATAATTCGTGTAATGAGCACTGATTACATGAACGTTAGTACTCTCTGAGCCGTCTGCCCTAGATTTAGCTGCCTTAAGTCAATACCTTTAAAGTCAAAACTCAATAAGATGGCAAATTACGAACAATCTGATTTTCTGCGTAGATAATGCCCTATCCTACTTGTACAAATCTGCTAACGTTTGAAATTGCAAAGATTATCTAAGCCAAGATATCATAGAAAAACGTTTAGTTTAGAGGCCCACGCTTTGGTCTTAATCACGCATGCGTACAAACAAAGAGTCTGATCTTGAATTCTGATTGAAATCGAATCGCTACATTCAAAATTTTCATCGCAAAATAAACTTTACTGCACACCACACTAAAACATGTATAGAAAAGATTCCAAATGATTCTCTAACTTACCCCCCTAAATGACGGTCCTCCTGCCCATACAATCCCTTATAATGTATTTTCACCAAAATCAGTGAGGTCGAGTTTCTTGGCAGCCAGCACCAGGTATGGTATCTCAGCTTCTCGAATAAGGACAAACACGGGATAAAGTGCGTTTTAAAGTTCATTTCAAATGCTACAACATGGTGAAAATGGAATATTGATAAATAATTCGTGTAATGAGCACTGATTATATGAACTTTAGTACTCTCTGAGCCGTCTGCCCTAGATTTAGCTGCCTTAAGTCAATACCTTTAAAGTCAAAACTCAATAAGATGGCAAATTACGAACAATCTGATTTTCTGCGTAGATAATGCCCTATCCTACTTGTACAAATCTGCTAACGTTTGGAATTGCAAAGATTATCCAAGCCAAGATATCATAGAAAAACTTTTATTTTAGGGGCCCACGCTTTGGTCTGAATCACGCATGCGTACAAACAAAGAGTCTGATCTTGAATTCTGATTGAAATCGAATCGTTACATTCAAAATTTTCATCGCAAAATAAACTTTACTGCACACCACACTAAAACATGTATAGAAAAGGTTCCAAATGATTCTCTAACTTACCCCTCTAAATGACGGTCCTCCTGTCCATACAATCCCTTATAATGTATTTTAACCAAAATCAGTGAGGTCGAGTTTCCTTGCAGCCCGCACCAGGTATCGTATCTCAGCTTCTCGAGTAAGTACAAACACGGGATAAAGTGCGTTTTAAAGTTCATTTCAAATGCTACAACATGGTGAAAATGGAATATTGATAAATAATTCGTGTAATGAGCACTGATTGCATGAACGTTAGTACTCTCTGAGCCGTCTGCCCTAGATTTAGCTGCCTTAAGTCAATACCTTTAAAGTCAAAACTCAATAAGATGGCAAATTACGAACAATCTGATTTTCTGCGTAGACAATGCCCTATCCTACTTGTACAAATCTGCTAACGTTTGGAATTGCAAAGATTATCCAAGCCAAGATATCATAGAAAAACTTTTAGTTTAGAGGCCCACGCTTTGGTCTGAATCACGCATGCGTACAAACAAAGAGTCTGATCTTGAATTCTGATTGAAATCGAATCGCTACATTCAGAATTTTCATCGCAAAATAAACTTTACTGCACACCACACTAAAACATGTATAGAAAAGGTTCCAAATGATTCTCTAACTTACCCCTCTAAATGACGGTCCTCCTGTCCATACAATCCCTTATAATGTATTTTAACCAAAATCAGTGAGGTCGAGTTTCCTTGCAGCCCGCACCAGGTATCGTATCTCAGCTTCTCGAGTAAGTACAAACACGGGATAAAGTGCGTTTTAAAGTTCATTTCAAATGCTACAACATGGTGAAAATGGAATATTGATAAATAATTCGTGTAATGAGCACTGATTGCATGAACGTTAGTACTCTCTGAGCCGTCTGCCCTAGATTTAGCTGCCTTAAGTCAATACCTTTAAAGTCAAAACTCAATAAGATGGCAAATTACGAACAATCTGATTTTCTGCGTAGACAATGCCCTATCCTACTTGTACAAATCTGCTAACGTTTGGAATTGCAAAGATTATCCAAGCCAAGATATCATAGAAAAACGTTTAGTTTAGAGGCCCACGCTTTGGTCTGAATCACGCATGCGTACAAACAAAGAGTCTGATCTTGAATTCTGATTGAAATCGAATCGCTACATTCAGAATTTTCATCGCAAAATAAACTTTACTGCACACCACACTAAAACATGTATAGAAAAGATTCCAAATGATTCTCTAACTTACCCCCCTAAATGACGGTCCTCCTGCCCATACAATCCCTTATAATGTATTTTCACCAAAATCAGTGAGGTCGAGTTTCTTGGCAACCAGCACCAGGTATGGTATCTCAGCTTCTCGAATAAGGACAAACACGGGATAAAGTGCGTTTTAAAGTTCATTTCAAATGCTACAACATGGTGAAAATGGAATATTGATAAATAATTCGTGTAATGAGCACTGATTACATGAACTTTACTACTCTCTGAGCCGTCTGCCCTAGATTTAGCTGCCTTAAGTCAATACCTTTAAAGTCAAAACTCAATAAGATGGCAAATTACGAACAATCTGATTTTCTGCGTAGATAATGCCCTATCCTACTTGTACAAATCTGCTACGTTTGGAATTGCAAAGATTATCCAAGCCAAGATATCATAGAAAAACTTTTATTTTAGGGGCCCACGCTTTGGTCTGAATCACGCATGCGTACAAACAAAGAGTCTGATCTTGAATTCTGATTGAAATCGAATCGTTACATTCAAAATTTTCATCGCAAAATAAACTTTACTGCACACCACACTAAAACATGTATAGAAAAGGTTCCAAATGATTCTCTAACTTACCCCTCTAAATGACGGTCCTCCTGTCCATACAATCCCTTATAATGTATTTTAACCAAAATCAGTGAGGTCGAGTTTCCTTGCAGCCCGCACCAGGTATCGTATCTCAGCTTCTCGAGTAAGTACAAACACGGGATAAAGTGCGTTTTAAAGTTCATTTCAAATGCTACAACATGGTGAAAATGGAATATTGATAAATAATTCGTGTAATGAGCACTGATTGCATGAACGTTAGTACTCTCTGAGCCGTCTGCCCTAGATTTAGCTGCCTTAATTCAATACCTTTAAAGTCAAAACTCAATAAGATGGCAAATTACGAACAATCTGATTTTCTGCGTAGACAATGCCCTATCCTACTTGTACAAATCTGCTAACGTTTGGAATTGCAAAGATTATCCAAGCCAAGATATCATAGAAAAACTTTTAGTTTAGAGGCCCACGCTTTGGTCTGAATCACGCATGCGTACAAACAAAGAGTCTGATCTTGAATTCTGATTGAAATCGAATCGCTACATTCAGAATTTTCATCGCAAAATAAACTTTACTGCACACCACACTAAAACATGTATAGAAAAGATTCCAAATGATTCTCTAACTTACCCCCCTAAATGACGGTCCTCCTGCCCATACAATCCCTTATAATGTATTTTCACCAAAATCAGTGAGGTCGAGTTTCTTGGCAACCAGCACCAGGTATGGTATCTCAGCTTCTCGAATAAGGACAAACACGGGATAAAGTGCGTTTTAAAGTTCATTTCAAATGCTACAACATGGTGAAAATGGAATATTGATAAATAATTCGTGTAATGAGCACTGATTACATGAACTTTAGTACTCTCTGAGCCGTCTGCCCTAGATTTAGCTGCCTTAAGTCAATACCTTTAAAGTCAAAACTCAATAAGATGGCAAATTACGAACAATCTGATTTTCTGCGTAGATAATGCCCTATCCTACTTGTACAAATCTGCTACGTTTGGAATTGCAAAGATTATCCAAGCCAAGATATCATAGAAAAACTTTTATTTTAGGGGCCCACGCTTTGGTCTGAATCACGCATGCGTACAAACAAAGAGTCTGATCTTGAATTCTGATTGAAATCGAATCGTTACATTCGAAATTTTCATCGCAAAATAAACTTTACTGCACACCACACTAAAACATGTATAGAAAAGATTCCAAATGATTCTCTAACTTACCCCCTAAATGACGGTCCTCCTCTCCATACAATCCCTTATAATGTATTTTCACCAAAATCAGTGAGGTCGAGTTTCTTGGCAGCCAGCACCAGGTATGGTATCTCAGCTTCTCGAGTAAGTACAAAGACGGGATAACGTGCGTTTTAAAGTTCATTTCAAATGCTACAACATAGTTAAAATGGAATATTGATAAATAATTCGTGTAATGACCACTGATTATATGAATTTTAGTACTCTCTGAGACGTCTGCCTTAGATTTAGCTGCCTTAAGTCAATACCTTTAAAGTCAAAACTCAATAAGATGGCAAATTACGAACAATCTAATTTTCTGCGTAGATAATGCCCTATCCTACTTGTACAAATCTGCTAACGTTTGAAATTGCAAAGATTATCTAAGCCAACATATCATAGAAAAACTTTTAGTTTAGAGGCCCACGCTTTGGTCTTAATCACGCATGCGTACAAACAAAGAGTCTGATCTTGAATTCTGATTGAAATCGAATCGCTACATTCAGAATTTTCATCGCAAAATAAACTTTACTGCACACCACACTAAAACATGTATAGAAAAGATTCCAAATGATTCTCTAACTTACCCCCCTAAATGACGGTCCTCCTGCCCATACAATCCCTTATAATGTATTTTCACCAAAATCAGTGAGGTCGAGTTTCTTGGCAGCCAGCACCAGGTATGGTATCTCAGCTTCTCGAATAAGGACCAACACGGGATAAAGTGCGTTTTAAAGTTCATTTCAAATGCTACAACATGGTGAACATGAAATATTGATAAATAATTCGTGTAATGAGCACTGATTACATGAACTTTAGTACTCTCTGAGCCGTCTGCCTTAGATTTAGCTGCCTTAAGTCAATACCTTTAAAGTCAAAACTCAATAAGATGGCAAATTACGAACAATCTGATTTTCTGCGTAGATAATGCCCTATCCTACTTGTACAAATCTGCTAACGTTTGGAATTGCAAAGATTATCCAAGCCAAGATATCATAGAAAAACTTTTATTTTAGGGGCCCACGCTTTGGTCTGAATCACGCATGCGTACAAACAAAGAGTCTGATCTTGAATTGTGATTATCGTAAAATAAACTTTACTGCACACCACACTAAAACATGTATAGAAAAGATTCCAAATGATTCTCTAACTTACGCCCCTAAATGACGGTCCTCCTGCCCATACAATCCCTAATGTATTTTAACCAAAATCAGTGAGGTCGAGTTTCCTTGCAGCCAGCACCAGGTATGGTATCTCAGCTTCTCGAGTAAGTACAAACACGGGATAAAGTGCGTTTTAAAGTTCATTTCAAATGCTACAACATGGTTAAAATGGAATATTGATAAATAATTCGTGTAATGAGCACTGATTACATGAACTTTAGTACTCTCTGAGCCGTCTACCCTAGATTTAGCTGCCTTAAGTCAATACCTTTAAAGTCAAATCCCAATAAGATGGCAAATTACCAACAATCTGACTTTCTGCGTAGATAATGCCCTATCCTACGTGTACAAATCTGCTAACGTTTGGAATTGCAAAGTATATCCAAGCCAAGATATCATAGAAAAACTTTTATTTTAGGGGCCCGCGCTTTGGTCTGAATCACGCATGCGTACAAACAAAGAGTCTGATCTTTAATTCTGATTATCGAAAAATAAACTTTACTGCACACCACACTAAAACATGTATAGAAAAGATTCCAAATGATTCTCTAACTTACCCCCCTAAATGACGGCCCTCCTGCCCATACAATCCCTTATAATGTATTTTCACCAAAATCAGTGAGGTCGAGTTTCCTTGCAGCCAGCACCAGGTATCGTATCTCAGCTTCTCGAGTAAGTACAAACACGGGATAAAGTGCGTTTTAAAGTTCATTTCAAATGCTACAACATGGTTAAAATGGAATATTGATAAATAATTCGTGTAATGAGCACTGATTACATGAACGTTAGTACTCTCTGAGCCGTCTGCCCTAGATTTAGCTGCCTTAAGTCAATACCTTTAAAGTCAAAACTCAATAAGATGGCAAATTACGAACAATCTGATTTTCTGCGTAGATAATGCCCTATCCTACTTGTACAAATCTGTTAACCTTTGGAATTGCAAAGATTATCCAAGCCAAGATATCATAGAAAAACTTTTATTTTAGGGGCCCACGCTTTGGTCTGAATCCCGCCTGCGTACAAACAAAGAGTCTGATCTTGAATTCTGATTGAAATCGAATCGTTATATTCAAAATTTTCATCCCCACATAAACTTTACTGCACACCATACTAAAACTTGTATAGAAAAGATTCGAAATGATTCTCTAACTTACCCCCCTAAATGACGGTCCTCCTGCCCATACAATCCCTTATAATGTATTTTCACCAAAATCAGTGAGGTCGAGTTTCCTTGCAGCCAGCACAAGTTATCGTATCTCAGCTTCTCGAGTAAGTACAAACACGGGATAAAGTGCGTTTTAAAGTTCATTTCAAATGCTACAACATGGTGAAAATGGAATATTGATAAATAATTCGTGTAACGAGCACTGATTACATGAACGTTAGTACTCTCTGAGCCGTCTGCCCTAGATTTAGCTGCCTTAAGTCAATACCTTTAAAGTCAAAACTCAATAAGATGGCAAATTACGAACAATCTGATTTTCTGCGTAGATAATGCCCTATCCTACTTGTACAAATCTGCTAACGTTTGAAATTGCAAAGATTATCTAAGCCAAGATATCATAGAAAAACGTTTAGTTTAGAGGCCCACGCTTTGGTCTTAATCACGCATGCGTACAAACAAAGAGTCTGATCTTGAATTCTCATTGAAATCGAATCGCTACATTCAAAATTTTCATCGCAAAATAAACTTTACTGCACACCACACTAAAACATGTATAGAAAAGATTCCAAATGATTCTCTAACTTACCCCCCTAAATGACGGTCCTCCTGCCCATACAATCCCTTATAATGTATTTTCACCAAAATCAGTGAGGTCGAGTTTCTTGGCAGCCAGCACCAGGTATGGTATCTCAGCTTCTCGAATAAGGACAAACACGGGATAAAGTGCGTTTTAAAGTTCATTTCAAATGCTACAACATGGTGAAAATGGAATATTGATAAATAATTCGTGTAATGAGCACTGATTATATGAACTTTAGTACTCTCTGAGCCGTCTGCCCTAGATTTAGCTGCCTTAAGTCAATACCTTTAAAGTCAAAACTCAATAAGATGGCAAATTACGAACAATCTGATTTTCTGCGTAGATAATGCCCTATCCTACTTGTAAAAATCTGCTAACGTTTGGAATTGCAAAGATTATCCAAGCCAAGATATCATAGAAAAACTTTTATTTTAGGGGCCCACGCTTTGGTCTGAATCACGCATGCGTACAAACAAAGAGTCTGATCTTGAATTCTAATTGAAATCGAATCGCTACATTCAGAATTTTCATCGCAAAATAAACTTTACTGCACACCACACTAAAACATGTATAGAAAAGATTCCAAATGATTCTCTAACTTACCCCCCTAAATGACGGTCCTCCTGCCCATACAATCCCTTATAATGTATTTTAACCAAAATCAGTGAGGTCGAGTTTCTTGGCAGCCAGCACCAGGTATGGTATCTCAGCTTCTCGAATAAGGACAAACACGGGATAACGTGCGTTTTAAAGTTCATTTCAAATGCTACAACATGGTGAAAATGGAATATTGATAAATAATTCGTGTAATGAGCACTGATTACATGAACTTTAGTACTCTCTGAGCCGTCTGCCCTAGATTTAGCTGCCTTAAGTCAATACCTTTAAAGTCAAAACTCAATAAGATGGCAAATTACGAACAATCTGATTTTCTGCGTAGATAATGCTCTATCCTACTTGTACAAATCTGCTAACGTTTGAAATTGCAAAGATTATCTAAGCCAAGATATCATAGAAAAACGTTTAGTTTAGAGGCCCACGCTTTGGTCTTAATCACGCATGCGTACAAACAAAGAGTCTGATCTTGAATTCTGATTGAAATCGAATCGCTACATTCAAAATTTTCATCGCAAAATAAACTTTACTGCACACCACACTAAAACATGTATAGAAAAGATTCCAAATGATTCTCTAACTTACCCCCCTAAATGACGGTCCTCCTGCCCATACAATCCCTTATAATGTATTTTCACCAAAATCAGTGAGGTCGAGTTTCTTGGCAACCAGCACCAGGTATGGTATCTCAGCTTCTCGAATAAGGACAAACACGGGATAAAGTGCGTTTTAAAGTTCATTTCAAATGCTACAACATGGTGAAAATGGAATATTGATAAATAATTCGTGTAATGAGCACTGATTACATGAACTTTAGTACTCTCTGAGCCGTCTGCCCTAGATTTAGCTGCCTTAAGTCAATACCTTTAAAGTCAAAACTCAATAAGATGGCAAATTACGAACAATCTGATTTTCTGCGTAGATAATGCCCTATCCTACTTGTACAAATCTGCTACGTTTGGAATTGCAAAGATTATCCAAGCCAAGATATCATAGAAAAACTTTTATTTTAGGGGCCCACGCTTTGGTCTGAATCACGCATGCGTACAAACAAAGAGTCTGATCTTGAATTCTGATTGAAATCGAATCGTTACATTCAAAATTTTCATCGCAAAATAAACTTTACTGCACACCACACTAAAACATGTATAGAAAAGATTCCAAATGATTCTCTAACTTACCCCTCTAAATGACGGTCCTCCTGTCCATACAATCCCTTATAATGTATTTTAACCAAAATCAGTGAGGTCGAGTTTCCTTGCAGCCCGCACCAGGTATCGTATCTCAGCTTCTCGAGTAAGTACAAACACGGGATAAAGTGCGTTTTAAAGTTCATTTCAAATGCTACAACATGGTGAAAATGGAATATTGATAAATAATTAGTGTAATGAGCACTGATTACATGAACTTTAGTACTCTCTGAGCCGTCTGCCCTAGATTTAGCTGCCTTAAGTCAATACCTTCAAAGTCAAAACTCAATAAGATGGCAAATTACGAACAATCTGATTTTCTGCGTAGATAATGCCGTATCCTACTTGTACAAATCTGCTAACGTTTGGAATTGCAAAGATTATCCAAGCCAAGATATCATAGAAAAACTTTTATTTTAGGGGCCCACGCTTTGGTCTGAATCCCGCATGCGTACAAACTAAGAGTCTGATCTTGAATTCTGATTGAAATCGAATCGTTACATTCAAAATTTTCATCCCAACATAAACTTTACTGCACACCATACTAAAACTTGTATAGAAAAGATTCCAAATGATTCTCTAACTTACCCCCCTAAATGACGGTCCTCCTGCCCATACAATCCCTTATAATGTATTTTCACCAAAATCAGTGAGGTCGAGTTTCTTGGCAGCCAGCACCAGGTATGGTATCTCAGCTTCTCGAGTAAGTACAAACACGGGATAACGTGCGTTTTAAAGTTCATTTCAAATGCTACAACATGGTTAAAATGGAATATTGATAAATAATTCGTGTAATGAGCACTGATTACATGATTTTTAGTACTCTCTGAGACGTCTGCCTTAGATTTAGCTGCCTTAAGTCAATACCTTTAAAGTCAAAACTCAATAAGATGGCAAATTACGAACAATCTGATTTTCTGCGTAGATAATGCCCTATCCTACTTGTACAAATCTGCTAACGTTTGAAATTGCAAAGATTATCTAAGCCAAGATATCATAGAAAAACGTTTAGTTTAGAGGCCCACGCTTTGGTCTTAATCACGCATGCGTACAAACAAAGAGTCTGATCTTGAATTCTGATTGAAATCGAATCGCTACATTCAAAATTTTCATCGCAAAATAAACTTTACTGCACACCACACTAAAACATGTATAGAAAAGATTCCAAATGATTCTCTAACTTACCCCCCTAAATGACGGTCCTCCTGCCCATACAATCCCTTATAATGTATTTTCACCAAAATCAGTGAGGTCGAGTTTCTTGGCAACCAGCACCAGGTATGGTATCTCAGCTTCTCGAATAAGGACAAACACGGGATAAAGTGCGTTTTAAAGTTCATTTCAAATGCTACAACATGGTGAAAATGGAATATTGATAAATAATTCGTGTAATGAGCACTGATTACATGAACTTTAGTACTCTCTGAGCCGTCTGCCCTAGATTTAGCTGCCTTAAGTCAATACCTTTAAAGTCAAAACTCAATAAGATGGCAAATTACGAACAATCTGATTTTCTGCGTAGATAATGCCCTATCCTACTTGTACAAATCTGCTACGTTTGGAATTGCAAAGATTATCCAAGCCAAGATATCATAGAAAAACTTTTATTTTAGGGGCCCACGCTTTGGTCTGAATCACGCATGCGTACAAACAAAGAGTCTGATCTTGAATTGTGATTATCGTAAAATAAACTTTACTGCACACCACACTAAAACATGTATAGAAAAGATTCCAAATGATTCTCTAACTTACGCCCCTAAATGACGGTCCTCCTGCCCATACAATCCCTAATGTATTTTAACCAAAATCAGTGAGGTCGAGTTTCCTTGCAGCCAGCACCAGGTATGGTATCTCAGCTTCTCGAGTAAGTACAAACACGGGATAAAGTGCGTTTTAAAGTTCATTTCAAATGCTACAACATGGTTAAAATGGAATATTGATAAATAATTCGTGTAATGAGCACTGATTACATGAACTTTAGTACTCTCTGAGCCGTCTACCCTAGATTTAGCTGCCTTAAGTCAATACCTTTAAAGTCAAATCCGAATAAGATGGCAAATTACCAACAATCTGACTTTCTGCGTAGATAATGCCCTATCCTACGTGTACAAATCTGCTAACGTTTGGAATTGCAAAGTATATCCAAGCCAAGATATCATAGAAAAACTTTTATTTTAGGGGCCCGCGCTTTGGTCTGAATCACGCATGCGTACAAACAAAGAGTCTGATCTTTAATTCTGATTATCGAAAAATAAACTTTACTGCACACCACACTAAAACATGTATAGAAAAGATTCCAAATGATTCTCTAACTTACCCCCCTAAATGACGGCCCTCCTGCCCATACAATCCCTTATAATGTATTTTCACCAAAATCAGTGAGGTCGAGTTTCCTTGCAGCCAGCACCAGGTATCGTATCTCAGCTTCTCGAGTAAGTACAAACACGGGATAAAGTGCGTTTTAAAGTTCATTTCAAATGCTACAACATGGTTAAAATGGAATATTGATAAATAATTCGTGTAATGAGCACTGATTACATGAACTTTAGTACTCTCTGAGCCGTCTGCCCTAGATTTAGCTGCCTTAAGTCAATACCTTTAAAGTCAAAACTCAATAAGATGGCAAATTACGAACAATCTGATTTTCTGCGTAGATAATGCCCTATCCTACTTGTACAAATCTGTTAACCTTTGGAATTGCAAAGATTATCCAAGCCAAGATATCATAGAAAAACTTTTATTTTAGGGGCCCACGCTTTGGTCTGAATCCCGCCTGCGTACAAACAAAGAGTCTGATCTTGAATTCTGATTGAAATCGAATCGTTATATTCAAAATTTTCATCCCAACATAAACTTTACTGCACACCATACTAAAACTTGTATAGAAAAGATTCGAAATGATTCTCTAACTTACCCCCCTAAATGACGGTCCTCCTGCCCATACAATCCCTTATAATGTATTTTCACCAAAATCAGTGAGGTCGAGTTTCCTTGCAGCCAGCACAAGTTATCGTATCTCAGCTTCTCGAGTAAGTACAAACACGGGATAAAGTGCGTTTTAAAGTTCATTTCAAATGCTACAACATGGTGAAAATGGAATATTGATAAATAATTCGTGTAATGAGCACTGATTACATGAACGTTAGTACTCTCTGAGCCGTCTGCCCTAGATTTAGCTGCCTTAAGTCAATACCTTTAAAGTCAAAACTCAATAAGATGGCAAATTACGAACAATCTGATTTTCTGCGTAGATAATGCCCTATCCTACTTGTACAAATCTGCTAACGTTTGAAATTGCAAAGATTATCTAAGCCAAGATATCATAGAAAAACGTTTAGTTTAGAGGCCCACGCTTTGGTCTTAATCACGCATGCGTACAAACAAAGAGTCTGATCTTGAATTCTGATTGAAATCGAATCGCTACATTCAAAATTTTCATCGCAAAATAAACTTTACTGCACACCACACTAAAACATGTATAGAAAAGATTCCAAATGATTCTCTAACTTACCCCCCTAAATGACGGTCCTCCTGCCCATACAATCCCTTATAATGTATTTTCACCAAAATCAGTGAGGTCGAGTTTCTTGGCAGCCAGCACCAGGTATGGTATCTCAGCTTCTCGAATAAGGACAAACACGGGATAAAGTGCGTTTTAAAGTTCATTTCAAATGCTACAACATGGTGAAAATGGAATATTGATAAATAATTCGTGTAATGAGCACTGATTATATGAACTTTAGTACTCTCTGAGCCGTCTGCCCTAGATTTAGCTGCCTTAAGTCAATACCTTTAAAGTCAAAACTCAATAAGATGGCAAATTACGAACAATCTGATTTTCTGCGTAGATAATGCCCTATCCTACTTGTACAAATCTGCTAACGTTTGGAATTGCAAAGATTATCCAAGCCAAGATATCATAGAAAAACTTTTATTTTAGGGGCCCACGCTTTGGTCTGAATCACGCATGCGTACAAACAAAGAGTCTGATCTTGAATTCTGATTGAAATCGAATCGTTACATTCAAAATTTTCATCGCAAAATAAACTTTACTGCACACCACACTAAAACATGTATAGAAAAGGTTCCAAATGATTCTCTAACTTACCCCTCTAAATGACGGTCCTCCTGTCCATACAATCCCTTATAATGTATTTTAACCAAAATCAGTGAGGTCGAGTTTCCTTGCAGCCCGCACCAGGTATCGTATCTCAGCTTCTCGAGTAAGTACAAACACGGGATAAAGTGCGTTTTAAAGTTCATTTCAAATGCTACAACATGGTGAAAATGGAATATTGATAAATAATTCGTGTAATGAGCACTGATTGCATGAACGTTAGTACTCTCTGAGCCGTCTGCCCTAGATTTAGCTGCCTTAAGTCAATACCTTTAAAGTCAAAACTCAATAAGATGGCAAATTACGAACAATCTGATTTTCTGCGTAGATAATGCCCTATCCTACTTGTACAAATCTGCTAACGTTTGGAATTGCAAAGATTATCCAAGCCAAGATATCATAGAAAAACTTTTATTTTAGGGGCCCACGCTTTGGTCTGAATCACGCATGCGTACAAACAAAGAGTCTGATCTTGAATTCTGATTGAAATCGAATCGTTACATTCAAAATTTTCATCGCAAAATAAACTTTACTGCACACCACACTAAAACATGTATAGAAAAGGTTCCAAATGATTCTCTAACTTACCCCTCTAAATGACGGTCCTCCTGTCCATACAATCCCTTATAATGTATTTTAACCAAAATCAGTGAGGTCGAGTTTCCTTGCAGCCCGCACCAGGTATCGTATCTCAGCTTCTCGAGTAAGTACAAACACGGGATAAAGTGCGTTTTAAAGTTCATTTCAAATGCTACAACATGGTGAAAATGGAATATTGATAAATAATTCGTGTAATGAGCACTGATTGCATGAACGTTAGTACTCTCTGAGCCGTCTGCCCTAGATTTAGCTGCCTTAAGTCAATACCTTTAAAGTCAAAACTCAATAAGATGGCAAATTACGAACAATCTGATTTTCTGCGTAGACAATGCCCTATCCTACTTGTACAAATCTGCTAACGTTTGGAATTGCAAAGATTATCCAAGCCAAGATATCATAGAAAAACTTTTAGTTTAGAGGCCCACGCTTTGGTCTGAATCACGCATGCGTACAAACAAAGAGTCTGATCTTGAATTCTGATTGAAATCGAATCGCTACATTCAGAATTTTCATCGCAAAATAAACTTTACTGCACACCACACTAAAACATGTATAGAAAAGATTCCAAATGATTCTCTAACTTACCCCCCTAAATGACGGTCCTCCTGCCCATACAATCCCTTATAATGTATTTTCACCAAAATCAGTGAGGTCGAGTTTCTTGGCAGCCAGCACCAGGTATGGTATCTCAGCTTCTCGAATAAGGACAAACACGGGATAACGTGCGTTTTAAAGTTCATTTCAAATGCTACAACATGGTGAAAATGGAATATTGATAAATAATTCGTGTAATGAGCACTGATTACATGAACTTTAGTACTCTCTGAGCCGTCTGCCCTAGATTTAGCTGCCTTAAGTCAATACCTTTAAAGTCAAAACTCAATAAGATGGCAAATTACCAACAATCTGATTTTCTGCGTAGATAATGCCCTATCCTACTTGTACAAATCTGCTAACGTTTGGAATTGCAAAGATTATCCAAGCCAAGATATCATAGAAAAACTTTTATTTTAGGGGCCCACGCTTTGGTCTGAATCCCGCATGCGTACAAACAAAGAGTCCGATCTTGAATTCTGATTGAAATCGAATCGTTACATTCAAAATTTTCATCCCAACATAAACTTTCCTGCACACCATACTAAAACTTGTATAGAAAAGATTCCAAATGATTCTCTAACTTACCCCCCTAAATGACGGTCCTCCTGCCCATACAATCCCTTATAATGTATTTTCACCAAAATCAGTGAGGTCGAGTTTCTTGGCAGCCAGCACCAGGTATGGTATCTCAGCTTCTCGAGTAAGTACAAACACGGGATAACGTGCGTTTTAAAGTTCATTTTAAATGCTACAACATGGTTAAAATGGAATATTGATAAATAATTCGTGTAATGAGCACTGATTACATGAACTTTAGTACTCTCTGAGCCGTCTGCCTTAGATTTAGCTGCATTAAGTCAATACCTTTAAAGTCAAAACTCAATAAGATGGCAAATTACGAACAATCTAATTTTCTGCGTAGATAATGCCCTATCCTACTTGTACAAATCTGCTAACGTTTGAAATTGCAAAGATCATCTAAGCCAAGATATCATAGAAAAACTTTTAGTTTAGAGGCCCACGCTTTGGTCTGAATCACGCATGCGTACAAACAAAGAGTCTGATCTTGAATTCTGATTGAAATCGAATCGCTACATTCAGAATCTTCATCGCAAAATAAACTTTACTGCACACCACACTAAAACATGTATAGAAAAGATTCCAAATGATTCTCTAACTTACCCCCCTAAATGACGGTCCTCCTGCCCATACAATCCCTTATAATGTATTTTCACCAAAATCAGTGAGGTCGAGTTTCTTGGCAGCCAGCACCAGGTATGGTATCTCAGCTTCTCGAATAAGGACAAACACGGGATAAAGTGCGTTTTAAAGTTTATTTCAAATGCTACAACATGGTGAAAATGGAATATTGATAAATAATTCGTGTAATGAGCACTGATTACATGAACTTTAGTACTCTCTGAGCCGTCTGCCCTAGATTTAGCTGCCTTAAGTCAATACCTTTAAAGTCAAAACTCAATAAGATGGCAAATTACTAACAATCTGATTTTCTGCGTAGATAATGCCCTATCCTACTTGTACAAATCTGCTAACGTTTGGAATTGAAAAGATTATCCAAGCCAAGATATCATAGAAAAACTTTTATTTTAGGGGCCCACGCTTTGGTGTGAATCCCGCATGCGTACAAACAAAGAGTCTGATCTTGAATTCTGATTGAAATCGAATCGTTAGATTTAAAATTTTCATCCCAACATAAACTTTACTGCACACCATACTAAAAGTTGTATAGAAAAGATTCCAAATGATTCTCTAACTTACCCCCCTAAATGACGGTCCTCCTGCCCATACAATCCCTTATAATGTAATTTCACCAAAATCAGTGAGGTCGAGTTTCTTGGCAGCCAGCACCAGGTATGGTATCTTAGGATCTCGAGTAAGTACAAAGACGGGATAACGTGCGTTTTAAAGTTCATTTCAAATGCTACAACATGGTTAAAATGGAATATTGATAAATAATTCGTGTAATGAGCACTGATTACATGAACTTTAGTACTCTCTGAGCCGTCTGCCCTAGATTTAACTGCCTTAAGTCAATACCTTTAAAGTCAAAACTCAATAAGATGGCAAATTACCAACAATCTGATTTTCTGCGTAGATAATGCCCTATCCTACTTGTACAAATCTGCTAACGTTTGGAATTGCAAAGATTATCCAAGCCAAGATATCATAGAAAAACTTTTATTTTAGGGGCCCACGCTTTGGTGTGAATCCCGCATGCGTACAAACAAAGAGTCTGATCTTGAATTCTGATTGAAATCGAATCGTTAGATTTAAAATTTTCATCCCAACATAAACTTTACTGCACACCATACTAAAAGTTGTATAGAAAAGATTCCAAATGATTCTCTAACTTACCCCCCTAAATGACGGTCCTCCTGCCCATACAATCCCTTATAATGTAATTTCACCAAAATCAGTGAGGTCGAGTTTCTTGGCAGCCAGCACCAGGTATGGTATCTCAGCTTCTCGAGTAAGTACAAAGACGGGATAACGTGCGTTTTAAAGTTCATTTCAAATGCTACAACATGGTTAAAATGGAATATTGATAAGTAATTCGTGTAATGAGCACTGATTACATGAACTTTAGTACTCTCTGAGACGTCTGCCTTAGATTTAGCTGCCTTAATTCAATACCTTTAAAGTCAAAACTCAATAAGATGGCAAATTACGAACAATCTGATTTTCTGCGTAGATAATGCCCTATCCTACTTGTACAAATCTTCTAACGTTTGAAATTGCAAAGATTATCTAAGCCAAGATATCATAGAAAAACTTTTAGTTTAGAGGCCCACGCTTTGGTGTTAATCTTGCATGCGTACAAACAAAGAGTCAGATCTTGAATTCTGATTGAAATCGAATCGCTACATTCAGAATTTTTATCGCAAAATAAACTTTACTGCACACCACACTAAAACATGTATAGAAAAGATTCCAAATGATTCTCTAACTTACCCCCCTAAATGACGGTCCTCCTGCCCATACAATCCCCTATAATGTATTTTCACCAAAATCAGTGAGGTCGAGTTTCTTGGCAGCCAGCACCAGGTATGGTATCTCAGCTTCTCGAATAAGTACAAACACGGGATAACGTGCGTTTTAAAGTTCATTTCAAATGCTACAACATGGTGAAAATGGAATATTGATAAATAATTCGTGTAATGAGCACTGATTACATGAACTTTAGTACTCTCTGAGCCGTCTGCCCTAGATTTAGCTGCCTTAAGTCAATACCTTTAAAGTCAAAACTCAATAAGATGGCAAATTACCAACAATCTGATTTTCTGCGTAGATAATGCCCTATCCTACTTGTACAAATCTGCTAACGTTTGGAATTGCAAAGATTATCCAAGCCAAGATATCATAGAAAAACTTTTATTTTAGGGGCCCACGCTTTGGTCTGAATCACGCATGCGTACAAACAAAGAGTCTGATCTTGAATTCTGATTGAAATCGAATCGTTACATTCAAAATTTTCATCGCAAAATAAACTTTACTGCACACCACACTAAAACATGTATAGAAAAGATTCCAAATGATTCTCTAACTTACCCCCCTAAATGACGGTCCTCCTGTCCATACAATCCCTTATAATGTATTTTCACCAAAATCAGTGAGGTCGAGTTTCTTCGCAGCCAGCACCAGGTATGGTATCTTAGGATCTCGAGTAAGTACAAACACGGGATAACGTGCGTTTTAAAGTTCATTTCAAATGCTACAACATGGTTAAAATGGAATATTGATAAATAATTCGTGTAATGAGTACTGATTACATGAACTTTAGTACTCTCTGAGACTTCTGCCTTAGATTTAGCTGCCTTAAGTCAATACCTTTAAAGTCAAAACTCAATAAGATGGCAAATTACGAACAATCTGATTTTCTGCGTAGATAATGCCCTATCCTACTTGTACAAATCTGCTAACGTTTGAAATTGCAAAGATTATCTAAGCCAAGATATCATAGAAAAACGTTTAGTTTAGAGGCCCACGCTTTGGTCTTAATCACGCATGCGTACAAACAAAGAGTCTGATCTTGAATTCTGATTGAAATCGAATCGTTACATTCAAAATTTTCATCGCAAAATAAACTTTACTGCACACCACACTAAAACATGTATAGAAAAGATTCCAAATGATTCTCTAACTTACCCCTCTAAATGACGGTTCTCCTGCCCATGCAATCCCTTATAATGTAATTTCACCAAAATCAGTGAGGTCAAGTTTCTTGGCAGCCAGCACCAGGTATGGTATCTCAGCTTCTCGAATAAGGACAAACACGGGATAAAGTGCGTTTTAAAGTTCATTTCAAATGCTACAACATGGTGAAAATGGAATATTGATAAATAATTCGTGTAATGAGCACTGATTACATGAACTTTAGTACTCTCTGAGCCGTCTGCCCTAGATTTAGCTGCCTTAAGTCAATACCTTTAAAGTCAAAACTCAATAAGATGGCAAATTACCAACAATCTGATTTTCTGCGTAGATAATGCCCTATCCTACTTGTACAAATCTGCTAACGTTTGGAATTGCAAAGATTATCCAAGCCAAGATATCATAGAAAAACTTTTATTTTAGGGGCCCACGCTTTGGTGTGAATCCCGCATGCGTACAAACAAAGAGTCTGATCTTGAATTCTGATTGAAATCGAATCGTTAGATTTAAAATTTTCATCCCAACATAAACTTTACTGCACACCATACTAAAAGTTGTATAGAAAAGATTCCAAATGATTCTCTAACTTACCCCCATAAATGACGGTCCTCCTGCCCATACAATCCCTTATAATGTATTTTCACCAAAATCAGTGAGGTCGAGTTTCTTGGCAGCCAGCACCAGGTATGGTATCTCAGCTTCTCGAATAAGTACAAACACGGGATAACGTGCGTTTTAAAGTTCATTTCAAATGCTACAACATGGTGAAAATGGAATATTGATAAATAATTCGTGTAATGAGCACTGATTACATGAACTTTAGTACTCTCTGAGCCGTCTGTCCTAGATTTAGCTGCCTTAAGTCAATACCTTTAAAGTCAAAACTCAATAAGATGGCAAATTACGAACAATCTGATTTTCTGCGTAGATAATGCCCTATCCTACTTGTACAAATCTGCTAACGTTTGGAATTGCAAAGATTATCCAAGCCAAGATATCATAGAGAAACTTTTATTTTAGGGGCCCACGCTTTGGTCTGAATCACGCATGCGTACAAACAAACAGTCTGATCTTGAATTCTGATTGAAATCGAATCGTTACATTCAAAATTTTCATCGCAAAATAAACTTTACTGCACACCACACTAAAACATGTATAGAAAAGATTCCAAATGATTCTCTAACTTACCCCCCTAAATGACGGTCCTCCTGTCCATACAATCCCTTATAATGTATTTTCACCAAAATCAGTGAGGTCGAGTTTCTTCGCAGCCAGCACCAGGTATGGTATCTTAGGATCTCGAGTAAGTACAAAGACGGGATAACGTGCGTTTTAAAGTTCATTTCAAATGCTACAACATGGTTAAAATGGAATATTGATAAATAATTCGTGTAATGAGCACTGATTACATGAACTTTAGTACTCTCTGAGACTTCTGCCTTAGATTTAGCTGCCTTAAGTCAATACCTTTAAAGTCAAAACTCAATAAGATGGCAAATTACGAACAATCTGATTTTCTGCGTAGATAATGCCCTATCCTACTTGTACAAATCTGCTAACGTTTGAAATTGCAAAGATTATCTAAGCCAAGATATCATAGAAAAACGTTTAGTTTAGAGGCCCACGCTTTGGTCTTAATCACGCATGCGTACAAACAAAGAGTCTGATCTTGAATTCTGATTGAAATCGAATCGCTACATTCAGAATTTTGATCGCAAAATAAACTTTACTGCACACCACACTAAAACATGTATAGAAAAGATTCCAAATGATTCTCTAACTTACCCCCCTAAATGACGGTCCTCCTGCCCATACAATCCCTTATAATGTATTTTCACCAAAATCAGTGAGGTCAAGTTTCTTGGCAGCCAGCACCAGGTATGGTATCTCAGCTTCTCGAATAAGGACAAACACGGGATAAAGTGCGTTTTAAAGTTCATTTCAAATGCTACAACATGGTGAAAATGGAATATTGATAAATAATTCGTGTAATGAGCACTGATTACATGAACTTTAGTACTCTCTGAGCCGTCTGCCCTAGATTTAGCTGCCTTAAGTCAATACCTTTAAAGTCAAAACTCAATAAGATGGCAAATTACCAACAATCTGATTTTGTGCGTAGATAATGCCCTATCCTACTTGTACAAATCTGCTAACGCTTGGAATTGCAAAGATTATCCAAGCCAAGATATCATAGAAAAACTTTTATTTTAGGGGCCCACGCTTTGGTCTGAATCACGCATGCGTACAAACAAACAGTCTGATCTTGAGTTCTGATTGAAATCGAATCGTTACATTCAAAATTTTCATCGCAAAATAAACTTTACTGCACACCACACTAAAACATTTATAGAAAAGATTCCAAATGATTCTCTAACTTACCCCCCTAAATGACGGTACTCCTGTCCATACAATCCCTTATAATGTATTTTCACCAAAATCAGTGAGGTCGAGTTTCTTGGCAGCCAGCACCAGGTATGGTATCTCAGCATCTCGAGTAAGTACAAACACGGGATAACGTCCGTTTTAAAGTTCATTTCAAATGCTACAACATGGTTAAAATGGAATATTGATAAATAATTCGTGTAATGAGCACTGATTACATGAACTTTAGGACTCTCTGAGACTTCTGCCTTAGATTTAGCTGCCTTAAGTCAATACCTTTAAAGTCAAAACTCAATAAGATGGCAAATTACGAACAATCTGATTTTCTGCGTAGATAATGCCCTATCCTACTTGTACAAATCTGCTAACGTTTGGAATTGCAAAGATTATCCAAGCCAATATATCATAGAAAAACTTTTATTTTAGGGGCCCACGCTTTGGTCTGAATCACGCATGCGTACAAACAAAGAGTCTGATCTTGAATTCTGATTGAAATCGAATCGTTACATTAAAAATTTTCATCGCAAAATAAACTTTACTGCACACCACACTAAAACATGTATAGAAAAGATTCAAAATGATTCTCTAACTTACCCCCCTAAATGACGGTCCTCCTGCCCATACAATCCCCTATAATGTATTTTCACCAAAATCAGTGAGGTCGAGTTTCTTGGCAGCCAGCACCAGGTATGGTATCTCAGCTTCTCGAATAAGTACAAACACGGGATAACGTGCGTTTTAAAGTTCATTTAAAATGCTACAACATGGTGAAAATGGAATATTTATAAATAATTCGTGTAATGAGCACTGATTACATGAACTTTAATACTCTCTGAGCCGTCTGCCTTAGATTTAGCTGCCTTAAGTCAATACCTTTAAAGTCAAAACTCAATAAGATGGCAAATTACGAACAATCTGATTTTCTGCGTAGATAATGCCCTATCCTACTTGTACAAATCTGCTAAAGTTTGGAATTGCAAAGATTATCCAAGCCAAGATATCATAGAAAAACTTTTATTTTAGGGGCCCACGCTTTGGTCTGAATCACGCATGCGTACAAACAAAGAGTCTGATCTTGAATTCTGATTGAAATCGAATCGTTACATTCAAAATTTTCATCGCAAAATAAACTTTACTGCACACCACACTAAAACATGTATAGAAAAGATTCCAAATGATTCTCTAACTTACCCCCCTAAATGACGGTCCTCCTGCCCATACAATCCCTTATAATGTATTTTCACCAAAATCAGTGAGGTCAAGTTTCTTGGCAGCCAGCACCAGGTATGGTATCTCAGCTTCTCGAATAAGGACAAACACGGGATAAAGTGCGTTTTAAAGTTCATTTCAAATGCTACAACATGGTGAAAATGGAATATTGATAAATAATTCGTGTAATGAGCACTGATTACATGAACTTTAGTACTCTCTGAGCCGTCTGCCCTAGATTTAGCTGCCTTAAGTCAATACCTTTAAAGTCAAAACTCAATAAGATGGCAAATTACCAACAATCTGATTTTCTGCGTAGATAATGCCCTATCCTACTTGTACAAATCTGCTAACGTTTGGAATTGCAAAGATTATCCAAGCCAAGATATCATAGAAAAACTTTTATTTTAGGGGCTCACGCTTTGGTGTGAATCCCGCATGCGTACAAACGAAGAGTCTGATCTTGAATTCTGATTGAAATCGAATCGTTAGATTTAAAATTTTCATCCCAACATAAACTTTACTGCACACCACACTAAAACATGTATAGAAAAGATTCCAAATGATTCTCTAACTTACCCCCCTAAATGACGGTCCTCCTGTCCATACAATCCCTTATAATGTATTTTCACCAAAATCAGTGAGGTCGAGTTTCTTCGCAGCCAGCACCAGGTATGGTATCTTAGGATCTCGAGTAAGTACAAAGACGGGATAACGTGCGTTTTAAAGTTCATTTCAAATGCTACAACATGGTTAAAATGGAATATTGATAAATAATTCGTGTAATGAGCACTGATTACATGAACTTTAGTACTCTCTGAGACGTCTGCCTTAGATTTAGCTGCCTTAAGTCAATACCTTTAAAGTCAAAACTCAATAAGATGGCAAATTACGAAATATCTGATTTTCTGCGTAGATAATGCCCTATCCTACTTGTACAAATCTGCTAACGTTTAAAATTGCAAAGATTATCTAAGCCAAGATATCATAGAAAAACTTTTAACTTAGAGGCCCACGCCTTGGCTATAATCACGCATGCGTACAAACAAAGAGTCTGATCTTGAATTCTGATTGAAATCGAATCGCTACATTCAGAATTTTCATCGCAAAATAAACTTTACTGCACACCACACTAAAACATGTATAGAAAAGATTCCAAATGATTCTCTAACTTATCCCCCTAAATGACGGTCCTCCTGCCCATACCATCCCTTATAATGTATTTTCACCAAAATCAGTGAGGTCGAGTTTCTTGGCAGCCAGCACCAGGTATGGTATCTCAGCTTCTCGAATAAGTACAAACACGGAATAAAGTGCGTTTTAAAGTTCACTTCAAATGCTACAACATGGTGAAAATGGAATATTGATAAATAATTCGTGTAATGAGCACTGATTACATGAACTTTAGTACTCTCTGAGACGTCTGCCTTAGATTTAGCTGCCTTAAGTCAATACCTTTAAAGTCAAAACTCAATAAGATGGCAAATTACGAACAATCTGATTTTCTGCGTAGATAATGCCCTATCCTACTTGTACAAATCTGCTAACGTTTGAAATCGCAAAGATTATCTAAGCCAAGATATCATAGAAAAACTTTTAGTTTAGAGGCCCACGCTTTGGTCTTAATCACGCATGCGTGCAAACAAAGAGTCTGATCTTGAATTCTGATTGAAATCGAATCGCTACATTCAAAATTTTCATCGCAAAATAAACTTTACTGCACACCACACTAAAACATGTATAGAAAAGATTCCAAATGATTCTCTAACTTACCCCCCTAAATGACGGTCCTCCTGTCCATACAATCCCTTATAATGTATTTTCACCAAAATCAGTGAGGTCGAGTTTCTTGGCAGCCAGCACCAGGTATGGTATCTCAGCTTCTCGAGTAAGTACAAACACGGGATCAAGTGCGTTTTAAAGTTCATTTCAAATGCTACAACATGGTGAAAATGGAATATTGATAAATAATTCGTGTAATGAGCACTGATTACATAAACTTTAGTACTCTCTAAGCCGTCTGCCCTAGATTTAGCTGCCTTAAGTCAATACCTTTAAAGTCAAAACTCAATAAGATGGGAAATTACGAACAATCTGATTTTCTGCGTAGATAATGCCCTATCCTACTTGTACAAATCTGCTAACGTTTGGAATTGCAAAGATTATCCAAGCCAAGATATCATAGAAAAACTTTTATTTTAGGGGCCCACGCTTTCGTCTGAATCACGCATGCGTACAAACAAAGAGTCTGATCTTGAATTCTGATTGAAATCGAATCGTTACATTCAAAATTTTCATCGCAACATAAACTTTACTGCACACCATACTAAAACTTGTATAGAAAAGATTCCAAATGATTCTCTAACTTACCCCCCTAAATGACGGTCCTCCTGCCATTACAATCCCTTATAATGTATTTTTACCAAAATCAGTGAGGTCGAGTTTCTTGGCAGCCAGCACCAGGTATGGTATCTCAGCTTCTCGAATAAGGACAAACACGGGATCAAGTGCGTTTTAAAGTTCATTTCAAATACTACAACATGGTGAAAATGGAATATTGATAAATAGATCGTGTAATGAGCACTGATTACATGATCTTTAGTACTCTCTGAGCCGTCTGCCCTAGATTTAGCTGCCCTAAGTCAATACCTTTAAAGTCAAAACTCAATAAGATGGCAAATTACCAACAATCTGATTTTCTGCGTAGATAATGCCCTATCCTACTTGTACAAATCTGCTAACGTTTGGAATTGCAAAGATTATCCAAGCCAAGATATCATAGAAAAACTTTTATTTTAGGGGCCCACGCTTTGGTCTGAATCACGCATGCGTACAAACAAAGAGTCTGATCTTGAATTCTGATTGAAATCGAATCGTTACATTAAAAATTTTCATCGCAACATAAACTTTACTGCACACCACACTAAAACATGTATAGAAAAGATTCCAAATGATTCTCTAACTTACCCCCCTAAATGACGGTCCTCCTGTCCATACAATCCCTTATAATGTATTTTCACCAAAATCAGTGAGGTCGAGTTTCTTCGCAGCCAGCACCAGGTATGGTATCTTAGGATCTCGAGTAAGTACAAAGACGGGATAACGTGCGTTTTAAAGTTCATTTCAAATGCTACAACATGGTTAAAATGGAATATTGATAAATAATTCGTGTAATGAGCACTGATTACATGAACTTTAGTACTCTCTGAGACGTCTGCCTTAGATTTAGCTGCCTTAAGTCAATACCTTTAAAGTCAAAACTCAATAAGATGGCAAATTACGAAATATCTGATTTTCTGCGTAGATAATGCCCTATCCTACTTGTACAAATCTGCTAACGTTTAAAATTGCAAAGATTATCTAAGCCAAGATATCATAGAAAAACTTTTAGTTTAGAGGCCCACGCCTTGGCCTTAATCACGCATGCGTACAAACAAAGAGTCTGATCTTGAATTCTGATTGAAATCGAATCGCTACATTCAGAATTTTCATCGCAAAATAAACTTTACTGCACACCACACTAAAACATGTATAGAAAAGATTCCAAATGATTCTCTAACTTATCCCCCTAAATGACGGTCCTCCTGCCCATACCATCCCTTATAATGTATTTTCACCAAAATCAGTGAGGTCGAGTTTCTTGGCAGCCAGCACCAGGTATGGTATCTCAGCTTCTCGAATAAGTACAAACACGGAATAAAGTGCGTTTTAAAGTTCACTTCAAATGCTACAACATGGTGAAAATGGAATATTGATAAATAATTCGTGTAATGAGCACTGATTACATGAACTTTAGTACTCTCTGAGACGTCTGCCTTAGATTTAGCTGCCTTAAGTCAATACCTTTAAAGTCAAAACTCAATAAGATGGCAAATTACGAACAATCTGATTTTCTGCGTAGATAATGCCCTATCCTACTTGTACAAATCTGCTAACGTTTGAAATCGCAAAGATTATCTAAGCCAAGATATCATAGAAAAACTTTTAGTTTAGAGGCCCACGCTTTGGTCTTAATCACGCATGCGTGCAAACAAAGAGTCTGATCTTGAATTCTGATTGAAATCGAATCGCTACATTCAAAATTTTCATCGCAAAATAAACTTTACTGCACACCACACTAAAACATGTATAGAAAAGATTCCAAATGATTCTCTAACTTACCCCCCTAAATGACGGTCCTCCTGCCATTACAATCCCTTATAATGTATTTTTACCAAAATCAGTGAGGTCGAGTTTCTTGGCAGCCAGCACCAGGTATGGTATCTCAGCTTCTCGAATAAGGACAAACACGGGATCAAGTGCGTTTTAAAGTTCATTTCAAATGCTACAACATGGTGAAAATGGAATATTGATAAATAGATCGTGTAATGAGCACTGATTACATGAACTTTAGTACTCTCTGAGCCGTCTGCCCTAGATTTAGCTGCCCTAAGTCAATACCTTTAAAGTCAAAACTCAATAAGATGGCAAATTACCAACAATCTGATTTTCTGCGTAGATAATGCCCTATCCTACTTGTACAAATCTGCTAACGTTTGGAATTGCAAAGATTATCCAAGCCAAGATATCATAGAAAAACTTTTATTTTAGGGGCCCACGCTTTGGTCTGAATCACGCATGCGTACAAACAAAGAGTCTGATCTTGAATTCTGATTGAAATCGAATCGTTACATTAAAAATTTTCATCGCAACATAAACTTTACTGCACACCATACTAAAACTTGTATAGAAAAGATTCCAAATGATTCTCTAACTTACCCCCCTAAATGACGGTCCTCCTGCCCATACAATCCCTTATAATGTATTTTCACCAAAATCAGTGAGGTCGAGTTTCTTGGCAGCCAGCACCAGGTATGGTATCTCAGCTTCTCGAATAAGGACAAACACGGGATAAAGTGCGTTTTAAAGTTCATTTCAAATGCTACAACATGGTGAAAATAGAATATTGATAAATAATTCGTGTAATGAGCACTGATTACATGAACTTTAGTACTCTCTGAGCCGTCTGCCCTAGATTTAGCTGCCTTAAGTCAATACCTTTAAAGTCAAAACTCAATAAGATTGCAAATTACGAACAATCTGATTTTCTGCGTAGATAATGCCCTATCCTACTTGTACAAATCTGCTAACGTTTGGAATTGCAAAGATTATCCAAGCCAAGATATCATAGAAAAACTTTTATTTTAGGGGCCCACGCTTTCGTCTGACTCCCGCATGCGTACAAAAAAGAGTCTGATCTTGAATTCTGATTGAAATCGAATCGTTACATTCAGAATTTTCATCGCAAAATAAACTTTACTGCACACCACACTAAAACATGTATAGAAAAGATTCCAAATGATTCTCTAACTTACCCCCCTAAATGACGGTCCTCCTGTCCATACAATCCCTTATAATGTATTTTCACCAAAATCAGTGAGGTCGAGTTTCTTCGCAGCCAGCACCAGGTATGGTATCTTAGGATCTCGAGTAAGTACAAAGACGGGATAACGTGCGTTTTAAAGTTCATTTCAAATGCTACAACATGGTTAAAATGGAATATTGATAAATAATTCGTGTAATGAGCACTGATTACATGAACTTTAGTACTCTCTGAGACGTCTGCCTTAGATTTAGCTGCCTTAAGTCAATACCTTTAAAGTCAAAACTCAATAAGATGGCAAATTACGAAATATCTGATTTTCTGCGTAGATAATGCCCTATCCTACTTGTACAAATCTGCTAACGTTTAAAATTGCAAAGATTATCTAAGCCAAGATATCATAGAAAAACTTTTAGTTTAGAGGCCCACGCCTTGGCCTTAATCACGCATGCGTACAAACAAAGAGTCTGATCTTGAATTCTGATTGAAATCGAATCGCTACATTCAGAATTTTCATCGCAAAATAAACTTTACTGCACACCACACTAAAACATGTATAGAAAAGATTCCAAATGATTCTCTAACTTATCCCCCTAAATGACGGTCCTCCTGCCCATACCATCCCTTATAATGTATTTTCACCAAAATCAGTGAGGTCGAGTTTCTTGGCAGCCAGCACCAGGTATGGTATCTCAGCTTCTCGAATAAGTACAAACACGGAATAAAGTGCGTTTTAAAGTTCACTTCAAATGCTACAACATGGTGAAAATGGAATATTGATAAATAATTCGTGTAATGAGCACTGATTACATGAACTTTAGTACTCTCTGAGACGTCTGCCTTAGATTTAGCTGCCTTAAGTCAATACCTTTAAAGTCAAAACTCAATAAGATGGCAAATTACGAACAATCTGATTTTCTGCGTAGATAATGCCCTATCCTACTTGTACAAATCTGCTAACGTTTGAAATCGCAAAGATTATCTAAGCCAAGATATCATAGAAAAACTTTTAGTTTAGAGGCCCACGCTTTGGTCTTAATCACGCATGCGTGCAAACAAAGAGTCTGATCTTGAATTCTGATTGAAATCGAATCGCTACATTCAAAATTTTCATCGCAAAATAAACTTTACTGCACACCACACTAAAACATGTATAGAAAAGATTCCAAATGATTCTCTAACTTACCCCCCTAAATGACGGTCCTCCTGCCCATACAATCCCTTATAATGTATTTTCACCAAAATCAGTGAGGTCGAGTTTCTTGGCAGCCAGCACCAGGTATGGTATCTCAGCTTCTCGAATAAGTACAAACACGGGATAAAGTGTGTTTTAAAGTTCACTTCAAATGCTACAACATGGTGAAAATGGAATATTGATAAATAATTCGTGTAATGAGCACTGATTACATGAACTTTAGTACTCTCTGAGCCGTCTGCCCTAGATTTAGCTGCCTTAAGTCAATACCGTTAAAGTCAAAACTCAATAAGATTGCAAATTACGAACAATCTGATTTTCTGCGTAGATAATGCCCTATCCTACTTGTACAAATCTGCTAACGTTTGAAATTGCAAAGATTATCCAAGCCAAGATATCATAGAAAAACCTTTATTTTGGAGGCCCACGCTTTGGTCTTAATCTCGCATGCGTACAAACAAAGAGTCTGATCTTGAATTCTGATTGAAATCGAATCGCTACATTCAGAATTTTCATCGCAAAATAAACTTTACTGCACACCACACTAAAACATGTATAGAAAAGATTCCAAATGATTCTCTAACTAACCCCCATAAATGACGGTCTTCCTGCCCATACAATCCCTTATAATGTATTTTCACCAAAATCAGTGAGGTCGAGTTTCTTGGCAGCCGGCACCAGGTATGGTATCTCAGCTTCTCGAATAAGGACAAACACGGGATAACGTGCGTTTTAAAGTTCATTTCAAATGCTACAACATGGTGAAAATAGAATATTAATAAATAATTCGTGTAATGAGCACTGATTACATGAACTTTAGTACTCTCTGAGCCGTCTGCCCTAGATTTAGCTGCCTTAAGTCAATACCTTTAAAGTCAAAACTCAATAAGATGGCAAATTACGAACAATCTGATTTTCTGCGTAGATAATGCCCTATCCTACTTGTACAAATCTGCTAACGTTTGGAATTGCAAAGATTATCCAAGCCAAGATATCATAGAAAAACTTTTATTTTAGGGGCCCACGCTTTGGTCTGAATCACGCATGCGTACAAACAAAGAGTCTGATCTTGAATTCTGATTGAAATCGAATCGTTACATTCAAAATTTTCATCGCAAAATAAACTTTACTGCACACCACACTAAAACATGTATAGAAAAGATTCCAAATGATTCTCTAACTTACCCCCCTAAATGACGGTCCTCCTGCCCATACAATCCGTTATAATGTATTTTTTTAAAAAAAATCAGTGAGGTCGAATTTCTTGGCAGCCAGCACCAGGTATGGTATCTCAGCTTCTCGAATAAGGAGAAACACGGGATAAAGTGCGTTTTTAAGTTCATTTCAAATGCTACAACATGGTGAAAATGGAATATTGATAAATAATTCGTGTAATGAGCACTGATTACATAAACTTTAGTACTCTCTAAGCCGTCTGCCCTAGATTTAGCTGCTTTAAGTCAATACCTTTAAAGTCAAAACTCAATAAGATGGGAAATTACGAACAATCTGATTTTCTGCGTAGATAATGCCCTATCCTACTTGTACAAATCTGCTAACGTTTGGAATTGCAAAGATTATCCAAGCCAAGATATCATAGAAAAACTTTTATTTTAGGGGCCCACGCTTTGGTCTGAATCACGCATGCGTACAAACAAAGAGTCTGATCTTGAATTCTGATTGAAATCGAATCGTTACATTCAAAATTTTCATCGCAACATAAACTTTACTGCACACCATACTAAAACTTGTATAGAAAAGATTCCAAATGATTCTCTAACTTACCCCCCTAAATGACGGTCCTCCTGCCCATACAATCCCTTATAATGTATTTTCACCAAAATCAGTGAGGTCGAGTTTCTTGGCAGCCAGCACCAGGTATGGTATCTCAGCTTCTCGAATAAGGACAAACACGGGATAAAGTGCGTTTTAAAGTTCATTTCAAATTCTACAACATGGTGAAAATGGAATATTGATAAATAATTCGTGTAATGAGCACTGATTACATGAACTTTAGTACTCTCTGAGCCGTCTGCCCTAGATTTAGCTGCCTTAAGTCAATACATTTAAAGTCAAAACTCAATAAGATTGCAAATTACGAACAATCTGATTTTCTGCGTAGATAATGCCCTATCCTACTTGTACAAATCTGCTAACGTTTGGAATTGCAAAGATTATCCAAGCCAAGATATCATAGAAAAACTTTTATTTTAGGGGCCCACGCTTTCGTCTGAATCCCGCATGCGTACAAAAAAGAGTCTGATCTTGAATTCTGATTGAAATCGAATCGTTACATTCAGAATTTTCATCGCAAAATAAACTTTACTGCACACCACACTAAAACATGTATAGAAAAGATTCCAAATGATTCTCTAACTTACCCCCCTAAATGACGGTCCTCCTGTCCATACAATCCCTTATAATGTATTTTCACCAAAATCAGTGAGGTCGAGTTTCTTGGCAGCCAGCACCAGGTATGGTATCTCAGCTTCTCGAGTAAGTACAAAGACGGGATAACGTGTGTTTTAAAGTTCATTTCAAATGCTACAACATGGTGAAAATGAAATATTGATAAATAATTCGTGTAATGAGCACTGATTACATGAACTTTAGTACTCTCTGAGCCGTCTGCCCTAGATTTAGCTGCCTTAAGTCAATACCTTTAAAGTCAAAACTCAATAAGATGGCAAATTACGAACAATCTGATTTTCTGCGTAGATAATGCCCTATCCTACTTGTACAAATCTGCTAACGTTTGAAATTGCAAAGATTATCCAAGCCAAGATATCATAGAAAAACTTTTATTTTAGAGGCCCACGCTTTGGTCTGAATCACGCATGCGTACAAACAAAGAGTCTGATCTTGAATTCTGATTGAAATCGAATCGCTACATTCAAAATTTTCATCGCAAAATAAACTTTACTGCACACCACACTAAAACATGTATAGAAAAGATTCCAAATGATTCTCTAACTTACCCCCCTAAATGACGGTCCTCCTGTCCATACAATCCCTTATAATGTATTTTCACCAAAATCAGTGAGGTCGAGTTTTCTTGCAGCCAGCACCAGGGATCGCATCTCAGCTTCTCGAGTAAGGACAAACACGGGATAAAGTGCGTTTTAAAGTTCATTTCAAATGCTACAACATGGTGAAAATTAAATATTGATAAATAATTCGTGTAATGAGCACTGATTACATGAATTTTAGTACTCTCTGAGCCGTCTGCCCTAGATTAAGCTGCCTTAAGTCAATACCTTTAAAGTCAAAACTCAATAAAATGGCAAATTACCAACAATCTGATTTTCTCCGTAGATAATGCCCTATCCTACTTGTACAAATCTGCTAACGTTTGGAATTGCAAAGATTATCCAAGCCAACATATCATAGAAAAACTTTTATTTTAGGAGCCCACGCTTTGGTCTGAATCCCGCATGCGTACAAACAAAGAGTCTGATCTTGAATTCTGATTGAAATCGAATCGTTACATTCAAAATTTTCATCCCAACATAAACTTTACTGCACACCATACTAAAACTTGTATAGAAAAGATTCCAAATGATTCTCTAACTTACCCCTCTAAATTACGGTCCTCCTGCCCATACAATCCCTTATAATGTATTTTCACCAAAATCAGTGAGGTCGAGTTTCTTGGCAGCCAGCACCAGGTATGGTATCTCAGCTTCTCGAGTAAGTACAAAGACGGGATAACGTGCGTTTTAAAGTTCATTTCAAATGCTACAACATGGTGAAAATGGAATATTGATAAATAATTCGTGTAATGAGCACTGAGTACATGAACTTTAGTACTCTCTAAGCCGTCTGCCCTAGATTTAGCTGCCTTAAGTCAATACCTTTAAAGTCAAAACTCAATAAGATGGCAAATTACGAACAATCTGATTTTCTGCGTAGATAATGCCCTATCCTACTTGTACAAATCTGCTAACGTTTGAAATTGCAAAGATTATCTAAGCCAAGATATCATAGAAAAACTTTTATTTTAGAGGCCCACGCTTTGGTCTTAATCACGCATGCGTACAAACAAAGAGTCTGATCTTGAATTCTGATTGAAATCGAATCGCTACATTCAGAATTTTCATCGCAAAATAAACTTTACTGCACACCACACTAAAACATGTATAGAAAAGATTCCAAATGATTCTTTAACTTACCCCCCTAAATGACGGTCCTCCTGCCCATACAATCCCTTATAATGTATTTTCACCAAAATCAGTGAGGTCGAGTTTCCTTGCAGCCAGCACCAGGTATCGTATCTCAGCTTCTCGAGTAAGTACAAACACGGGATAAAGTGCGTTTTAAAGTTCATTTCAAATGCTACAACATGGTGAAAATGGAATATTGATAAATAATTCGTGTAATGAGCACTGGTTACATGAACTTTAGTACTCTCTCAGCCGTCTGCCCTAGATTTAGCTGCCTTAAGTCAATACATTTAAAGTGAAAACTCAATAAGATGGCAAATTACCAACAATCTGATTTTCTGCGTAGATAATGCCCTATCCTTCTTATACAAATCTGCTAACGTTTGGAATTGCAAAGATTATCCAAGCCAAGATATCATAGAAAAACTTTTATTTTAGGGGCCCACGCTTTGGTCTGAATCACGCATGCGTACAAACAAAGAGTCTGATCTTGAATTCTGATTGAAATCGAATCGTTACATTCAAAATTTTCATCGCAAAATAAACTTTACTGCACACCACACTAAAACATGTATAGAAAATATTCCAAATGATTCTCTAACTTACCCCCTTAAATGACGGTCCTCCTGCCCATACAATCCCTTATAATGTATTTTCACCAAAATCAGTGAGGTCGAGTTTCTTGGCAGCGAGTACCAGGTATGGTATCTCAGCTTCTCGAATAAGGACAAACACGGAATAAAGTGCGTTTTAAAGTTCATTTCAAATGCTACAACATGGTGAAAATGGAATATTGATAAATAATTCGTGTAATGAGCACTGATTACACGAACTTTAGTACTCTCTGAGCCGTCTGCCCTAGATTTAGCTGCCTTAAGTCAATACCTTTAAAGTCAAAACTCAATAAGATGGCAAATTACGAACAATCTGATTTTCTGCGTAAATAATGCCCTATCCTACTTGTACAAATCTGCTAACGTTTGAAATTGCAAAGATTATCTAAGCCAAGATATCATAGAAAAACTTTTATTTTAGAGGCCCACGCTTTGGTCTTAATCACGCATGCGTACAAACAAAGAGTCTGATCTTGAATTCTGATTGAAATCGAATCGCTACATTCAGAATTTTCATCGCAAAATAAACTTTACTGCACACCACACTAAAACATGTATAGAAAAGATTCCAAATGATTCTCTAACTTACCCCCCTAAATGACGGTCCTCCTGCCCATACAATCCCTTATAATGTATTTTCACCAAAATCAGTGAGGTCGAGTTTCTTGGAAGCCAGCACCAGGTATGGTATCTCAGCTTCTCGAATAAGGACAAACACGGGATAAAGTGCGTGTTAAAGTTCATTTCAAATGCTACAACATGGTGAAAATGGAATATTGATAAATAATTCGTGTAACGAGCACTGATCACATGAACTTTAGTACTCTCTGAGCCGTCTGCCCTAGATTTAGCTGCCTTAAGTCAATACCTTTAAAGTCAAAACTCAATAAGATGGCAAATTACGAACAATCTGATTTTCTGCGTAGATAATGCCCTATCCTACTTGTACAAATCTGCTAACGTTTGGAATTGCAAAGATTATCCAAGCCAAGATATCATAGAAAAACTTTTATTTTAGGGGCCCACGCTTTGGTCTGAATCACGCATGCGTACAAACAAAGAGTCTGATCTTGAATTCTGATTGAAATCGAATCGTTACATTCAAAATTTTCATCGCAAAATAAACTTTACTTCACACCACACTAAAACATGTATAGAAAATATTCCAAATGATTCTCTAACTTACCCCCCTAAATGACGGTCCTCCTGCCCATACAATCCCTCATAATGTATTTTCACCAAAATCAGTGAGGTCGAGTTTCTTGGCAGCGAGCACCAGGTAAGGTATCTCAGCTTCTCGAATAAGGACAAACACGGGATGAAGTGCGTTTTAAAGTTCATTTCAAATGCTACAACATGGTGAAAATTGAATATTGATAAATAATTCGTGTAATGAGCACTGATTACATGAACTTTAGTACTCTCTGAGCCGTCTGCCCTAGATTAAGCTGCCTTAAGTCAATACATTTAAAGTCAAAACTCAATAAGATGGCAAATTCCCAACAATCTGATTTTCTGCGTAGATAATGCCCTATCCTACTTGTACAAATCTGCTAACGTTTGGAATTGCAAAGATTATCCAAGCCAAGATATCATAGAAAAACTTTTATTTTAGGAGCCCACGCTTTGGTCTGAATCCCGCATGCGTACAAACAAAGAGTCTGATCTTGAATTCTGATTGAAATCGAATCGTTACATTCAAAATTTTCATCCCAACATAAACTTTACGGCACACCGTACTAAAACTTGTATAGAAAAGATTCCAAATGATTCTCTAACTTACCCCTCTAAATTACGGTCCTCCTGCCCATACAATCCCTTATAATGTATTTTCACCAAAATCAGTGAGGTCGAGTTTCTTGGCAGCCAGCACCAGGTATGGTATCTCAGCTTCTCGAGTAAGTACAAAGACGGGATAACGTGCGTTTTAAAATTCATTTCAAATGCTACAACATGGTTAAAATGGAATATTGATAAATAATTCGTGTAATGAGCACTGATTACATGAACTTTAGTACGCTCTGAGACGTCTGCCTTAGATTTAGCTGCCTTAAGTCAATACCTTTAAAGTCAAAACTCATTAAGATGGCAAATTAGGAACAATCTGATTTTCTGCGTAGATAATGCCCTATCCTACTTGTACAAATCTGCTAACGTTTGAAATTGCAAAGATTATCTAAGCCAAGATATCATAGAAAAACTTTTATTTTAGAGGCCCACGCTTTGGTCTTAATCACGCATGCGTACAAACAAAGAGTCTGATCTTGAATTCTGATTGAAATCGAATCGCTACATTCAGAATTTTCATCGCAAAATAAACTTTACTACACACCACACTAAAACATGTATAGAAAAGATTCCAAATCATTCTCTAACTTACCCCCCTAAATGACGGTCCTCCTGCCCATACAATCCCTTATAATGTATTTTCACCAAAATCAGTGAGGTCGAGTTTCCTTGCAGCCAGCACCAGGTATCGTATCTCAGCTTCTCGAGTAAGTACAAACACGGGATAAAGTGCGTTTTAAAGTTCATTTCAAATGCTACAACATGGTGAAAATGAAATTTTGATAAATAATTCGTGTAATGAGCACTGGTTACATGAACTTTAGTACTCTCTAAGCCGTCTGCCCTAGATTTAGCTGCCTTAAGTCAATACATTTAAAGTCAAAACTCAATAAGATGGCAAATTACCAACAATCTGATTTTCTGCGTAGATAATGCCCTATCCTTCTTATACAAATCTGCTAACGTTTGGAATTGCAAAGATTATCCAAGCCAAGATATCATAGAAAAACTTTTATTTTAGGGGCCCACGCTTTTGTCTGAATCACGCATGCGTACAAACAAAGAGTCTGATCTTGAATTCTGATTGAAGTCGAATCGTTACATTCAAAATTTTCATCGCAAAATAAACTTTACTGCACACCACACTAAAACATGTATAGAAAATATTCCAAATGATTCATTAACTTACCCCCCTAAATGACGGTCCTCCTGCCCATACAATCCCTTATAATGTATTTTCACCAAAATCAGTGAGGTCGAGTTTCTTGGCAGCCAGCACCAGGTATGGTATCTCAGCTTCTCGAATAAGGACAAACACGGGATAAAGTGCGTTTTAAAGTTCATTTCAAATGCTACAACATGGTGAAAATGGAATATTGATAAATAATTCGTGTAATGAGCACTGAGTACATGAACTTTAGTACTCTCTAAGCCGTCTGCCCTAGATTTAGCTGCCTTAAGTCAATACCTTTAAAGTCAAAACTCAATAAGATGGCAAATTACGAACAATCTGATTTTCTGCGTAGATAATGCCCTATCCTACTTGTACAAATCTGCTAACGTTTGAAATTGCAAAGATTATCTAAGCCAAGATATCATAGAAAAACTTTTATTTTAGAGGCCCACGCTTTGGTCTTAATCACGCATGCGTACAAACAAAGAGTCTGATCTTGAATTCTGATTGAAATCGAATCGCTACATTCAGAATTTTCATCGCAAAATAAACTTTACTGCACACCACACTAAAACATGTATAGAAAAGATTCCAAATGATTCTCTAACTTACCCCCCTAAATGACGATCCTCCTGCCCATACAATCCCTTATAATGTATTTTCACCAAA
Source organism: Ricordea florida (assembly GCA_949710005.1). Classification (NCBI taxonomy): domain Eukaryota; kingdom Metazoa; phylum Cnidaria; class Anthozoa; order Corallimorpharia; family Ricordeidae; genus Ricordea; species Ricordea florida. The sequence goes on along the minus strand of OX453273.1, from coordinate 24,060,865 downwards.
ATCAGTGAGGTCGAGTTTCTTGGCAGCGAGTACCAGGTATGGTATCTCAGCTTCTCGAATAAGGACAAACACGGGATAAAGTGCGTTTTAAAGCTCATTTCAAATGCTACAACATGGTGAAAATGGAATATTGATAAATAATTCGTGTAATGAGCACTGATTACATGAACTTTAGTACTCTCTGAGCCGTCTGCCCTAGATTTGGCTGCCTTAAGTCAATACATTTAAAGTCAAAACTCAATAAGATGGCAAATTACTAACAATCTGATTTTCTGCGTAGATAATGCCCTATCCTACTTGTACAAATCTGCTAACGTTTGGAATTGCAAAGATTATCCAAGCCAAGATATCATAGAAAAACTTTTATTTTAGGGGCCCACGCTTTGGTCTGAATCACGCATGCGTACAAACAAAGAGTCTGATCTTGAATTCTGATTGAAATCGAATCGTTACATTCAAAATTTTCATCGCAAAATAAACTTTACTGCACACCACACTAAAACATGTATAGAAAAGATTCCAAATGACTCTATAACTTACCCCCCTAAATGACGGTCCTCCTGTCCATACAATCCCTTATAATGTATTTTCACCAAAATCAGTGAGGTCGAGTTTCCTTGCAGCCAGCACCAGGTATCGTATCTCAGCTTCTCTAGTAAGTACAAACACGGGATAAAGTGCGTTTTAAAGTTCATTTCAAATGATACAACATGGTGAAAATGGAATATTGATAAATAATTCGTGTAATGAGCACTGGTTACATGAACTTTAGTACTCTCTGAGCCGTCTGCCCTAGATTTGGCTGCCTTAAGTCAATACCTTTAAAGTCAAAACTCAATAAGATGGCAAATTACGAACAATCTTATTTTCTGCGTAGATAATGCCCTATCCTACTTGTACAAATCTGCTAACGTTTGGAATTGCAAAGATTATCCACGCCAAGATATCATAGAAAAACTTTTATTTTAGGGGCCCACGCTTTGGTCTGAATCACGCATGCGTACAAACAAAGAGTCTGATCTTGAATTCTGATTGAAATCGAATCGTTACATTCAAAATTTTCATCGCAAAATAAACTTTACTGCACACCACACTAAAACATGTATAGAAAAGATTCCAAATGACTCTATAACTTACCCCCCTAAATGACGGTCCTCCTGTCCATACAATCCCTTATAATGTATTTTCACCAAAATCAGTGAGGTCGAGTTTCCTTGCAGCCAGCACCAGGTATCGTATCTCAGCTTCTCTAGTAAGTACAAACACGGGATAACGTGCGTTTTAAAGTTCATTTCAAATGATACAACATGGTGAAAATGGAATATTGATAAATAATTCGTGTAATGAGCACTGGTTACATGAACTTTAGTACTCTCTGAGAAGTCTGCCCTAGATTTGGCTGCCTTAAGTCAATACCTTTAAAGTCAAAACTCAATAAGATGGCAAATTACGAACAATCTTATTTTCTGCGTAGATAATGCCCTATCCTACTTGTACAAATCTGCTAACGTTTGGAATTGCAAAGATTATCCACGCCAAGATATCATAGAAAAACTTTTATTTTAGGGGCCCACGCTTTGGTCTGAATCACGCATGCGTACAAACAAAGAGTCTGATCTTGAATTCTGATTGAAATCGAATCGTTACATTCAAAATTTTCATCGCAAAATAAACTTTACTGCACACCACACTAAAACATGTATAGAAAAGATTCCAAATGATTCTCTAACTTACCCCCCTAAATGACGGTCCTCCTGTCGATACAATCATTTATAATGTATTTTCATCAAAATCAGTGAGGTCGAGTTTTCTTGCAGCCAGCACCAGGTATGGTATCTTAGCTTCTCGAATAAGGACAAACACGGGATAAAGTGCGTTTTAAAGTTCATTTCAAATGCTACAACATGGTGAAAATGGAATATTGATAAATAATTCGTGTAATGAGCACTGATTACATGAACTTTAGTACTCTCTGAGCCGTCTGCCCTAGATTTAGCTGCCTTAAGTCAATACCTTTAAAGTCAAAACTCAATAAGATGGCAAATTACCAACAATCTGATTTTCTGCGTAGATAATGCCACATCCTACTTGTACAAATCTGCTAACGTTTGAAATTGCAAAGATTGTCTAAGCCAAGATATCATAGATAAACTTCTATTTTAGAGGCCAACGCTTTGGTCTTAATCAAGCATGCGTACAAACAAAGAGTCTGATCTTGAATTCTGATTGAAATCGAATCGCTACATTCAGAATTTTCATCGCAAAATAAACTTTACTGCACACCACACTAAAACATGTATAGAAAAGATTCCAAATGATTCTCTAACTTACCCCCCTAAATGACGGTCCTCCTGCCCATACAATCCCTTATAATGTATTTTCACCAAAATCAGTGAGGTCGAGTTTCTTGGCAGCCAGCACCAGGTATGGTATCTCAGCTTCTCGAATAAGGACAAACACGGGATAAAGTGCGTTTTAAAGTTCATTTCAAATGCTACAACATGGTGAAAATGGAATATTGATAAATAATTCGTGTAATGAGCACTGATTACATGAACTTTAGTACTCTCTGAGCCGTCTGCCCTAGAATTAGCTGCTTTAAGTCAATACCTTTAAAGTGAAAACTCAATAAGATGGCAAATTACCAACAATCTGATTTTCTGCGTAGATAATGCCCTATCCTACTTGTACAAATCTGCTAACGTTTGGAATTGCAAAGATTATCCAAGCCAAGATATCATAGAAAAACTTTTATTTTAGGGGCCCACGCTTTGGTCTGAATCACGCATGCGTACAAACAAAGAGTCTGATCTTGAATTCTGATTGAAATCGAATCGTTACATTCAAAATGTTCATCGCAAAATAAACTTTACTGCACACCACACTAAAACATGTATAGAAAAGATTCCAAATGATTCTCTAACTTACCATTCTAAATTACGGTCCTCCTGCCCATACAATCCCTTATAATGTATTTTCACCAAAATCAGTGAGGTCGAGTTTCTTGGCAGCCAGCACCAGGTATGGTATCTCAGCTTCTCGAGTAAGTACAAAGACAGGATAAAGTGCGTTTTAAAGTTCATTTCAAATGCTACAACATGGTGAAAATGGAATATTGATAAATAATTCGTGTAATGAGCACTGATTACATGAACTTTAGTACTCTCTGAGCCGTCTGCCTTAGATTTAGCTGCCTTAAGTCAATACCTTTAAAGTCAAAACTCAATAAGATGGCAAATTACGAACAATCTGATTTTCTTTGTAGATAATGCCCTATCCTACTTGTACAAATCTGCTAACGTTTGAAATTGCAAAGATTATCTAAGCCAAGATAACATAGAAAAACTTTTATTTTAGAGGCCCACGCGTTGGTCTTAATCACGCATGCGTACAAACAAAGAGTCTGATCTTGAATTCTGATTGAAATCGAATCGCTACATTCAGAATTTTCATCGCAAAATAAACTTTACTGCACACCACACTAAAACATGTATAGAAAAGATTCCAAATGATTCTCTAACTTACCCCCCTAAATGACGGTCCTCCTGCTCATACAATCCCTTATAATGTATTTTCACCAAAATCAGTGAGGTCGAGTTTCTTGGCAGCCAGCACCAGGTATGGTATCTCAGCTTCTCGAATAAGGACAAACACGGGATAAAGTGCGTTTTAAAGTTCTTTTCAAATGCTACAACATGGTGAAAATGGAATATTGATAAATATATCGTGTAATGAGCACTGATTACATGAACTTTAGTACTCTCTGAGCCGTCTGCCCTAGATTTAGCTGCCTTAAGTCAATACCTTTAAAGTCAAAACTCAATAAGATGGCAAATTACGAACAATCTGATTTTCTGCGTAGATAATGCCCTATCCTACTTGTACAAATCTGCTAACGTTTGGAATTGCAAAGATTATCCAAGCCAAGATATCATAGAAAAACTTTTATTTTAGGGGCCCACGCTTTGGTCTGAATCACGCATGCGTACAAAGAAAGAGTCTGATCTTGAATTCTGATTGAAATCGAATCGTTACATTCAAAATTTTCATCGCAAAATAAACTTTACTGCACACCACACTAAAACATGTATAGAAAAGATTCCAAATGATTCTCTAACTTACCCCCCTAAATGACGGTCCTCCTGTCCATACAATCCCTTATAATGTATTTTCACCAAAATCAGTGAGGTCGAGTTTCCTTGCAGCCAGCACCAGGTATCGTATCTCAGCTTCTCGAATAAGTACAAACACGGGATAAAGTGCGTTTTAAAGTTCATTTCAAATGCTACAACATGGTGAACATGAAATATTGATAAATAATTCGTGTAATGAGCACTGATTACATGAACTTTAGTACTCTCTGAGCCGTCTGCCCTAGATTAAGCTGCCTTAAGTCAATACCTTTAAAGTCAAAACTCAATAAGATGGCAAATTACCAACAATCTGATTTTCTGCGTAGATAATGCCCTATCCTACTTGTACAAATCTGCTAACGTTTGGAATTGCAAAGATTATCCAAGCCAAGATATCATAGAAAAACTTTTATTTTAGGGGCCCATGCTTTGGTCTGAATCCCGCATTCGTACAAACAAAGAGTCTGATCTTGAATTGTGATTGAAATCGAATCGTTACATTCAAAATTTTCATCCCAACATAAACTTTACTGCACACCATACTAAAACTTGTATAGAAAAGATTCCAAATGATTCTCTAACTTACCCCTCTAAATTACGGTCCTCCTTCCCATACAATCCCTTATAATGTATTTTCACCAAAATCAGTGAGGTCGAGTTTCTTGGCAGCCAGCACCAGGTATGGTATCTCAGCTTCTCAAGTAAGTACAAAGACGGGATAACGTGCGTTTTAAAGTTCATTTCAAATGCTACAACATGGTTAAAATGGAATATTAATAAATAATTCGTGTAATGAGCACTGATTACATGAACTTTAGTACTCTCTGAGACGTCTGCCTTAGATTTAGCTGCCTTAAGTCAATACCTTTAAAGTCAAAACTCAATAAGATGGCAAATTAGGAACAATCTGATTTTCTGCGTAGATAATGCCCTATCCTTCTTGTACAAATTTGCTAACGTTTGAAATTGCAAAGATTATCTAAGTCAAGATATCATAGAAAAACTTTTATTTTAGAGGCCCACGCTTTGGTCTTAATCACGCATGCGTACAAACAAAGAGTCTGATCTTGAATTCTGATTGAAATCGAATCGCTACATTCAGAATTTTCATCGCAAAATAAACTTTACTGCACACCACACTAAAACATGTATAGAAAATATTCCAAATGATTCTCTAACTTACCCCCCTAAATGACGGTCCTCCTGCCCATACAATCCCTTATAATGTATTTTCACCAAAATCAGTGAGGTCGAGTTTCTTGGCAGCCAGCACCAGGAATGGTATCTCAGCTTCTCGAATAAGGACAAACACGGGATAAAGTGCGTTTTAAAGTTCATTTCAAATGCTACAACATGGTGAAAATGGAATATTGATAAATAATTCGTGTAATGAGCACTGATTACATGAACTTTAGTACTCTCTGAGCCGTCTGCCCTAGATTTAGCTGCCTTAAGTCAATACCTTTAAAGTCAAAACTCAATAAGATGGCAAATTACGAACAATCTCATTTTCTGCGTAGATAATGCCCTATCCTACTTGTACAAATCTGCTAACGTTTGGAATTGCAAAGATTATCCAAGCCAAGATATCATAGAAAAACTTTTATTTTAGGGGCCCACGCTTTGGTCTGAATCACGCATGCGTACAAACAAAGAGTCTGATCTTGAATTCTGATTGAAATCGAATCGCTACATTCAGAATTTTCATCGCAAAATAAACTTTACTGCACACCACACTAAAACATGTATAGAAAAGATTCCAAATGATTCTCTAACTTACCCCGGTAAATGACGGTCCTCCTGCCCATACAATCCCTTATAATGTATTTTCACCAAAATCAGTGAGGTCGAGTTTCTTGGCAGCCAGCACCAGGTATCGTATCTCAGCTTCACGAGTAAGTACAAACACGGGATAAAGTGCGTTTTAAAGTTCATTTCAAATGCTACAACATGGTGAAAATGGAATATTGATAAATGATTCGTGTAATGAACACTGATTACATGAACTTTAGTACTCTCTGAGCCGTCTGCCCTAGATTTAGCTGCCTTAAGTCAATACCTTTAAAGTCAAAACTCATTAAGATGGCAAATTACCAACAATCTGATTTTCTGCGTAGATAATGCCGTATCCTACTTGTACAAATCTGCTAACGTTTAGAATTGCAAAGATTATCCAAGCCAAGATATCATAGAAAAACTTTTATTTTAGGGGCCCACGCTTTGGTCTGAATCACGCATGCGTACAAACAAAGAGTCTGATCTTGAATTCTGATTGAAATCGAATCGTTACATTCAAAATTTTCATCGCAACATAAACTTTACTGCACACCATACTAAAACTTGTATAGAAAAGATTCCAAATGATTCTCTAACTTAGCCCCTAAATGACGGTCCTCCTGCCCATACAATCCCTTATAATGTATTTTCACAAAAATCAGTGAGGTCGAGTTTCTTGGCAGGCAGCACCAGGTATGGTATCTCAGCTTCTCGAGTAAGTACAAACACGGGATAAAGTGCGTTTTAAAGTTCATTTCAAATGCTACAACATGGTTAAAATGGAATATTGATAAATAATTCGTGTAATGAGCACTGATTACATGAACGCTAGTACTCTCTGTGCCGTCTGCCCTAGATTTAGCTGCCTTAAGTCAATACCTTTAAAGTCAAAACTCAATAAGATGGCAAATTACGAACAATCTGAATTTCTGCGTAGATAATGCCCTATCCTACTTTTACAAATCTGTTAACGTTTGGAATTGCAAAGATTATTCAAGCCAAGATATCATAGAAAAACGTTTATTTTAGGGGCCCACGCTTTGGTCTGAATCAGGCATGCGTTCAAACAAAGAGTCTGATCTTGAATTCTGATTGAAATCGAATCGTTACATTCAAAATGTTCATCGCAAAATAAACTTTACTGCACACCACACTAAAACATGTATAGAAAAGATTCCAAATGATTCTCTAACTTACCATTCTAAATTACGGTCCTCCTGCCCATACAATCCCTTATAATGTATTTTCACCAAAATCAGTGAGGTCGAGTTTCTTGGCAGCCAGCACCAGGTATGGTATCTCAGCTTCTCGAGTAAGTACAAAGACAGGATAAAGTGCGTTTTAAAGTTCATTTCAAATGCTACAACATGGTGAAAATGGAATATTGATAAATAATTCGTGTAATGAGCACTGATTACATGAACTTTAGTACTCTCTGAGCCGTCTGCCTTAGATTTAGCTGCCTTAAGTCAATACCTTTAAAGTCAAAACTCAATAAGATGGCAAATTACGAACAATCTGATTTTCTTTGTAGATAATGCCCTATCCTACTTGTACAAATCTGCTAACGTTTGAAATTGCAAAGATTATCTAAGCCAAGATAACATAGAAAAACTTTTATTTTAGAGGCCCACGCGTTGGTCTTAATCACGCATGCGTACAAACAAAGAGTCTGATCTTGAATTCTGATTGAAATCGAATCGCTACATTCAGAATTTTCATCGCAAAATAAACTTTACTGCACACCACACTAAAACATGTATAGAAAAGATTCCAAATGATTCTCTAACTTACCCCCCTAAATGACGGTCCTCCTGCTCATACAATCCCTTATAATGTATTTTCACCAAAATCAGTGAGGTCGAGTTTCTTGGCAGCCAGCACCAGGTATGGTATCTCAGCTTCTCGAATAAGGACAAACACGGGATAAAGTGCGTTTTAAAGTTCTTTTCAAATGCTACAACATGGTGAAAATGGAATATTGATAAATATATCGTGTAATGAGCACTGATTACATGAACTTTAGTACTCTCTGAGCCGTCTGCCCTAGATTTAGCTGCCTTAAGTCAATACCTTTAAAGTCAAAACTCAATAAGATGGCAAATTACGAACAATCTGATTTTCTGCGTAGATAATGCCCTATCCTACTTGTACAAATCTGCTAACGTTTGGAATTGCAAAGATTATCCAAGCCAAGATATCATAGAAAAACTTTTATTTTAGGGGCCCACGCTTTGGTCTGAATCACGCATGCGTACAAAGAAAGAGTCTGATCTTGAATTCTGATTGAAATCGAATCGTTACATTCAAAATTTTCATCGCAAAATAAACTTTACTGCACACCACACTAAAACATGTATAGAAAAGATTCCAAATGATTCTCTAACTTACCCCCCTAAATGACGGTCCTCCTGTCCATACAATCCCTTATAATGTATTTTCACCAAAATCAGTGAGGTCGAGTTTCCTTGCAGCCAGCACCAGGTATCGTATCTCAGCTTCTCGAATAAGTACAAACACGGGATAAAGTGCGTTTTAAAGTTCATTTCAAATGCTACAACATGGTGAACATGAAATATTGATAAATAATTCGTGTAATGAGCACTGATTACATGAACTTTAGTACTCTCTGAGCCGTCTGCCCTAGATTAAGCTGCCTTAAGTCAATACCTTTAAAGTCAAAACTCAATAAGATGGCAAATTACCAACAATCTGATTTTCTGCGTAGATAATGCCCTATCCTACTTGTACAAATCTGCTAACGTTTGGAATTGCAAAAATTATCCAAGCCAAGATATCATAGAAAAACTTTTATTTTAGGGGCCCATGCTTTGGTCTGAATCCCGCATTCGTACAAACAAAGAGTCTGATCTTGAATTGTGATTGAAATCGAATCGTTACATTCAAAATTTTCATCCCAACATAAACTTTACTGCACACCATACTAAAACTTGTATAGAAAAGATTCCAAATGATTCTCTAACTTACCCCTCTAAATTACGGTCCTCCTTCCCATACAATCCCTTATAATGTATTTTCACCAAAATCAGTGAGGTCGAGTTTCTTGGCAGCCAGCACCAGGTATGGTATCTCAGCTTCTCAAGTAAGTACAAAGACGGGATAACGTGCGTTTTAAAGTTCATTTCAAATGCTACAACATGGTTAAAATGGAATATTGATAAATAATTCGTGTAATGAGCACTGATTACATGAACTTTAGTACTCTCTGAGCCGTCTGCCTTAGATTTAGCTGCCTTAAGTCAATACCTTTAAAGTCAAAACTCAATAAGATGGCAAATTACGAACAATCTGATTTTCTGCGTAGATAATGCCCTATCCTACTTGTACAAATCTGCTAACGTTTGGAATTGCAAAGATTATCCAAGCCAAGATATCATAGAAAAACTTTTATTTTAGTTGCTTACGCTTTGGTCTGAATCACGCAAGCGTACAAACAAAGAGTCTGATCTTGAATTCTGATTGAAATCGAATCGCTACATTCAGAATTTTCATCGCAAAATAAACTTTACTGCACACCACACTAAAACATGTATAGAAAAGATTCCAAATGATTCTCTAACTTACCCCCCTAAATGACTGTCCTCCTTCCCATACAATCCCTTATAATGTATTTTCACCAAAATCAGTGAGGTCGAGTTTCTTGGCAGCCAGCACCAGGTATGGTATCTCAGCTTCTTAAGTAAGTACAAAGACGGGATAACGTGCGTTTTAAAGTTCATTTCAAATGCTACAACATGGTTAAAATGGAATATTGATAAATAATTCGTGTAATGAGCACTGATTACATGAACTTTAGTACTCTCTGAGCCGTCTGCCTTAGATTTAGCTGCCTTAAGTCAATACCTTTAAAGTCAAAACTCAATAAGATGGCAAATTACGAACAATCTGATTTTCTGCGTAGATAATGCCCTATCCTACTTGTACAAATCTGCTAACGTTTGAAATTGCAAAGATTATCTAAGCCTAGATATTATAGAAAAACTTTTATTTTAGAGGCCCACGCTTTGGTCTTAATCACGCATGCGTACAAACAAAGAGTCTGATCTTGAATTCTGATTGAAATCGAATCGCTACATTCAGAATTTTCATCGCAAAATAAACTTTACTGCACACCACACTAAAACATGTATAGAAAAGATTCCAAATGATTCTCTAACTTACCCCCCTAAATGACGGTCCTCCTGCCCATACAATCCCTTATAATGTATTTTCACCAAAATCAGTGAGGTCGAGTTTCCTTGCAGCCAGCACCAGGTATCGTATCTCAGCTTCTCGAGTAAGTACAAACACGGGATAAAGTGCGTTTTAAAGTTTATTTCAAATGCTACAACATGGTGAAAATGAAATATTGATAAATAATTCGTGTAATGAGCACTGATTACATGAACTTTAGTACTCTCTGAGCCGTCTGCCCTAGATTAAGCTGCCTTAAGTCAATACCTTTAAAGTCAAAACTCAATAAGATGGCAAATTACCAACAATCTGATTTTCTGCGTAGATAATGCCCTATCCTACTTGTACAAATCTGCTAACGTTTTGAATTGCAAAGATTATCCAAGCCAAGATATCATAGAAAAACTTTTATTTTAGGGGCCCACGCTTTGGTCTAAATCCCGCATGCGTACAAACAAAGAGTCTGATCTTGAATTCTGATTGAAATCGAATCGTTACATTCAAAATTTTCATCCCAACATAAACTTTACAGCACACCATACTAAAACTTGTATAGAAAAGATTCCAAATGATTCTCTAACTTACCCCTCTAAATTACGGTCCTCCTGCCCATACAATCCCTTATAATGTATTTTCACCAAAATCAGTGAGGTCGAGTTTCTTGGCAGCCAGCACCAGGTATGGTATCTCAGCTTCTCGAGTAAGTACAAAGACGGGATAACGTGCGTTTTAAAGTTCATTTCAAATGCTACAACATGGTTAAAATGGAATATTGATAAATAATTCGTGTAATGAGCACTGATTACATGAACTTTAGTACTCTCTGAGACGTCTGCCTTAGATTTAGCTGCCTTAAGTCAATACCTTTAAAGTCAAAACTCAATAAGATGGCAAATTAGGAACAATCTGATTTTCTGCGTAGATAATGCCCTATCCTTCTTGTACAAATTTGCTAACGTTTGAAATTGCAAAGATTATCTAAGTCAAGATATCATAGAAAAACTTTTATTTTAGAGGCCCACGCTTTGGTCTTAATCACGCATGCGTACAAACAAAGAGTCTGATCTTGAATTCTGATTGAAATCGAATCGCTACATTCAGAATTTTCATCGCAAAATAAACTTTACTGCACACCACACTAAAACATGTATAGAAAATATTCCAAATGATTCTCTAACTTACCCCCCTAAATGACGGTCCTCCTGCCCATACAATCCCTTATAATGTATTTTCACCAAAATCAGTGAGGTCGAGTTTCTTGGCAGCCAGCACCAGGAATGGTATCTCAGCTTCTCGAATAAGGACAAACACGGGATAAAGTGCGTTTTAAAGTTCATTTCAAATGCTACAACATGGTGAAAATGGAATATTGATAAATAATTCGTGTAATGAGCACTGATTACATGAACTTTAGTACTCTCTGAGCCGTCTGCCCTAGATTTAGCTGCCTTAAGTCAATACCTTTAAAGTCAAAACTCAATAAGATGGCAAATTACGAACAATCTCATTTTCTGCGTAGATAATGCCCTATCCTACTTGTACAAATCTGCTAACGTTTGGAATTGCAAAGATTATCCAAGCCAAGATATCATAGAAAAACTTTTATTTTAGGGGCCCACGCTTTGGTCTGAATCACGCATGCGTACAAACAAAGAGTCTGATCTTGAATTCTGATTGAAATCGAATCGCTACATTCAGAATTTTCATCGCAAAATAAACTTTACTGCACACCACACTAAAACATGTATAGAAAAGATTCCAAATGATTCTCTAACTTACCCCGGTAAATGACGGTCCTCCTGCCCATACAATCCCTTATAATGTATTTTCACCAAAATCAGTGAGGTCGAGTTTCTTGGCAGCCAGCACCAGGTATCGTATCTCAGCTTCACGAGTAAGTACAAACACGGGATAAAGTGCGTTTTAAAGTTCATTTCAAATGCTACAACATGGTGAAAATGGAATATTGATAAATGATTCGTGTAATGAACACTGATTACATGAACTTTAGTACTCTCTGAGCCGTCTGCCCTAGATTTAGCTGCCTTAAGTCAATACCTTTAAAGTCAAAACTCATTAAGATGGCAAATTACCAACAATCTGATTTTCTGCGTAGATAATGCCGTATCCTACTTGTACAAATCTGCTAACGTTTAGAATTGCAAAGATTATCCAAGCCAAGATATCATAGAAAAACTTTTATTTTAGGGGCCCACGCTTTGGTCTGAATCACGCATGCGTACAAACAAAGAGTCTGATCTTGAATTCTGATTGAAATCGAATCGTTACATTCAAAATTTTCATCGCAACATAAACTTTACTGCACACCATACTAAAACTTGTATAGAAAAGATTCCAAATGATTCTCTAACTTAGCCCCTAAATGACGGTCCTCCTGCCCATACAATCCCTTATAATGTATTTTCACAAAAATCAGTGAGGTCGAGTTTCTTGGCAGGCAGCACCAGGTATGGTATCTCAGCTTCTCGAGTAAGTACAAACACGGGATAAAGTGCGTTTTAAAGTTCATTTCAAATGCTACAACATGGTTAAAATGGAATATTGATAAATAATTCGTGTAATGAGCACTGATTACATGAACGCTAGTACTCTCTGTGCCGTCTGCCCTAGATTTAGCTGCCTTAAGTCAATACCTTTAAAGTCAAAACTCAATAAGATGGCAAATTACGAACAATCTGAATTTCTGCGTAGATAATGCCCTATCCTACTTTTACAAATCTGTTAACGTTTGGAATTGCAAAGATTATTCAAGCCAAGATATCATAGAAAAACGTTTATTTTAGGGGCCCACGCTTTGGTCTGAATCAGGCATGCGTTCAAACAAAGAGTCTGATCTTGAATTCTGATTGAAATCGATTCGCTACATTCAAAATTTTCATCGCAAAATAAACTTTACTGCACACCACACTAAAACATGTATAGAAAAGTTTCCAAATGATTCTATAATTTTCCCCCCTAAATGACGGTCCTCCTGCCCATACAATCCCTTATAATGTATTTTCACCAAAATCATTGAGGTCGAGTTTCCTTGCAGCCAGCACGAGGTATCGTATCTCAGCTTCTCGAGTAAGTACAAACACGGGATAACGTGCGTTTTAAAGTTCATTTCAAATGCTACAACATGGTTAAAATGGAATATTGATAAATAATTCGTGTAATGAGCACTGGTTACATGAACTTTAGTACTCTCTGAGCCGTCTGCCCTAGATTTAGCTGCCTTAAGTCAATACCTTTAAAGTCAAAACTCATTAAGATGGTTAATTACGAGCAATCTGATTTTCGCGTAGATAATGTCCTATCCTACGTGTAAAAATCTGCTAACGTTTGGAATTGCAAAGATTATCCAAGCCAAGATATCATAGAAAAACTTTTATTTTAGGGGCCCACGCTTTGGTCTGAATCACGCTTGCGTTCAAACAAAGAGTCTGATCTTGAATTCTGATTGAAATCGAATCGTTACATTCAAAATTTTCATCGCAACATAAACTTTACTGCACACCATACTAAAACTTGTATAGAAAACATTCCAAATGATTCTCTAACATACCCCCCTAAATGACAGTCCTCCCGCATATACAATCCCTTATAATGTATTTTCACCAAAATCAGTGAGGTCGAGTTTCTTGGCAGCCAGCACCAGGTATGGTATCTCAGCTTCTCGAATAAGGACAAACACGGGATAAAGTGCGTTTTAAAGTTCATTTCATATGCTACAACATGGTGAAAATGGAATATTGATAAATAATTCGTGTAATAAGCACTTATTACATGAACTTTAGTACTCTCTGAGCCGTCTGCCCTAGATTTAGCTGCCTTAAGTCAATACCTTTAAAGTCAAAACTCATTAAGATAATTAATTACGAACAATCTGATTTTCTGCGTAAATAATGTCCTATCCTTTCTGTAGAAAGCTGCTAACGTTTGGAATTGCAAAGATTATCCAAGCCAAGATATCATAGAAAAACTTTTATTTTAGGGGCCCACGCTTTGGTCTGAATCACGCATGCGTACAAACAAAGAGTCTGATCTTGAATTCTGATTGAAATCGAATCGTTACATTCAAAATTTTCATCGCAAAATAAACTTTACTGCACACCACACTAAAACATGTATAGAAAATATTCCAAATGATTCTGTAACTTACCCCTCTAAATTACGGTCCTCCTGCCCATACAATCCCTTATAATGTATTTTCACCAAAATCAGTGAGGTCGAGTTTCTTGGCAGCCAGCACCAGGTATGGTATCTCAGCTTCTCGAGTAAGTACAAAGACGGGATAACGTGCGTTTTAAAGTTCATTTCAAATGCTACAACATGGTTAAAATGGAATATTGATAAATAATTCGTGTAATGAGCACTGATTACATGAACTTTAGTACTCTCTGAGCCGTCTGCCTTAGATTTAGCTGCCTTAAGTCAATACCTTTAAAGTGAAAACTCAATAAGATGGCAAATTACGAACAATCTGATTTTCTGCGTAGATAATGCCCTATCCTTCTTGTACAAATCTGCTAACGTTTGAAATTGCAAAGATTATCTAAGTCAACATATCATAGAAAAACTTTTATTTTAGAGGCCCACGCTTTGGTCTTAATCACGCATGCGTACAAACAAAGAGTCTGATCTTGAATTCTGATTGAAATCGAATCGCTACATTCAGAATTTTCATCGCAAAATAAACTTTACTGCACACCACACTAAAACATGTATAGAAAATATTCCAAATGATTCTCTAACTTACCCCCCTAAATGACGGTCCTCCTGCCCATACAATCCCTTATAATGTATTTTCACCAAAATCAGTGAGGTCGAGTTTCTTGGCAGCCAGCACCAGGAATGGTATCTCAGCTTCTCGAATAAGGACAAACACGGGATAAAGTGCGTTTTAAAGTTTATTTCAAATGCTACAACATGGTGAAAATGGAATATTGATAAATAATTCGTGTAATGAGCACTGATTACATGAACTTTAGTAATCTCTGAGCCGTCTGCCCTAGATTTAGCTGCCTTAAGTCAATACCTTTAAAGTCAAAACTCAATAAGATGGCAAATTACGAACAATCTCATTTTCTGCGTAGATAATGCCCTATCCTACTTGTACAAATCTGCTAACGTTTGGAATTGCAAAGATTATCCAAGCCAAGATATCATAGAAAAACTTTTATTTTAGGGGCCCACGCTTTGGTCTGAATCACGCATGCGTACAAACAAAGAGTCTGATCTTGAATTCTGATTGAAATCGAATCGCTACATTCAGAATTTTCATCGCAAAATAAACTTTACTGCACACCACACTAAAACATGTATAGAAAAGATTCCAAATGATTCTCTAACTTACCCCGGTAAATGACGGTCCTCCTGCCCATACAATCCCTTATAATGTATTTTCACCAAAATCAGTGAGGTCGAGTTTCTTGGCAGCCAGCACCAGGTATCGTATCTCAGCTTCACGAGTAAGTACAAACACGGGATAAAGTGCGTTTTAAAGTTCATTTCAAATGCTACAACATGGTGAAAATGGAATATTGATAAATGATTCGTGTAATGAACACTGATTACATGAACTTTAGTACTCTCTGAGCCGTCTGCCCTAGATTTAGCTGCGTTAAGTCAATACCTTTAAAGTCAAAACTTATTAAGATGGCAAATTACCAACAATCTGATTTTCTGCGTAGATAATGCCCCATCCTACTTGTACAAATCTGCTAACGTTTAGAATTGCAAAGATTATCCAAGCCAAGATATCATAGAAAAACTTTTATTTTAGGGGCCCACGCTTTGGTTTGAATCACGCATGCGTACAAACAAAGAGTCTGATCTTGAATTCTGATTGAAATCGAATCGTTACATTCAAAATTTTCATCGCAACATAAACTTTACTGCACACCATACTAAAACTTGTATAGAAAAGATTCCAAATGATTCTCTAACATACCCCCCTAAATGACAGTCCTCCCGCATATACAATCCCTTATAATGTATTTTCACCAAAATCAGTGAGGTCGAGTTTCTTGGCAGCCAGCACCAGGTATGGTATCTCAGCTTCTCGAATAAGGACAAACACGGGATAAAGTGCGTTTTAAAGTTCATTTCAAATGCTACAACATGGTGAAAATGGAATATTGATAAATAATTCGTGTAATAAGCACTTATTACATAAACTTTAGTACTCTCTGAGCCGTCTGCCCTAGATTTAGCTGCCTTAAGTCAATACCTTTAAAGTCAAAACTCATTAAGATAATTAATTACGAACAATCTGATTTTCTGCGTAAATAATGTCCTATCCTTTCTGTAGAAAGCTGCTAACGTTTGGAATTGCAAAGATTATCCAAGCCAAGATATCATAGAAAAACTTTTATTTTAGGGGCCCACGCTTTTGTCTGAATCACGCATGCGTACAAACAAAGAGTCTGATCTTGAATTCTGATTATCGAAAAATAAACTTTACTGCACACCACACTAAAACATGTATAGAAAAGATTCCAAATGATTCTCTAACTTACCCCCCTAAATGACGGTCCTCCTGCCCATACAATCCCTTATAATGTATTTTCACCAAAATCAGTGAGGTCGAGTTTCCTTGCAGCCAGCACCAGGTATCGTATCTCGGCTTCTCGAGTAAGTACAAACACGGGATAAAGTGCGTTTTAAAGTTCATTTCAAATGCTACAACATGGTGAATATTGAATATTGATAAATAATTCGTGTAATGAGCACTGATTACATGAACGTTAGTACTGTCTGAGCCGTCTGCCCTAGATTTAGCTGCCTTAAGTCAATACCTTTAAGGTCAAGACTCAATAAGATGCCAAATTACCAACAATCTGATTTTCTGCGTAGATAATGCCCTATCCTACATGTAAAAATCTGCTAACGTTTGGAATTGCAAAGATTATCCAAGCCAAGATATCATAGAAAAACTTTTATTTTAGGGGCCCACGCTTTGGTCTGAATCAGGCATGCGTACAAACAAAGAGTCTTATCTTGAATTCTGATTGAAATCGATTCGTTACATTCAAAATTTTCATCGCAAAATAAACTTTACTGCACACCACACTAAAACATGTATAGAAAAGATTCCAAATGATTCTCTAACTTACCCCGGTAAATGACGGTCCTCCTGCCCATACAATCCCTTATAATGTATTTTCACCAAAATCAGTGAGGTCGAGTTTCCTTGCAGCCAACACCAGGTATCGTATCTCAGCTTCTCGAGTAAGTACAAACACGGGATAAAGTGCGTTTAAAGTTCATTTCAAATGCTACAACATGGTTAAAATGGAATATTGATGAATAATTCGTGTAATGAGCACTGATTACATGATCGTTAGTACTCTCTGAGCCGTCTGCCCTAGATTTAGCTGCCTTAGGTGAATACCTTTAAAGTCAAAACTCATTAAGATGGTTAATTACGAACAATCTGATTTTCTGCGTAAATAATGTCCTATCCTACCTGTACAAAGCTGCTAACGTTTGGAATTGCAAAGATTATCCAAGCCAAGATATCATAGAAAAACTTTTATTTTAGGGGCCCACGCTTTGGGCTGAATCACGCATGCGTACAAACAAAGAGTCTGATCTTGAATTCTGATTATCGAAAAATAAACTTTACTGCACACCACACTAAAACATGTATAGAAAAGATTCCAAATGATTCTCTAACTTACCCCCCTAAATGACGGTCCTCCTGCCCATACAATCCCTTATAATGTAATTTCACCAAAATCAGTGAGGTCGAGTTTCCTGGCAGCCAGCACCAGGTATCGTATCTCAGCTTCTCGAGTAAGTACAAACACGGGATAAAGTGCGTTTTAAAGTTCATTTCAAATGCTACAACATGGTGAAAATGGAATATTGATAAATAATTCTTGTAATGAGCACTGATTACATGAACTTTAGTACTCTCTGAGCCGTCTGCCCTAGATTGAGCTGCCTTAAGTCAATACCTTTAAAGTCAAAACTCAATAAGATGGCAAATTACGCACAATCTGATTTTCTGCGTAGATAATGCCCTATCCTACTTGTACAAATCTGCTAACGTTTGGAATTGCAAAGATTATCCAAGCCAAGATATCATAGAAAAACTCTTCTTTTAGGGGCCCACGCTTTGGTCTGAATCCCTGATGCGTACAAACAAAGAGTCTGATCTTGAATTCTGATTGAAATCGAATCGTTACATTCAAAATTTTCATCGCAAAATAAACTTTACTGCACACCACACTAAAACATGTATAGAAAAGATTCCAAATGATTCTCTAACTTACCCCCCTAAATGACGGTCCTCCTGTCCATACAATCCCTTATAATGTATTTTCACCAAAATCAGTGAGGTCGAGTTACCTGGCAGCCAGCACCAGGTATCGTATCTCAGCTTCTCGAGTAAGTACAAACACGGGATAAAGTGCGTTTTAAAGTTTATTTCAAATGCTACAACATGGTGAAAATGGAATATTGATAAATAATTCTTGTAATGAGCACTGATTACATGAACTTTAGTACTCTCTGAGCCGTCTGCCCTAGATTGAGCTGCCTTAAGTCAATACCTTTAAAGTCAAAACTCAATAAGATGGCAAATTACGCACAATCTGATTTTCTGCGTAGATAATGCCCTATCCTACTTGTACAAATCTGCTAACGTTTGGAATTGCAAAGATTATCCAAGCCAAGATATCATAGAAAAACTTTTCTTTTAGGGGCCCACGCTTTGGTCTGAATCCCTGATGCGTACAAACAAAGAGTCTGATCTTGAATTCTGATTGAAATCGAATCGTTACATTCAAAATTTTCATCGCAAAATAAACTTTACTGCACACCACACTAAAACATGTATAGAAAAGATTCCAAATGATTCTCTAACTTACCCCCCTAAATGACGGTCCTCCTGTCCATACAATCCCTTATAATGTATTTTCACCAAAATCAGTGAGGTCGAGTTTCTTGGCAGCCAGCACCAGGTATGGTATCTCAGCTTCTCGAGTAAGTACAAAGACGGGATAACGTGCGTTTTAAAGTTCATTTCAAATGCTACAACATGGTGAAAATGGAATATTGATAAATAATTCGTGTAATGAGACATGATTACATGAACTTTAGTACTCTCTGAGACGTCTGCCTTAGATTTAGCTGCCTTAAGTCAATACCTTTAAAGTGAAAACTCAATAAGATGGCAAATTACGAACAATCTGATTTTCTGCGTAGATAATGCCCTATCCTACTTTTACAAATCTGCTAACGTTTGAAATTGCAAAGATTATCTAAGCCAAGATATCATAGAAAAACTTTTAGTTTAGAGGCCCACGCTTTGGTCTTAATCACGCATGCGTACAAACAAAGAGTCTGATCTTGAATTCTGATTTAAATCGAATCGCTACATTCAGAATTTTCATCGCAAAATAAACTTTACTGCACACCACACTAAAACATGTATAGAAAAGATTCCAAATGATTCTCTAACTTACCCCCCTAAATGACGGTCCTCCTGCCCATACAATCCCTTATAATGTATTTTCACCAAAATCAGTGAGGTCGAGTTTCTTGGCAGCCAGCACCAGGTATGGTATCTCAGCTTCTCGAGTAAGTACAAACACGGGATAAAGTGCGTTTTAAAGTTCATTTCAAATGCTACAACATGGTGAAAATGGAATATTGATAAATAATTCGTGTAATGAGCACTTATTACATGAACTTTAGTACTCTCTGAGCCGTCTGCCCTAGATTTAGCTGCCTTAAGTCAATACATTTAACGTCAAAACTCATTAAGATAATTAATTACGAACAATCTGATTTTCTGCGTAAATAATGTCCTATCCTACCTGTACAAAGCTGCTAACGTTTGGAATTGCAAAGATTATCCAAGCCAAGATATCATAGAAAAACTTTTATTTTAGGGGCCCACGCTTTGGTCTGAATCCCTGATGCGTACAAACAAAGAGTCTGATCTTGAATTCTGATTATCGAAAAATAAACTTTACTGCACACCACACTAAAACATGTATAGAAAAGATTCCAAATGATTCTCTAACTTACCCCCCTAAATGACGGTCCTCCTGCCCATACAATCCCTTATAATGTATTTTCACCAAAATCAGTGAGGTCGAGTTTCCTTGCAGCCAGATGCAGGTATCGTATCTCGGCTTCTCGAGTAAGTACAAACACGGGATAAAGTGCGTTTTAAAGTTCATTTCAAATGCTACAACATGGTGAATATGGAATATTGATAAATAATTCGTGTAATGAGCACTGATTACATGAACGTTAGTACTGTCTGAGCCGTCTGCCCTAGATTTAGCTGCCTTAAGTCAATACCTTTAAAGTCAAGACTCAATAAGATGCCAAATTACCAACAATCTGATTTTCTGCGTAGATAATGCCCTATATAACATGTACAAATCTGCTAACGTTTGGAATTGCAAAGATTATCCAAGCGAAGATATCATAGAAAAACTTTTATTTTAGGGGCCCACGCTTTGGTCTGAATCAGGCATGCGTACAAACAAAGAGTCTTATCTTGAATTCTGATTGAAATCGATTCGTTACATTCAAAATTTTCATCGCAAAATAAACTTTACTGCACACCACACTAAAACATGTATAGAAAAGATTCCAAATGATTCTCTAACTTTCCCCCCCTAAATGACGGTCCTCCTGCCCATACAATCCCTTATAATGTATTTCCACCAAAATCAGTGAGGTCGAGTTTCCTTGCAGCCAGCACCAGGTATCGTATCTCAGCTTCGCGAGTAAGTACAAACACGGGATAAAGTGCGTTTTAAAGTTCATTTCAAATGCTACAACATGGTGAAAATGGAATATTGATAAATAATTCGTGTACTGAGCACTGATTACATGAACTTTAGTACTCTCTGAGCCGTCTGCCCTAGATTTAGCTGCCTTAAGTCAATACCTTTAAAGTCAAAACTCAATAAGATGGCAAATTACCAACAATCTGATTTTCTGCGTAGATAATGCCCTATCCTACTTGTACAAATGTGCTAACGTTTGGAATTGCAAAGATTATCCAAGCCAAGATATCATAGAAAAACTTTTATTTTAGGGGCCCACGCTTTGGGCTAAATCACGCATGCGTACAAACAAAGAGTCTGATCTTGAATTCTGATTGAAATCGAATCGTTACATTCAAAATTTTCATCGCAAAATAAACTTTACTGCACACCACACTAAAACATGTATAGAAAAGATTCCAAATGATTCTCTAACTTACCCCCCTAAATGACGGTCCTCCTGTCCATACAATCCCTTACAATGCATTTTCACCAAAATAAGTGAGGTCGAGTTTCTTGGCAGCCAGAATCAGGTATGGTATCTCAGCTTCTCGAGTAAGTACAAACACGGGATAACGTGCGTTTTAAAGTTCATTTCAAATGCTACAACATGGTTAAAATGGAATATTGATAAATAATTCATGTAATGAGCACTGATTACATGAACTTTAGTACTCTCTGAGCCGTCTGCCCTAGATTTAGCTGCCTTAAGTCAATACCTTTAAAGTCAAAACTCAATAAGGTGGCAAATTACGAACAATCTGATTTTCTGCGTAGATAATGCCCTATCCTACTTGTACAAATCTGCTAACGTTTGGAATTGCAAAGATTATCAAAGCCAAGATATCATAGAAAAACTTTTATTTCAGGGGCCCACGCTTTGGTCTGAATCAGGCATGCGTACAAACAAAGAGTCTGATCTTGAATTCTGATCGAAATCGAATCGTTACATTCAAAATTTTCATCGCAAAATAAACTTTACTGCACACCACACTAAAACATGTATAGAAAAGATTCCAAATGATTCTCTAACTTACCCCCCTAAATGACGGTCCTCCTTTCCATACAATCCCTTACAATGTATTTTCACCAAAATCAGTGAGGTCGAGTTTCTTGGCAGCCAGCACCAGGTATGGTATCTCAGCTTCTCGAGTAAGTACAAAGACGGGATAACGTTCGTTTTAAAGTTCATTTCAAATGCTACAACATGGTTAAAATGGAATATTGATAAATAATTCGTGTAATGAGCACTGATTACATGAACTTTAATACTCTCTGAGACGGTGCCTTAGATTTAGCTGCCTTAAGTCAATACCTTTAAAGTCAAAACTCAATAAGATGGCAAATTACGAACAATGTGATTTTCTGCGTAGATAATGCCTTATCCTACTTGTACAAATCTGCGAACGTTTGGAATTGCAAAGATTATCCAAGCCAAGATATCATAGAAAAACTTTTATTTTAGGGGCCCACGCTTTGGTCTGAATCACGCATGCGTACAAACAAAGAGTCTGATCTTGAATTCTGATTGAAATCGAATCGTTACATTCAAAATTTTCATCGCAAAATAAACTTTACTGCACACCACACTAAAACATGTATAGAAAAGATTCCAAATGATTCTTTAACTTACCCCCCTAAATGACGGTCCTCCTGTCCATACAATCCCTTATAATGTATTTTCACCAAAATCAGTGAGGTCGAGTTTCCTTGCAGCCAACACCAGGTATCGTATCTCAGCTTCACGAGTAAATACAAACACGGGATAAAGTGCGTTTTAAAGTTCATTTCAAATGCTACAACATGGTTAAAATGGAATATTGATAAATAATCCGTGTAATGAGCACTGGTTACATGAACTTTAGTACTCTCTGAGCCGTCTACCCTAGATTTAGCTGCCTTAAGTCAATACCTTCAAAGTCAAAACTCATTAAGATGGTTAATTACGAACAATCTGATTTTCTGCGTAAATAATGTCCTATCCTTTCTGTACAAAGCTGCTAACGTTTGGAATTGCAAAGATTATCCAAGCCAAGATATCATAGAAAAACTTTTATTTTAGGGGCCCACGCTTTGGTCTGAATCACGCATGCGTACAAACAAAGAGTCTGATCTTGAATTCTGATTGAAATCGAATCGTTACATTCAAAATTTTCATCGCAAAATAAACTTTACTGCACACCACACTAAAACATGTATAGAAAAGATTCCAAATGATTCTCTAACTTACCCCCCTAAATGACGGTCCTCCTGTCCATACAATCCCTTATAATGTATTTTCACCAAAATCAGTGAGGTCGAGTTACCTGGCAGCCAGCACCAGGTATCGTATCTCAGCTTCTCGAGTAAGTACAAACACGGGATAAAGTGCGTTTTAAAGTTTATTTCAAATGCTACAACATGGTGAAAATGGAATATTGATAAATAATTCTTGTAATGAGCACTGATTACATGAACTTTAGTACTCTCTGAGCCGTCTGCCCTAGATTGAGCTGCCTTAAGTCAATACCTTTAAAGTCAAAACTCAATAAGATGGCAAATTACGCACAATCTGATTTTCTGCGTAGATAATGCCCTATCCTACTTGTACAAATCTGCTAACGTTTGGAATTGCAAAGATTATCCAAGCCAAGATATCATAGAAAAACTTTTCTTTTAGGGGCCCACGCTTTGGTCTGAATCCCTGATGCGTACAAACAAAGAGTCTGATCTTGAATTCTGATTGAAATCGAATCGTTACATTCAAAATTTTCATCGCAAAATAAACTTTACTGCACACCACACTAAAACATGTATAGAAAAGATTCCAAATGATTCTCTAACTTACCCCCCTAAATGACGGTCCTCCTGTCCATACAATCCCTTATAATGTATTTTCACCAAAATCAGTGAGGTCGAGTTTCTTGGCAGCCAGCACCAGGTATGGTATCTCAGCTTCTCGAGTAAGTACAAAGACGGGATAACGTGCGTTTTAAAGTTCATTTCAAATGCTACAACATGGTGAAAATGGAATATTGATAAATAATTCGTGTAATGAGACATGATTACATGAACTTTAGTACTCTCTGAGACGTCTGCCTTAGATTTAGCTGCCTTAAGTCAATACCTTTAAAGTGAAAACTCAATAAGATGGCAAATTACGAACAATCTGATTTTCTGCGTAGATAATGCCCTATCCTACTTTTACAAATCTGCTAACGTTTGAAATTGCAAAGATTATCTAAGCCAAGATATCATAGAAAAACTTTTAGTTTAGAGGCCCACGCTTTGGTCTTAATCACGCATGCGTACAAACAAAGAGTCTGATCTTGAATTCTGATTTAAATCGAATCGCTACATTCAGAATTTTCATCGCAAAATAAACTTTACTGCACACCACACTAAAACATGTATAGAAAAGATTCCAAATGATTCTCTAACTTACCCCCCTAAATGACGGTCCTCCTGCCCATACAATCCCTTATAATGTATTTTCACCAAAATCAGTGAGGTCGAGTTTCTTGGCAGCCAGCACCAGGTATGGTATCTCAGCTTCTCGAGTAAGTACAAACACGGGATAAAGTGCGTTTTAAAGTTCATTTCAAATGCTACAACATGGTTAAAATGGAATATTGATAAATAATTCGTGTAATGAGCACTTATTACATGAACTTTAGTACTCTCTGAGCCGTCTGCCCTAGATTTAGCTGCCTTAAGTCAATACATTTAACGTCAAAACTCATTAAGATAATTAATTACGAACAATCTGATTTTCTGCGTAAATAATGTCCTATCCTACCTGTACAAAGCTGCTAACGTTTGGAATTGCAAAGATTATCCAAGCCAAGATATCATAGAAAAACTTTTATTTTAGGGGCCCACGCTTTGGTCTGAATCCCTGATGCGTACAAACAAAGAGTCTGATCTTGAATTCTGATTATCGAAAAATAAACTTTACTGCACACCACACTAAAACATGTATAGAAAAGATTCCAAATGATTCTCTAACTTACCCCCCTAAATGACGGTCCTCCTGCCCATACAATCCCTTATAATGTATTTTCACCAAAATCAGTGAGGTCGAGTTTCCTTGCAGCCAGATGCAGGTATCGTATCTCGGCTTCTCGAGTAAGTACAAACACGGGATAAAGTGCGTTTTAAAGTTCATTTCAAATGCTACAACATGGTGAATATGGAATATTGATAAATAATTCGTGTAATGAGCACTGATTACATGAACGTTAGTACTGTCTGAGCCGTCTGCCCTAGATTTAGCTGCCTTAAGTCAATACCTTTAAAGTCAAGACTCAATAAGATGCCAAATTACCAACAATCTGATTTTCTGCGTAGATAATGCCCTATATAACATGTACAAATCTGCTAACGTTTGGAATTGCAAAGATTATCCAAGCGAAGATATCATAGAAAAACTTTTATTTTAGGGGCCCACGCTTTGGTCTGAATCAGGCATGCGTACAAACAAAGAGTCTTATCTTGAATTCTGATTGAAATCGATTCGTTACATTCAAAATTTTCATCGCAAAATAAACTTTACTGCACACCACACTAAAACATGTATAGAAAAGATTCCAAATGATTCTCTAACTTTCCCCCCCTAAATGACGGTCCTCCTGCCCATACAATCCCTTATAATGTATTTCCACCAAAATCAGTGAGGTCGAGTTTCCTTGCAGCCAGCACCAGGTATCGTATCTCAGCTTCGCGAGTAAGTACAAACACGGGATAAAGTGCGTTTTAAAGTTCATTTCAAATGCTACAACATGGTGAAAATGGAATATTGATAAATAATTCGTGTACTGAGCACTGATTACATGAACTTTAGTACTCTCTGAGCCGTCTGCCCTAGATTTAGCTGCCTTAAGTCAATACCTTTAAAGTCAAAACTCAATAAGATGGCAAATTACCAACAATCTGATTTTCTGCGTAGATAATGCCCTATCCTACTTGTACAAATGTGCTAACGTTTGGAATTGCAAAGATTATCCAAGCCAAGATATCATAGAAAAACTTTTATTTTAGGGGCCCACGCTTTGGGCTAAATCACGCATGCGTACAAACAAAGAGTCTGATCTTGAATTCTGATTGAAATCGAATCGTTACATTCAAAATTTTCATCGCAAAATAAACTTTACTGCACACCACACTAAAACATGTATAGAAAAGATTCCAAATGATTCTCTAACTTACCCCCCTAAATGACGGTCCTCCTGTCCATACAATCCCTTACAATGCATTTTCACCAAAATAAGTGAGGTCGAGTTTCTTGGCAGCCAGAATCAGGTATGGTATCTCAGCTTCTCGAGTAAGTACAAACACGGGATAACGTGCGTTTTAAAGTTCATTTCAAATGCTACAACATGGTTAAAATGGAATATTGATAAATAATTCATGTAATGAGCACTGATTACATGAACTTTAGTACTCTCTGAGCCGTCTGCCCTAGATTTAGCTGCCTTAAGTCAATACCTTTAAAGTCAAAACTCAATAAGGTGGCAAATTACGAACAATCTGATTTTCTGCGTAGATAATGCCCTATCCTACTTGTACAAATCTGCTAACGTTTGGAATTGCAAAGATTATCAAAGCCAAGATATCATAGAAAAACTTTTATTTCAGGGGCCCACGCTTTGGTCTGAATCAGGCATGCGTACAAACAAAGAGTCTGATCTTGAATTCTGATCGAAATCGAATCGTTACATTCAAAATTTTCATCGCAAAATAAACTTTACTGCACACCACACTAAAACATGTATAGAAAAGATTCCAAATGATTCTCTAACTTACCCCCCTAAATGACGGTCCTCCTTTCCATACAATCCCTTACAATGTATTTTCACCAAAATCAGTGAGGTCGAGTTTCTTGGCAGCCAGCACCAGGTATGGTATCTCAGCTTCTCGAGTAAGTACAAAGACGGGATAACGTTCGTTTTAAAGTTCATTTCAAATGCTACAACATGGTTAAAATGGAATATTGATAAATAATTCGTGTAATGAGCACTGATTACATGAACTTTAATACTCTCTGAGACGGTGCCTTAGATTTAGCTGCCTTAAGTCAATACCTTTAAAGTCAAAACTCAATAAGATGGCAAATTACGAACAATGTGATTTTCTGCGTAGATAATGCCTTATCCTACTTGTACAAATCTGCGAACGTTTGGAATTGCAAAGATTATCCAAGCCAAGATATCATAGAAAAACTTTTATTTTAGGGGCCCACGCTTTGGTCTGAATCACGCATGCGTACAAACAAAGAGTCTGATCTTGAATTCTGATTGAAATCGAATCGTTACATTCAAAATTTTCATCGCAAAATAAACTTTACTGCACACCACACTAAAACATGTATAGAAAAGATTCCAAATGATTCTTTAACTTACCCCCCTAAATGACGGTCCTCCTGTCCATACAATCCCTTATAATGTATTTTCACCAAAATCAGTGAGGTCGAGTTTCCTTGCAGCCAACACCAGGTATCGTATCTCAGCTTCACGAGTAAATACAAACACGGGATAAAGTGCGTTTTAAAGTTCATTTCAAATGCTACAACATGGTTAAAATGGAATATTGATAAATAATCCGTGTAATGAGCACTAGTTACATGAACTTTAGTACTCTCTGAGCCGTCTACCCTAGATTTAGCTGCCTTAAGTCAATACCTTCAAAGTCAAAACTCATTAAGATGGTTAATTACGAACAATCTGATTTTCTGCGTAAATAATGTCCTATCCTTTCTGTACAAAGCTGCTAACGTTTGGAATTGCAAAGATTATCCAAGCCAAGATATCATAGAAAAACTTTTATTTTAGGGGCCCACGCTTTGGTCTGAATCACGCATGCGTACAAACAAAGAGTCTGATCTTGAATTCTGATTATCGAAAAATAAACTTTACTGCACACCACACTAAAACATGTATAGAAAAGATTCCCAATGATTCTCTAACTTACCCCCCTAAATGACGGTCCTCCTGCTTATACAATCCCTTATAATGTATTTTCACAAAAATCAGTGAGGTCGAGTTTACTTGCAGCCAGCACCAGGTATCGTATCTCGGCTTCTCAAGTAAGTACAAACACGGGATAAAGTGCGTTTTAAAGTTCATTTCAAATGCTACAACATGGTGAATATGGAATATTGATAAATAATTCGTGTAATGAGCACTGATTACATGAACGTTAGTACTGTCTGAGCCGTCTGCCCTAGATTTAGCTGCTTTAAGTCAATACCTTTAAAGTCAAAACTCAATAAGATGGGAAATTACCAACAATCTGATTTTCTGCGTAGATAATGCCCTATCCTACTTGTACAAATCTGCTAACGTTTGGAATTGCAAAGATTATCCAAGCCAAGATATCATAGAAAAACTTTTATTTTAGGGGCCCACGCTTTGGTCTGAATCACGCTTGCGTTCAAACAAAGAGTCTGATCTTGAATTCTGATTGAAATCGACTCGTTACATTCAAAATTTTCATCGCAAAATAAACTTTACTGCACATCACACTAAAACATGTATAGAAAAGATTCCAAATGATTCTCTAACTTACGCCCCTAAATGACGGTCCTCCTGCCCATACAATCCCTTACAATGTATTTTCACCAAAATCAGTGAGGTCGAGTTTCCTTGCAGCCAGCACCAGGTATGGTATCTCAGCTTCTCGAGTAAGTACAAACACGGGATAAAGTGCGTTTTAAAGTTCATTTCAAATGCTACAACATGGTGAAAATGGAATATTGATAAATAATTCGTGTAATGAGCACTGATTATATGAACTTTAGTAGTCTCTGAGCCGTCTGCCCTAGATTTAGCTGCCTTAAGTCAATACATTTAAAGTCAAAACTAAATAAGATGGCAAATTACGAACAATCTGATTTTCTGCGTAGATAATGCCCTATCCTACTTGTACAAATCTGCGAACGTTTGGCATTGCAAAGATTATCCAAGCCAAGATATCATAGAAAAACTTTTATTTTAGGGGCCCACGCTTTGGGCTGAATCACGCATGCGTACAAACAAAGAGTCTGATCTTGAATTCTGATTATCGAAAAATAAACTTTACTGCACACCACACTAAAACATGTATAGAAAAGATTCCAAATGATTCTCTAACTTACCCCCCTAAATGACGGTCCTCCTGCCCATACAATCCCTTATAATGTAGTTTCACCAAAATCAGTGAGGTCGAGTTACCTGGCAGCCAGCACCAGGTATCGTATCTCAGCTTCTCGAGTAAGTACAAACACGGGATAAAGTGCGTTTTAAAGTTCATTTCAAATGCTACAACGTGGTGAATATGGAATATTGATAAATAATTCGTGTAATGAGCACTGATTACATGAACGTTAGTACTCTCTGAGCCGTCTGCCCTTGATTTAGCTGAATTAAGTCAATACCTTTAAAGTCAAAACTCATTAAGATGGTTAATTACGAGCAATCTGATTTTCGCGTAGATAATGTCCTATCCTACGTGTACAAATCTGCTAACGTTTGGAATTGCAAAGATTATCCAAGCCAAGATATCATAGAAAAACTTTTCTTTTAGGGGCCCACGCTTTGGTTTGAATCACGCTTGCGTTTAAACAAAGAGTCTGATCTTGAATTCTGATTGAAATCGAATTGTTACATTCAGAATTTTCATCGCAAAATAAACTTTACTGCACACCACACTAAAACATGTATAGAAAAGATTCCAAATGATTCTCTAACTTACGCCCCTAAATGACGGTCCTCCTGCCCATACAATCCCTTATAATGTATTTTCACCAAAATCAGTGAGGTCGAGTTTCCTTGCAGCCAGATCCAGGTATCGTATCTCAGCTTCTCGAGTAAGTACAAACCTGGAATAAAGTGCGTTTAAAGTTCATTTCAAATGCTACAACATGGTGAAAATGGAATATCGATAAATAATTCGTGTAATGAGCACTGATTACATGAACTTTAGTACTCTCTGAGCCGACTGCCATAGTTTTAGCTGCCTTAAGTCAATACCTTTAAAGTCAAAACTCATTAAGATGGTTAATTACGAACAATCTGATTTTCGCGTAGATAATGTCCTATCCTTGTATCATACTATATAATGCAATGGTATTACCACTTTTTGACTATTGTTGCAGTGTTTGGGACAGCTGTGGATTGGGTAACAAAGCATACCTAGACAAACTCCATCGGCGGGCTGCAAGTATCATTGAAGGCAGAATTGTTGAGTTTGTCGAATTACCGAATATCTTCAGCTGGCCCAACCTGCAAAAGCGGCGGGACTATCTAAAGTCTATCTTAGTTTTCAAATCTATTAATGGCTTGGCCCCACAATATCTCATTGGAGAATTTAGGCATGCTAGAGAAATACACAGTTATCATACCAGACATCGAGACCTGCTGCGCATTCCTCTAGCCAAAACTAGTAAATACCAAGGTAGCTTTCGCATAAATGGAGCACGCACATTTAACACGCTTCCGCTTACTATAAGAAAGAGCATGACTCTTGTAGAGTTTAAAACTAAAGCGAAACGTTTTTTCAAGACTTAGAATGAATTGGGAATACGACTTCAAATTTAATTGTCTTTATATGTAACCTGTAATGTAATTCTTATTTTTTTGTATTTTGTAATATTATGTTACACAGGACTCTACTTAAACTAGCTATGCTAAATAGATGTTCCTGTTAAAATATTGAAATAAAAAAAAAAAAAAAAAAAAAATCCTACTTGTACAAATCTGCTAACGTTTGGAATTGCAAAGATTATCCAAGCCAAGATATC
Organism: Ricordea florida; assembly: GCA_949710005.1. NCBI lineage: Eukaryota > Metazoa > Cnidaria > Anthozoa > Corallimorpharia > Ricordeidae > Ricordea > Ricordea florida. Next base: position 24,030,203 of record OX453273.1, on the reverse strand, counting down.
ATAGAAAAACTTTTATTTTAGGGGCCCACGCTTTGGTCTGAATCACGCTTGCGTTCAAACAAAGAGTCTGATCTTGAATTCTGATTGAAATCGAATCGTTACATTCAAAATTTTCATCGCAAAATAAACTTTACTGCAGTAGTTGGATTGTGGGCATTCTGGGACAATTTCATTTTCGATCGATTTTTTTGCGAATTCGTGGTTTTGGGTGTGGCCGATTTTGTCAGATGGGCGTGGCCGAATTGAGTTTGCCTCTCGACTTGTTTGATTTTCGATCGATGACTTTTTTCGTCGAGTGTCATTTTTTTTCGTTTGGATCGTCGATGTCCTTTGGGGGGTGGGGTGGGGGCCGAGTTGTTAAAGTGGGATTTTGGGTCGATGGTTGTATCGATTGGCATACGCAAACGAAATGGCAAACAAGATGAGACTTGATATTAACACAGCTTTCAATTATGTGGAGTTGACTCTTTGCAATTCCAACAGGCTACCTAATGATGATTTTATTACCAAGATGAGGAATGAAATGGTTGATTTCTTTCAACGTTTTGTTGACGTTTGTGAAATTTTTGGAGAGGTAGTTTCGTTTCATTACGAAGGGAACATTTTTACAATGTCAATCCAAAGAAGGTTGGAAGATGTTTTAAACATTGAAGGTCTTTGTAACGATTTTCGCGAACATTGCGTGGCCAACTATGATTATGCAATGAGTTTCTATGATTCTGAAAGTCGATTTCACGATTTATATGATGACTTGATTGACAAACCATTTGATTATGACGAGTATAAAATCATCAAGGTTAGTATTCGTTTGAATGTTAGCGATGACTTGGTTGCTAGTGATGATTATGGCAAGTTTCAACGTTATATGTATGACGTTATATTTAGAAGTACGTGGCGTGATTGGATTTCCTGATCAGTCTAGTTTTAAGTGTTGACATTGAAGGGTTGGGTGTTAAACATAAGTGTTTATTTTTGTAACATGAATCGTGTTACAAAAGTGTAACTGATAGTCGATGGTTGTACTGTGGTGGTACACACAATGGATTGTGCTCAAGCTAAACCAAGGAACCGATGTCCACATGGTAGAACAAAATATCATTGTAAAGAGTGCGGTGGTGGAGGGATTTGTCAACATGGTAGACATAAATATTATTGTAAAGAATGTCCCGGTGCAGGTATCTGCCTACATGATAGAGAGAGAGGTCATTGTAAAGTGTGTAGCCTTCATCGTTATTGTAAACATGGTAGAATTAAGACTAATAATAAGAAATGGATGTGTCATATGTGTAGTGGAGATTATATTTGTAGTCATAATAAGCTACGAAGGGATTGTGAAAAGTGTGGACCTTTGTGAGGTATCCAAAGACATTTGTAACGCGCTTCACGTTACAAAAGTTCACTCAATCATTAGACATAAACGACTATAACCTCTCTCTTGTATTTCCTAGCCAACTTAATAGCGGATTTGGTACCTGGTGAGTAATAACGAGAAGGTAAGGCCAATACATGAGTTGCACACTCCATAATCGCTCTATTGCGAATTGGCCCAGCCGCTTTGCCATAATTGTCCCATTGAGGTTCAAACGCTTTGAATGGGATCTCTTTCTCAGTGGCAAAATCTTTGGCCAGTTCATCAACCCCTTCTGCACCCCCAGACACAATCAATTCAATGTCTGAGAGATCCAGCTTCCATTTCTTGAGGGCTTTACCTATTTGTTCTTTCAAGGTTATATAGTCATTGAAGTATCTACTGCCAACGATTGCCAATGATGTCATGATTTACGAAGCCATGATCTATGGATTGGCCATTTCAATTTTTATCTGAAGAGCAGCCAAGCTAAAACTCCACCTCCAATGATTAATAGTATCAGGTTGGTTTCATGATTAGAAGTTGTTTCTTCTTTGATTTCGGGTTGAGGATCAATCGTTGGTGATCGTTTAGTCTCTACAGCTGCATGTGGCAACTTGACTTTTGAGGATCCCAGATTATGGCTGATTCCCACAGTCTTAGTCTCCAGGTTTATGTTTGTGTTGACACCAAATTTCATCTCATCAGTGGCCTTCATGAGGTTGTTGTTATACCCGATCACACTCTCTGTGTTTATGATCATGTTACTGGGCATTAACCACACTCCAGGAGCAATGGCCAAATCAAGTCTTAATTTAGCTTCTTGAGTGGCCAGTTGATACCTTTGGATTGAAATCGAAATGTCATTCTCGATCACACTACTCTCAAACAGGGCCAAGAATTCTTGTTGAGTCTCGATCGCTCCACCACCGGTGCCCACAATCGAGTTTCTAGTGTTGACTTGAGCTCCCAGCACACAGTAAACAAAGGCTTCAGCAGACCGATTCAATCTCCCAAGCCCAGCTTTAGTGAGTCCATAGCCACTAGTTGGTATGAACCAAGCATACTTGTAATCGGCAAAGTCATCATTGCGGATGAATGAGATGAGGTCACCCTTTTCCTTCTTACCCCCATCATCGGCAAATTTACCACCTTCACCAGGCCATTGATCAGCTCCATCGTCATAGTTTCTTACCATATGAACATTTTGGTATCCTCCACCTACTCCATGGTATCCAGCCCCATAATCGATGAATATGTCACCCAACCCTCCGTTTCGTCCACCTTTCCATCTGAAGTCAGAGTTGTTTGAGATGCCAAATTCAGTGCATAATCGTTGATAAGCGACTTTGCTGTAAGGGTTGTTGTTGATTACAAAGGGTTGTTCATCAGGAAGTGGGAGACTCAGTTCATACAAAATACGTCTTATGGTGAAATACACATGAAACTTGATGAAGCTACTCACGACTTTGGGGTAGTTGAGGCTTTCAAAGGGGCTTATCCCACAACCAGAGGTCGCACACTACACTGCAAAGTTCAGTTGTTGTGGCCAGTAGTTCATGTCTGGGGCGTTCAACCACTTTCGACTTTGTTTACCAAACTTGAAAGTTACAACTTGGGAGGTGAAAACATTACGCATCTTGGCAGTGAATTTCTTCGTATTGGACACGTATATGTCCAGCGAGGTCAGCATGCTTGTGGTGTTACTGGTGGGGTTGTCAAAGTCAACGGCAGGTATCGGGTAGTATCGTTTGGTCATGGTTAGGCTTGGTGGGAATGAGTTCAGTGTGTCATCATCGGCCAGTCCAAGATCAATCCATAGTAGTAATTTTAAACCTGGTCGCATTCCATCAGTCCATGTTTGTCCAGAAGGGTCATCATAGGACATGACTGTCATCCCGTTATGTTTCCATCTAATGTAACCCCCATATTGATCGGTCACAAATTTGAATTGGTCAAGGTCAGCCTTTGGATACTTGTTTTTGAAGTCATCGAGTAAGCCCATCTTCTATCCAGAATTTGGGTAGAAGGGTTCAAACTTTTAAGCCATTAACTAAGTACCCAGCATATAGAGTCAAATGAATGTATTGCTGTATTGATCACTATGTATCCTAAGGCTCCAACAACTAAACAACCTACAACAGATTTTACATCATTGATTTCTGAACGCAAAGAACGAATTTGATCTTTAGTTGCAAACTCTTTGGGAATGATTATCTTTACTTTTTCACACCATTCCCTAATAGCATCAACTTCATTTTGAGTTGCATATTCTGTAATAGGCTCTCTGTTTTTGAGATCGTTTAGTGTGAAGACCATCTTCTATCCAGAATTTGGGTAGAAGGGTTCAAACTTTTAAGCCATTAGCTAAGTGCCCATCTTACTACACTCTTTGTTACGTATGCGAAGGCGCAAGCCGTAAAGAAATTCACAGCAAATTCTACATTACTAGTTCTCTTCTCCAAAGAATCAAACTGATCTTGAGTTGCAAAGTCTAAGGAAAGAATTTTCTTTGCTTTTTCACACCTTTCACACCGTTTACTAATAACATCAAATACATGTTGACATTGTTGACCATTTGTGATAGACTCTTCATTGAGCTGTGTATTAGCCATGGTTGTGTTACTAGTATATCGACTTTTTTAAGTCTATTTGGACTAGTATTTGTTTTGCTCATAGATGATAGTTATGGTCCTCCTTTTAGTTCTTTGAGGATTTCTTCGCGTACTCTCTGCCTCAACACCAATGGGTCCTCTCCACTCACATTTTTTTGAGCTTTAGCCCGTATCTCAGCCTTGAGCTTTTCGAATTTCTTGAGTTCTTCCATGATCAACGAGAATTCTGAGTCAGAGATTGTATTGTCACGAAGGGCTTTGGAAACCAAGTCTTCAATGGTGTTTATCTTGGACTTGGCCAGTGTGATGGTGTTTTGATGTTTCACAGCTTTCTGGGACAGTCTCCTGGATATTTGTTGACATGCTATGGATGCGCACACAAACACACCACTCACCACACCCAGTGGCACAGATGCGACGATTCCGACACCACTAAGCGATGTGCCCAACCCACCAGCCGCCAAAATGCAAGACATTATACCACAGGTCGAGCTTACATTCATGAGTGTGCCCTTGGATCGGTTGTATTTTTTGAGTACTGTCTCGTAGTGGTTTAATTCAGACTTTAGCTTGTTCAAAGCATCGCAACATTGTTGAAGCCTGAATGATGGTCCATCAGTTGGAGGTGCAGTGGCTTCCAAGTTGGGGTAAATCGCCTTATATGCTTCCATTTTGGACTGAGGATCACTTACTTTTAAGATGTTATCTGAATCGTAAACTGAATGTGATGGGGGAACCCTTCAGATCAAGTTTCTTCCATCCAATGTCGAGGATGCTTAAGTCGAAGTGGTTTATGGGGCTCTTATGTTTTTGGACTGGAATGGTTGGATAATCCTGTGATGATATGTTGGCAAGGAGGTGGGAAGGCGAGAGTTTCACGGGTTGAGTCTCATTCGCATATGACGACGCACTGTCCACTAGACTACACAAAAGTCTCAATGGCTCCTTAATCTGTATGTTTATGGGGTACAACTTTCCAGGGGTTATGGTTTCAGTCACCCCAAGAGCAACTTGGAGGCCTCTTGTGAGTTTAATGTTGAACGTCTTGTTGGAATACAGGTAATCAACAGTGTCAGTCTCAACGATCGACAGCTTGGCGTTATCCGTATCGTTCAGAAGGATTGCGTGTATGTCACGTAGAGAGTATGTACCGGGTGGGATTATTATGATGGGTCGATCCTCCTTGAGAAAGCCCTGTCGATCCTTGAAGTTGACCAACCGTTTGGGTACAATACAGTCGAGGAGTTGGATCTCCCGAATCTTTTCCAGCGGGGGATCCAAATACACTCTGGTTTCAGACTCGCGCATAGTAATGCTCAACATGTTGTTTGATTACTTCTTAGTCATCTTTAAATTTCTATGGTCAGCATCTGAGAGGAATCGAGTTTTGATGATGCCACAGCTGGAACATTTACACTTCATCATCGGCCTTCCTTTGGCTGTTTTGGCAAAGGTTTCACTACCAGGCACACAATCAGTCAGCTTTTTCTCTTTGACGCAATAGCTCTTCATTTGATTCATTTACGTTTCCTTTTTAACTCTTCTATGAAGTAAAGCACAACCGCCATTATTAACAGCCAAGCATGTTTACCCAGGAATGAGACGACCTCTCCAGCGGTCTTGAACAGAAAGCTTACAATAGCACCCGCCATCCCAGGCAGCAATTCTCCAAGTTTCTTACCAAGGTTTTTAGCCCATCACCAACCCCTTTGCCCAATTTCGATAGCCCTTTGGATAGGTTGGAGACTATGACACCAATGACCACTCCAACGGCACTCATGACAGCAAAGACTGTGAATCCGTATTTCTTGAAGATGGCCTTCACACGATCCCGCAATGACATTCGTTCCTGGATTCTCTCATTCTCACCCTCCAGATTGGCTATCTCCTCCTCCTGCTCACCGATTTCCCTCTCCAGCGTCTCTATCTGGCTAATTTCTTCTGTGGTCTTTAGCGGCTTATCTCTTTGGAATCTTAGCGTCTCCTTCTTTTTGGTGAGCAATCTCTTTTTCTCAGCGATCACACCACCATTAGCTTCCACAACCTCTTCTGCTTTTGGGCCTAGACTATTTTTGATGGTGTCCGGTAATCCATCATTCAATTCATCATCACCTTTGAATAACACGTAAGGTTTTGATCCTTTCCTAAGCAATTTGACGACTACTTGTTTGAATTGATTCAGCCTGGCTGTAAACTTGGACGTATCAACTTTGGGGAATCTTGATCTAATCTTGGCCCAGGCTTCATCTTGTTCAATTTCCATCTCCCTAATCAATAAGGGCCGAGTTTCATCAATACCACCGAACGAGGTTTCATCCTCTTCATCATCAGGGAGACGAGTGGTGGATGTCTTTGTGATTGGGCTCAAGTAAAGTGTATCATCCCCATCATCACCATCACCTGGCTCATTTAGTGTAGTCGGATCCAAAGGATCATAAGCAGTTGCCATATTTGAAGTTGAATATGGAAACTTCTAAATTATTTTATATCCACTTGCTGGCAATGTATCCCAAGGCTAACATCCCACCAGAAACGTAGACCATTTCCCCAGTCTTTTGATCTGAATTGGGTCGGTAATAGTCAGAGAATTTAGGGGGATTGCCCATTTGATTGAACAATCTCAGCGCTTCATCCGTCTTTGATATGTTCTCAGAGGCTTGATTCTCATCACCCTTCCTACGATTTTCAAAGTCAATATAAGCCATTCGTTTCTCTTGATAAGCAGCATAGTCTTTCTGGTACTTCTCCATGGCTTTGTCATGCCTTTCCCTTTCAAGTTGGAGATCGGCCGAAGACGAGCCGCTAATGACCTTTGCTAAATAATTTCCACCAATGAAGGCTGTTGCATTGAGGACTGCCCCTCCAAGCATGATTGCTATAGTCGCCATTTATCCACTTGTTGTTTTGTTCTTAAACAATTTCGAGCCTGTGTATAATGCGATCGATGTCAACATTCCAAGCGTAAATGTCACCAATGGGTGTGGGCCTCGTCGTGGTTGTTCTTCTTCTGTTGGTGGTTTTTCTTTTGATATTGGCTTCATTGTCATATGTGCCAAAACAAAATCTTCCAATTTAGGTTCATTACCAGAGTATTCAATTTGAGCATACACATCGTAGTACCATTTGAGTAGCTCTACATTGCTTGGCATCTCTCGAAAAACCATATGCCCATCATCATCATATCTGGTGTCATTATATGATTCAGCACTGTATACCGTAGTAACGTATGATCTTCTGATGTGGTTCATTAATGCAGCAGTATAATCATCTCTACCATATCTGAATGCCTCATTGAAATCCATGTTCAAACACTTGTGGGTAGTATCTTCTGATCCTCTAAATAGGTTTTGGCATACATAGCTATAGTCAGCACAAGCACCCATTTGCCATAGTTCATTGGGAAACTGGTCGATGGGTCACCGGTGAATGTCTCCTTGAGAACCTTTTTAGCCAGCCAGCCCATCCCAGCCGACAATCCAACGAGCACTCCAGAGCCAGTAACTGTCTTTACGAGCTTATTCTCAGCCATTTTGAATCATAACAGATCATCTTTTAAATCGGTTTCCTCTGTGGCGGGCTGACTTTCTGTGACTTTGGGCTGTGATGGTTTCGATTTTGTTGAAAAATGCAGATCAGGTATCCTGTCTCGATAGTTGGTCCATAGGCTATAGGCGGCGAGGCCAATTGCACCTATGGCTAGAAAAATAGTTTATGATGTTATCCAATTGCCCCCTACACCACCCTTATTCTCTTCCTTTTCACTCTCCTTCTTCTCCCTTTCCTCTTCACGTTTCAAAGCCTCTCTGGCCCTCTTGTTCTTTTCCGATAACGTTTTACCAGCCTGGACTCGCTTGGGGTCTTTGACCTTGGTTTTGACAGAAGGCTCTCTAGTGATTTGCTCAACCTGACTTGTTTCTTCAGACATGTTGTGAGTTAACTTATTCTTACTTTTAAGTCTCCTAGTAAGTTGCATACTAGGAAACTGCCAGATCCCACCCAACCCTTAATTCTTAAGCCTAGTTATGCTAAACTTCATATTCATCTTCGTCTGAATCTTCGTCTGAATCTTCTTCGTATTCAGAATCACCAAGTACCGCCTCTTCATCTGCCACTGGTTCGAATTCAACCATTGGTTTACTCAACCTAATCTCTTGAACCACTAATTTTGCAGAAGCGATAGCATCGTTTGTACCATGTGCTCCATAATACACAGACTCCCATCTCAATGCCATATGTGAGCATGCTCGGGTGCTGTTTTCGGGATCATACAAGTAGTTTCTGAAGGTCTGATTCCTTTTGCGACCCTTGAAAACAGTATGACACCTTATTTTGTCTATACCAACACCACTCGTTTTGAAATTCAGATACATTTCCAATGGCCTCGAGCTGTCAAGTTCTTTGGTGTCTTTGTTTTTTGGAAATGAGTAAGGCAATTTCACCAAATCAATTGGAGCGGTTTTTAACATTGTCTTTTTAGCATCACTGATACCAGGCAACTCCTTTCGGATATCTTTGTTCTTGTAGAATCTTTGCAGATTGGACCCAACGATTTCTACAATCTTGTCAATCCTATTTTTTGTTTCCTGTTCCGAAAGAGTTGGAGCATTCCTGGTCTCAAACGATGTCAATGGATACTTCACTTGAATCCCATTAATGTTCGCAGAATCCTTTTTGTTCATGTCTTTGTAAGACCATGACAAGCCCCATATGTCTTGTTTTTCCAGTTCAAAAGACACGCTCTTCTTTTCACTAGCATCCATCACAAAGACTTTGGAAAAGGCACAGTTGTACCTTCCACTCTTCTTGGGGTCATCCACAACTATGGAGTCCCAATCAAAGCCAGTCTCAGCGATTGGTACAAAACGTGACGTCATTGAACCAGTTGAGGAAGTTGAGTTTGTTCTCTGTGACATGTTTTCGATCTCTTTCGAGTATGCTTTCAACCGTAAAAGTTTCACGTCCATTTTCAATTTTTTCACCGAAAGGTGTCAACCCCTATTTCATCCGTGTTAGCCATGTCGTACAATGTAGCTGGAGGACTAGGCTCTTTTAGTCTGAAATGCTTGAGAGCGGTAATGGCTATTATCAACAACGTAACAATCGCACCACCATGTACTACTATTGAACCAGAATATTCTGACAGCGACTGCTTGATCAACTGATTGTTCTTCCAATCCTTTACCAAAGCATCTGGCTCATCTATTCCACCGTAACTACTAAGACCCCAGTTGACTAGTCTGGCCAATAGATGTAAAGGAGGATCAATTAGTCCGTCAGCCACAATCTTACCCGACACCGTCTTGTACCTCTTGTAGTACTTCTCGACATCCTTATCCGACAATCTGTGGACATCACCTAGAGCCATTTGAACGCCAAGATACTCCTTGGACGAGCCTAGAGAAGCTAGTATTGCCAGCTCTTCTCTTTTAGCTTTCACATCATCATCGCCAATGGTTGGTTCCACCACTACAGTTTCACCATTCATGATTTCTTCGGTAGTTGTCATGGTTGTGCCGCTATAGCCGGTATCTCTAAATAATTTTGGAATGGATGTCTGAGGGAAAAGCACAGCCTGGCATACTTTTCATCCATAAGATGCTTCTTGAGTTTCTTACACGTTTCAGCATCCAGGTCCCCGCCATACTCCTCGAAAAGCATCTTCATCGCCGTTTGTGATGGATTGTGGAATGAGACCACACAAGCTACATTTTCACGGAATGGTTTGGCTATAGATGTTAGTTGCTGAGTGAGAACCCAGACCGATATCCCTACATGTCTCCCAGAGAAGGCCAAACCGATGAATTTGTTGGACCTATTCTTCAGATCCTTGGAAACGGCACAGTCGTCCAATATTAGGAGCGTATTGGTACCTGAGAAGAACGACTCACAGTCCATCAACAAATTGTTGATTTCGTCATGATCACTCGCATCTGGCGACAATACAAAGAATCGTTTGTCCCCCTTGGCAAAGCCTCTATAAGTCTTGTTATGGGCATATGTTGGGCAAATCAACACAATATAATCAAACACTTGCCTATAGTGCCCTCGAAGCTGTTCCACTATGTATTGGGTCTTTCCGCAATTCGTGGGACCAGTGATGATGCAATTGAATGGAATCATATCTTTGAGTTCGTTCATCATTACTCACTACATTAACCCCTTTAGATTGATGTTTCTTCTCATGACAACGTGAGAAGAAAACCATACAGCAGCCTAATATCTAATCTCCTTTAGGCCACCATTAACAATGCTCATGACAGCGTCAGCAATCACGAACATGTAACAGGTAAGGACCCTGCCTCATCTCTTCTCCCTTTTAATCTCGAGTCTTATACCATCCCGAATACTGGTCATCTCCAAACCGTTCCCATGAACATCGTTGTCGGGGTAAGTCCTCAGATCGATCCACAGAGCAAACTTGTTCGTATAGAAATCAGACTCCTTGATGGAATCATCGACACCAACTCGTTTAATTATGGCCTGCCATAAATCAGTTGGTATCATACCTTTCGAATAAAGTTTGTTTGGTACTCCATCTTTGTCAATCTTGATCGATGTGATCTTTGGGTTTGCAAAAATCTCAGAGTCCCTGGCACCTGCTGCATATGGGGCTGTGAAAATACATAGTATCCCAGTCATGGACTTCCTGGGCACGTTGATATGCTCATTGATCACACCATCGGTGTTCTCAGAGATTGGGAACGTTTTGTGAAGAAGTATCTTCTCATACGTGAAAACCCTTCCATTCTGGTACGAGGCAATGGCTTGGCTGGCTAATTGGTCACTTGATTCCTCGCGAAGCGAGGCCGAAGGCCGAGCGTAGCGAGGTTACTAATCGTGTCGGTTCCGGTTCAGACCACGTGGCTCGCAAGCCCGAGTAAATCGAGCCGAGAGTTTTTATATATGTATATATATCTATATTTTAAAGGTGTCCGTTCGCAGGCCAGGTTACCTGGCAATAGTAACGCACTTGAGAACTGCTGAATTTCCGCCATTATTCGGTGATGCCTTTTTGAAAGTAATGGAAATTTTGTGGAAATCGATTTCACTCGTCCTGGAAGAACATCCCAGCAAGATGATCTCCGAGATATTCAAGAAAGATTAGCTCGAGATCGTCGCCGAGTAAGTTCGAATACCGTGAAAATCAACACGGGGAAAGCACGACTCAAAGCCGGGATAGAGAAACGACAGCAGGGAGAATAACAACAGCCAAGACAACAACTGCTCGCTCCAGAAAAAGGCAAACGAAACAGCAGGGAAAAGGACTAGGAATTCAATCAAGTTAGTTTTGAATTTGAATGTATTATTGATGGAAATACAGGACATGAGTGAACGATTACATAACGAAATATATTGGCGTAGTACATTTAGCAAAACGACTTAGAAGGGACACCGAGTAAGAACGACTTCAACGATTGGAGATATCTCTGGAAAATAATTCTATTAGTCTAAAAACGGAATCAGAAGACGACCAACAGATTACAAGAGAATGTAAATAGGTATTTTTCATAATAAAATGATAGCGTTTCCAGTTTGAAGTAATTCCCAACACAGAGAGTTGCAGTTGTTATAGCAATCATTTATAACGATGTCATCTGATATCATTGCAACAGTGAAAATATTGTAAATTTTCTTGATCTAGCAGTTCTGTTAAACATTTTCAACAGAATATATACCCTGTGTCACTATAAAGTACTGGTTCTGCAATATTATCAGTGATCAATGCGATCATTTCAAAATAAAGCAAATGTGATTACTGAATTCTGAGTAGTATTTCTCTTTGCTATATATATATGTATGTATTCTCTGATTGAAAGGCTTCAATAATATTGCGTAGAGACAACAAGTTTCATAGCCTTTTCACAATGGGTCAGTTTTACCTTAGAGTGCAATGACCCCCCCCCTCCCCTGATAATATTGCTATCTAGAACCGCTGCCCTTTTTTCACAAATGAAATGTTCATTCAAGCCTTAATTTGAAAAGTTACACATAACATATTAACTTTGTTACTTTCTGCTGTTTACTTTATTTTTATGATCATCATGTCAAATATCAATATTTCATAACAACCACAACATACAGTTAACCTTTTACACTGGAAAAACTTTATAAAGAAGAAAATAAATTTTGTAATGCCAAAATGTTTATGATCTTTCTCATATATTCATTGCAAGTGTGCTGTATGTAGTAACAATTAAGTGTTTCAAGTTTCCTAAATGCCCTATGCTTTCAATGATTTTCCACACAAAATTTATAGACAAATGACTGCACTAGATTCTAAGCCTTAAAGAAGAAATGGTATTGTTTGGTGCTGTTTTGATTACTACCACCTCTGATGGAAAGCCTATTAAGAAGATTTTTGTATTGCTTGTAGTAGTAGAGCAACAATACCTTTACTAAGATTAGGACATCATGCATCCCACCCCATAAAAATATATTATGTTAACGTAAAAAATATAACAATAATAATAATATCAATACCAGTAATAATAATAGTAATGATAATAATAATGATAATAATATAATGATGGTGCTTCTCGTTACTATATGTCATTGGTTACAAGTTCAATACCTTTGCCTGCCATGACTTTTTTGATGAAATACCATGCGTATATTAAATCTTTCTTCTGCAGTTTTTATTATAGAAATTTTCATGTATTCAAAATAATATACTATTCTCTGTTTGGTTATGGATATTTTGCCTGTTTCTGTAACAGCACAATTAAACTTTCATGTGGTATACACTTTTGACTGATTGATGTTGATTTAACATTATTTTTTACAGGACTATGTAGTGAAGCAATCTTTATCAACATATTAAGATTTTAATAACTCTTTCTTACATGTATTGTTTTTATGAGATGACCTAAAAATAGCACGACCACATACTATACAGTCGGCACTCACTATTACCAAACCTTTATTTAAAGTTTTTGTAGAATCCAATTGTTTTACCCACAATTTTTATTTTATGTAATGACATTGTATCTCACACTTCTGTTGATATAATAACAAAAAACATAAATAAAAAATAATTGGAGCATTCAACTCATCCTCGGTGTAAGAACATATTGTGTTTAAAAGTGATGTACAACAAAGAAGACAAAGCAGTAGACTCAGACTAAGAAAATAAAACTAAAAAAAAAAACACAGGTTCTTACACCGTGGTAAACACAAGCATTCATATCAACTCTTCAAGATTTCTGACCTGCAAAAGATTTACAATCATTTTCAATTTGTGTTAAGTGAATATTATTGTGATACCTCATCGACTCTGTATTCCCTGTCAAGAGAATCAATAATAATTTTACTTCTATTCCCTCAGGTGCACTCTCAGTGGCAGTGAAAGAGCTAAATAAAGGTCAATTTTTAAGCACTCCGTTGTGCAGTATACTGATCATGTAATTTGCACCAGGTGTCACTAATTGTGTACCAAACACAGCGTAACAAATAAAATAATGGGGATTACCCTAACATGAAAAATATCAAATAAAAAATAAAATATAAAAGCATTGTGACTTCTTCAAAAACTAGCTTCGCGAGGTTTTTGCGGGAGTCGTATTTCTAGTATGCATTGATACTCCAGCTCCATATTTGTTCCTCGCGAAGCGAGGCCGAAGGCCGAGCGTAGCGAGGTTACTAATCGTGTCGGTTCCGGTCAGACCACGTGGCTCGCAAGCCCGAGTAAATCGAGCCGAGAGTTTTTATATATGTATATATATATATATCTATATTTTAAAGGTGTCCGTTCGCAGGCCAGGTTACCTGGCAATAGTAACGCACTTGAGAACTGCTGAATTTCTGCCATTATTCGGTGATGCCTTTTTGAAAGTAATGTAAATTTTGTGGAAATCGATTTCACTCGTCCTGGAAGTACATCCCAGCAAGGTGATCTCCGAGATATTCAAGAAATATTAGCACGAGATCGTCGCCGAGTAAGTTCGAATACCGTGAAAATCAACACGGGGAAAGCACGACTCGAAGCCGGGATAGAGAAACGACAGCAGGGAGAATAACAACAGCCAAGACAACAACTGCTCGCCCCAGAAAAAGGCAAACGAAACAGCAGGGAAAAGGACTAGGAATTCAGTCAAGTTAGTTTTGAATTTGAATGTATTATTGATAGAAATACAGGACATGAGTGAACGATTACATAACGAAATATATTGACGTAGTACATTTAGCAAAACGACTTAGAAGGGACACCGAGTAAGAACGACTTCAACGATTGGAGATGTCTCTGGAAAATAATTCTATTAGTCTAAAAACGGAATCGGAAGACGACCAACAGATTACAAGAGAATGTAAATAGGTATTTTTCATAATAAAACGATAGCGTTTCCAGTTTGAAGTAATTCCCAACACAATCAGTTGCAGTTGTTATAGCAATCATTTATAACGATGTGATCTGATATCATTGCAGTAGTGAAAATATTGTAAATTTTCTTTATCTAGCAGTTCTGTTAAACATTTTCAACAGAATATATACCCTGTGTCACTATAAAGTACTGGTTCTGCAATATTATCAGTGATCAATGCGATCATTTCAAAATAAAGCAAATGTGATTACTGAATTCTGAGTAGTATTTCTCTTTGCTATATATATATGTATGTATTCTCTGATTGAAAGGCTTCAATAATATTGCGTAGAGACAACAAGTTTCATAGCCTTTTCACAATGGGTCAGTTTTACCTTAGAGTGCAATGACCCCCCCTCCCCTGATAATATTGCTATCTAGAACCCCTGCCCTTTTTTCACAAATGAAATGTTAATTCAAGCCTTAAGTTGAAAAATTAGACATAACATATTAACTTTGTTACTTTCTGCTGTTTACTTCATTTTTATGATGTCAAATATCAATATTTCATAACAACCACAACATGCAATTAACGTTTTACATTGGAAAAACTTTATAAAGAAGAAAATAAATTTTGTAATGCCAAAATGTTTATGATCTTTCTCATATATTCATTGCAAGTGTGCTGTATGTAGTACAAGTGTTTCAAGTTTCCTAAATGCCCTATGCTTTCAATAATGATTTTCCACACAAACTTTATAGACAAATGACTGCACTAGATTCTAAGCCTTTAAGAAGAAATGGTATTGTTTGGAGCTGTTTTGATTACTACCACCTCTGATGGAAAGCCTATTAAGAAGTTTTTTGTATTGCTTTTAGTAGTAGAGTAACAATACCTTTACCATGATTAGGACATGATTCCCACCCCATAAAAATATATTATGTTTAACATAAAAAATATAACAATACCAATAATATCAATACCAGTAATAATAATAGTAATGATAATAATAATGATAATAATATAATGATAGTTCTTCTCGTCACTATATGTCATTGGTTACAGTTCAATACCTCTGGCTGCCATGACTTTTTCGATGAAATACCGTATTAAATCTTTCTTCTGCAGTTTTTGTAATAGTAATTTTCATATATTCAAAATAATATACTATTCTATATGGGTATGGATATTTTGCCTGTTTCTGTAACAGCACAATCAAACTTTCATGTGGTATATACTTTTGACTGATTGATGTTGATTTCACATTATTTTTTTACAGGAGTATGTAGTGCAGCAATCTTTTGAACATATTAAGATTTCAATAACTCTTTCTTACATGTATTGTTTTTATGATATGACTTAAAAATAGCACAACCACATACTATCCAGTCTGCACTCACTATTACCAAACCTTTATTCATAGCTTTTGTAGAATCCAATTGTTTTACCCCCAATTTTTTTTTTATGTAATGACATTGTATCGCACACTTCTGTTGATATGGCATCTCTTTTGAGGGAAGAGGAATTTTTCTATCTACCACTGGGGGGTACCATTGCAACTGAAGAGAGTACACAAATTAAAACATGCACTATTCATAATGCTCTCAATTGTGGTTACCTGGGAATGAAATAATGACTGCAGTAGACAATAAAATATCTAACAATACCTTTACCAAGATTAGGACATGCATCCCACCCCATAAAAATATATTATGTTTAACGTAAAAAATATAACAATAATAATAATATCAATACCAGTAATAATAATAGTAATCATAATAATAATGATAATAATATAATGATAGTGCTTCTCGTTACTATATGTCATTGGTTACAAGTTCAATACCTTTGCCTGCCATGACTTTTTTGATGAAATACCATGCGTATATTAAATCTTTCTTCTGCAGTTTTTATAATAGAAATTTTCATATATTCAAAATAATATACTATTCTCTGTTTGGTTATGGATATTTTGCCTGTTTCTGTAACAGCACAATTAAACTTTCATGTGGTATACAGTTTTGACTGATTGATGTTGATTTCACATTATTTTTTTACAGGACTATGTAGTGCAGCAATAATTATCAACATATTAAGATTTCAATAACTCTTTCTTACATGTATTGATTTTATGAGATGACCTAAAAATAGCACGACCACATACTATACAGTCGGCACTCACTATTACTAAACCTTTATTTAAACTTTTTGTAGAATCCAATTGTTTTACCCCCAATATTTATTTTATGTAATGACATTGTATTTCACACTTCTGTTGATATGGCATCACTGGGGGTACTACTGCAACTGAAGAGAGTACATAAATTGAAACATGCACTATTCATAATGCTCTCAATTGTGGTTACCTAGGAATGAAATAATGACTGCAGTAGACAATAATATATCTAATCAGAAGATTCTTCTTACAATGAATCTCATGCAATTATAAACAAAAAACATAAACAAAAAATAATTGGAGCATTCAACTCATCCTCGGTGTAAGAACATATTGTGTTTAAAAGGGATGTACAACAAAAAAGACAAAGCAATAGACTCAGACTAAGAAAATAAAACTAAAAAAAAAACAGGTTTTTACACCGTGGTAAACACAAGCATTCATATCAACTCTTCAAGATTTCTGACCTGCAAAAGATTTACAATCATTTTCAATTTGTGTTAAGTGAATATTATTGTGATACTTCATCGACTCTGGATTCCCTGTCAAGATAAATAATTTTACTTCTATTCCCTCTGGTGCAATCTCAGTGGCAGTGAAAGAGCTAAATGAAGGTCAATTTTTAAGCACTGTGTTCACCGGTATACTGATCATGTAATTTACACCAATAAAATAAAATATAAAAGCACTGTGACTTCTTCAAAAACTAGCTTCGCGAGGTTTTTGCGAGAGTCGTATTTCTAGTTAGTTTGTAATCAGGTGGTGTTTCAGCGTTTGAGTAAACGACGACATCAGAGACTGGGGCTAGAGTTATTTCGAATTTGAGTGGATGTGGTAAGGCTTTTGGATAGAAGATTCCATGATCTTTCAGTATCGTGTGGTCCAATGGTATTTCGTACCTGGTGTTGTGGAGTGCACCTAGCGTATTTTCTGCTGCATTTGAAGTAACTTTGTCACCGGCATTGGTTCTGATTTTCCTCAAATTCTCAGATGATATGCCCTGTCTCAATCTGTTATTTCGATCGGTCTCTGACAAAAACAAATCGTGATAAGTCTTGAACAAATCAAACCTGTCAATGTCCTCTATGATTTCACCCCCGAATAGAACCCTGTATCGTGAAACTAGGTTCCTTCCCAAGTTGTTGACAAGTGTGTTGTTCTTGTGACCTGTCACACTCATATCGAAGGTGATGTACACACTGCCAGGCACAATCACCAGGTTGTCGGCCAATTTTGGTATTTCAATGTATAATGTCTCGCCAGGATTGGCTGACGAGGGGTTTAGCGTGATCCTATTTAATGAGGCCTCGGCCCTCAAACCTTTACGCATCCTGGGAACACGACCAGTATCAAGAATGCTTGGTATAGAAGCCATTTTAAATGCTTGTATTCTCTTTGTAAATGACTGATGCCAACGTTTTAAATCGATTGTATTACTCCACTGATGGATACTGGAAAGAATACTCAGCCATACCCAAATTGGCCAAAGCAGCCAAAGTTAGTGAAAAGGTCGCTAAAGAGTGGTTGAAGAAGCAAGCCTTGTGGCAAATTTATCTCCCAGCCCCCAAGTATATACCCAGGCCACATTGGAGTGTGAATAAGCCTAACCAAATTCATCAAGCGGACTTGTTGTTTCTTCCTCACGATACAGTGAGAAGAAAAACATACCGCTATGCCTTAGTCGTGATTGATATCGCGTCAAGATACAAGGATGCCGAGCCATTGACCTCAAAGGAGAGTGGTGAAGTTGCCAATGCCTTTCAACGGATTTATTCCCGTAAGTTGAAGTGGCCACAAACATTAATGGTGGATCCGGGAACAGAATTCAAGGGTGATGTAACAACTCTTATGAAAAAGCATCAAGTCACAATCCAGCGTAGTGAAGCTGGGAATCATAGAGCTCAAGCTTTTGTGGAGAGGGCCAACAGGACTCTCAGTGAGAAGCTATTCAGCCATCAATACGCTCAAGAGATGATTAGTGATACCCGATCCACAGTTTGGGTGAATAGATTGCCCGCCATCATGAAGACCCTCAACAGTGAACCCACCCGTATTACTGGAAAAGAGCCCGACGAAGCTTTGAAAATGGACTCGATTGACACCAAAACTCCAGACTACAAGCGACCTGTGGGATTGGATGAGAAGAGGTTACCTCCAGATGTTCAAGTCAGGTATCTTTATGCCCCCGGTGAAGATGAAGGTGGGGACAAACGAAGGGCTACTGATCCCATATGGAGTCTTGAAGTCTATGATTTGGCTCGAACCATAATCGAACCGGGTCAACCAGTCTTGTATTATTTGAGTGGAGGTCCAAAACGAGGATTCGTTCGCGAAGAGCTTCAATTTGTACCTCAAGACACTGAATCACCCCCTTCCAGCGTCCTGAAATGACCATGTGCATAAGTGTTTATCCCGTCATCCATTATCACACGTTTATCGTCCTCGCGTGATAATGCAATCTTGTTAATTGTTTCAGTATAGATGTCATGGCTATGACTCCTTATGGTGTTCATCTTCCGTCTCTGGGATTTGCCACTGAAAAGACAAGTCTTGTAATCCTGGAAACTTATGCTTTTGCTGACCACTGCCTTGTTTACACCCTTACACTTCTTGACTTCCTTCTCCTTGTCCGTCTTGAAAGCATACAGTTTAGCCCTCAGACCCACAAATTCCGTGATCTGTTCACCACCAGCCTCGTCTTTGAACATCCCTCCGACCTTTTTGTTCACTCCGGTCTCAATCCCGGATGGATGCTCCCTGGGGTAATTGCTGGTGTCAAATTTAGCCCTCACATCTGGACTGATGTCCCTGTAAAAGTCCTCAGTCTCTATCACATAAGCTAAGGAATCCGTGTCTGTGAACAGCAACTTGGCCTTCTCCCCATACTTGGGCTTTATGTACCTGTAATGGAAATCGTACATAACAGTCTTGCCCAAATCCAGAATGGACAGCCCTAAGTAAATGGGCTTATCAAAGACCAATTTCGTTCTCTTCATGTGGAAGGCGGTCAGATCCTCGCAAAAGATGTTCCTGTGATGGAAGTTTGGCTTCACAATCAACTTACGCGCTTTCTTCTCCTCAGTAACCAACTGGATATCCACCCTCTTCCTAATGTTCTCCATAGTCTTGCCAAACACTGAGTTGTTCATCAACTTGAAGAAGTCTTTTTCGAAATCATTCTCAGCCCTGGCTCTCAAACTGTTATTCAAGTCAATGTAGGACCTCAGCCATTCCGACTCCTCGAACTTGATCCCTCTATGAACCTTGGTTAACTTCAAACCCAACGACAAATACTGTTTCAGAGCTTCATGGTGTAGAATGTACTTCTTCTTGGCTCTCAAATTGAGAACCAACTTAACAACCCCATCAACATCCAACCTCTCTGGAGCCAACGGATAATCGTTATGGAGATCGTGTAACTCCAAAGGGTACTCCAAGTCCACCTCCAATATGCATGGATGGTTCCTCCAGTCTGCCATCTCTTGATCACTCATCCATTCAAAACCATGGGTTGGTAAAGCCTTGGTCATTGCATAGCCATAGAGCCCATTCGCAT
Source organism: Ricordea florida (assembly GCA_949710005.1). Classification (NCBI taxonomy): domain Eukaryota; kingdom Metazoa; phylum Cnidaria; class Anthozoa; order Corallimorpharia; family Ricordeidae; genus Ricordea; species Ricordea florida. Next base: position 24,010,209 of record OX453273.1, on the reverse strand, counting down.
CCAAATAGGTGATGAACTTTGTAGGCAACCTGGTATTATAGTTCTTCATGTATCGATTATTGGCCTTCCCATACCTGGTAGAGATCGTTGAGATTCCACCTCTGATACCATTCTCCACCATAATCAGCATATCGGGATCCCTCAAAAGCTCCAACTCAACCTTGGTGATCTTCAACGTAGCATCCCAAGCCAGTCCAGGCGCAGTATAATGCCATGCTGGATCCAATCCGTAATTCTTCATACAAACCCCTCTGAAGTTCTCAAAGACATCAGCCAACAGAATCACATCTGTTTTGAGATACAAGTCATGGTAATCCCTAAAACTTCTCATACCAAAGATCTCCCACACGTTTCCGGCATGTTGATAATCGTCATCCGATATGTCAGTGTCGTATAGTATCGAATAGAACTCATCCTTGGGTGGTAGACTGGACACTTCTAACTTGGCAAAGCCATCAAACCAATCGTAGGGGAACACTCCCTTCCTAGCCAAAAGATCAAAGTTTGCCCCTTCATAGTATCTCGAGAGGTTTGCCAAAGACTCTCTTGGTAAGTTGTCAGCCAATCTAGCCAAACCACTTGCCATGAACCTAAAACTGTCTACAAATCTAATGGTTCGTTTAATCTGAACCTCCTTCTCCTTACCATCATCATCCTTCTTCATAAACTTTTCAACCACAATCTCTTTGGTGAATGAGATGTACTTTTCATCGTTGAGTGGGATACAATCAATCTTACCCTCTGACACTCCCATCTTCTTGATAAACAAATGACTGTCATATCCAGACAAGTTGTGGAAGATGACTGGAAAGAACTTTGGGGTGCTAAATTCCAGGTTACATTTCTTGTGGGCCGCTCCTCTGTACCTACCTGTAAAATGAAAGTGGTCGACCACCTTATCGTTCCCCAATTCACCCTCACAAATATGACAGTGAGTGGCCTCTCCATGTTTCTTATAATCACTATTCTTCATTACAAGATTCTTTTCAGACTTGAATTGATCATAGATCTTCCTGATGTCCTCCTCCAAACTTTCCTGGAACATTTGCGGTATGTCATCCTCAGGTGAGTTGGCTGTTCGCATCACCAACTTAGGCTCAAAGATACTATCATCGAAACACTTGATAAGGTAACAGAAACCTGATGGCTTGTGCTTCTGGTACTGATTTGTGAAACTATACCTGTCATGCGGGAAACAAGTGTCCAACTTCTCCGTGAAACACTCGAAATCCGCATAGATCACAAATGGCACTTGCATCTTTCGTCTGTGGTTCTTGAAAGTAATGTACTTTGGGCTGCCATCCTCTTCCATGCGCATCTGGACTTTGACTGATTCGTTGTTTAGGCAGTACTCCATATGGTCATCCAACGACTTTTGAGAATTGAACGAGTTTAAGCAGTTGTCACAATAGAAACGAGTGCCATGATGTTTATTATACTCTACAAACCTTGACATGTTTTTAATCCAACAGTAGTGATTTGTCTCTTCGTCTGATATCAAGAGTAGGTTTATCTTTGTAACCCCTGACTTTTTACTGCGCCTGATTAGGGTTGGCTCGCCATTCTCATAACCAAGGATATTGATCCCATGTGGGTTCTGCCTTTCAAACCTATCTATCTGGGTTGTACTGAGTGCTGCCACTGGGAACTCTATTCCTGACCAGTCTAGCTTCTCTGCGTTTTCTCTCATCTCTTTGTTTAGTCTCTCAGGATGAACCTCTACAGGGAATACAGCAGATGTCACTGCCCATTTGAAACACTGGTCTTTCTCATTCTTGACATTGATGATTGCCTTCTTAGTGGCTAATTTAGGTGGTAATTTAATATACGAACTTCCAGAAAACGGTTGAAACGGGTTCAAATGGATACGAAAGTCAATCACACTTTCAAACACCCATCCAGAGTGCTCATTCTCGTATTTCTGCACCAATTCAACCAGTTTAGCTTTGATGCTATCAAACAAAGCAAGTGTGTCTGTTGAAGCTGTCACTGTCTCCATCAGTGAATGGAAATGACCCTGACTACGCTCAATAACACGATTATCTTGATTGTTCCTCCTCGCAAATCCACATGAAAGAATGCACTTCAACTTGAATGGCTTCCTGATTCCGTCCAACAAACTACGAAATGGTGTTCTAACCTTGCCAAGAAATGTAATCGGATCATAGCCAGCTCTACCGTTTACTATGTAAGTCCTCAAAAAGCCTCTCAGAGCTGTTTCATGTCTTTCAGGGACGAAAAACTCAGGTTCCCTCCTAACCACAGCAGCTGCCCTTCTTAATCTCCTGGTGATGGCCCTCCTGTTTGGGTCTCTAACATTGGATCTTATCCAATCTGTGGTCTGAATGATTTCACGCCTGGCAGCAGCAACAGCCCTTCCATACGAAGCCCTGGCGGGTCTTGTTCTTGTGGGTCTAACTGGACCAGGAACTGGAACGTTGGCCTCAACCACTCGTGGAGCTCCAACAGCATTAATGAGAGCCTCTTTACGCATGCTGCCAAAACCTCGAATACCAGACCTCTTGGCCATGGTTCGTAGTATCTTCACTGTCAAATTCTCGAAGTCTATGTCAGATAACGCTGTAAGCATTTCAGCCTTTCTGAATCCTCGAACACTCACACCAGCTCTTTTGGCTATTGACCTCAGGTCTTTGACTGTCAAGTTCTCCATAGCATCAATTGTATACTGACATTGTAACTTTAAACCACCATATTTAACTTTTGTGACACGATACATGTCACAAATGTGTACACTTAACATAACTACTCAACAAACTCGTACAAAGACTTCTTCTGGTCTTCGTCATAACACCAATCAATAAACCTGTCTGGGTGATATGCACGCTCCATCAACTCTTCATAAAAATCCTTGTAGTTGAAAGACTCTTTGTGATTGACCTTGTACTCATTGATTAAACAAATTTTAATGTGTCTTTCTTCTTCACTACTTACCAAATCAAGTGACCCTGTAAATTCAGTAATAGCTGAAAAAAACACGCCTTCAGCAAATCCTAACTTCGTTAAATTTTCAAACATAACATTTCCTCGATCCAGATAAACAGTAAGTACATTGATGTCCCAACCTTTTGAAGATGATGACGTAATAATCAACTTGTTTGCTCTAGTAACATCACACCAATATTTAAGCGATGACCTCCAGGATGTTAATGACTTCAAGAATCTGCAGTTACCATAACGGTATGTCAGCGAAATTTCAAAATCATCCCCCTTTCCAGGATAGTCAGGATCCAAATCAATTCCACTATCAAAAGAATCAACCAATCTACAATCTGGTCCCATAACCATCCATTGTATAAAATCCTTTTCAAGATCGATCAATTGACTCATCGTCTAATTCATCTTGTTTGCCATTTCGTTTGCGTATGCCAATCGGTACAACCATCGACCCAAAATCCCACTTTAACAACTCGGCCCCCACCCTACCCCCCAAAGGACATCGACGATCCGAACGAAAAAAATGACACTCGACGAAAAAAGTCCGATCGAAAATCAAACAAGTCGAGAGGCAAACTCAATTCGGCCATGCCCATCTGACAAAATCGACCACACCCAAAACAACGAATTCGAAAAAAAATCGTAACATAAAAATCGGCCACACCCAAAACCACGAATTCGCAAAAAAATCGATCGAAAATGAAATTGTCCCAGAATGCCCACAATCCAACTACTACTGCACACCACACTAAAACATGTATAGAAAAGATTCCAAATGATTCTCTAACTTACCCCCCTAAATGACGGTCCTCCTGCCCATACAATCCCTTATAATGTATTTTCACCAAAATCAGTGAGGTCGAGTTTCCTTGCAGCCAGCACCAGGTATCGTATCTCAGCTTCTCGAGTAAGTACAAAAACGGGATAAAGTGCGTCAGGAGCCCATCACCCGGAGCCTCCATACACACCATATCCTCGAGTCAACCTTTGCTCGTATCTTTTTATTTTTAGAACAGTCTCAAGAGAATAATTTGTGAGACGCTATCACTGGTTTGTCTCTGCATGTGACGTAAAAGAACAACTTTGTTCTGATTGGACGGTACAATGCATTCGTGGGAATTCGAAAGACTAAAAATAGAAAGATACGGGCAAAGGTTGTCTCCTAGGCTTTATAAGGGAGATGGAGGCTCCGGGTAATGGGCTCCTGAGTGCGTTTAAAGTTCATTTCAAATGCTACAACATGGTTAAAATGGAATATTGATAAATAATTCGTGTAATGAGCACTGATTACATGAACTTAAGTACTCTCTGAGCCGTCTGCCCTAGATTTAGCTGCCTTAAGTCAATACCTTTAAAGTCAAAACTCATTAAGATGGTTAATTACGAACAATCTGATTTTCTGCGCAAATAATGTCCTATCCTACCTGTACAAATCTCCTAACGTTTGGAATTGCAAAGATTATCCAAGCCAAGATATCATAGAAAAACTTTTATTTTAGGGGCCCACGCTTTGGTCTGAATCACGCATGCGTACAAACAAAGAGTCTGATCTTGAATTCTGATTATCGAAAAATAAACTTTACTGCACACCACACTAAAACATGTATAGAAAAGATTCCAAATGATTCTCTAACTTACCCCCCTAAATGACGGTCCTCCTGCCCATACAATCCCTTATAATGTATTTTCACCAAAATCAGTGAGGTCGAGTTTCCTTGCAGCCAGCACCAGGTATCGTATCTAAGCTTCTCGAGTAAGTACAAACACGGGATAAAGTGCGTTTTAAAGTTCATTTCAAATGCTACAACATGGTTAAAATGGAATATTGATAAAGAATTCGTGTAATGAGCACTGATTACATGAACTTTAGTAGTCTCTGAGCCGTCTGCCCTAGAGTTAGCTGCCTTAAGTCAATACATTTAAAGTCAAAACTCAATAAGATGGCAAATTACCAACAATCTGATTTTCTGCGTAGATAATGCCCTATCCTACTTGTACAAATCTGCTAACGTTTGGAATTGCAAAGATTATCCAAGCCAAGATATCATAGAAAAACTTTTATTTTAGGGACCCACGCTTTGGTCTGAATCACGCATGCGTACAAACAAAGAGTCTGATCTTGAATTCTGATTGAAATCGAATCGTTACATTCAAAATTTTCATCGCAAAATAAACTTTACTGCACACCACAATAAAACATGTATAGAAAAGATTCCAAATGATTCTCTAACTTACCCCCCTAAATGACGGTCCTCCTGCCCATAAAATCCCTTATAATGTATTTTCACCAAAATCAGTGAGGTCGAGTTTCTTGGCAGCCAGCACCAGGTATGGTATCTCAGCTTCTCGAGTAAGTACAAACACGGGATAAAGTGCGTTTTAAAGTTCATTTCAAATGCTACAACATGGTGAATATGGAATATTGATAAATAATTCGTGTAATGAGCACTGATTACATGAACGTTTGTACTCTCTGAGCCGTCTGCCCTAGATTTAGCTGCCTTAAGTCAATACCTTTAAAGTCAAAACTCAATAAGATGGCAAATTACCAACAATCTGATTTTCTGCGTAGATAATGCCCTATCCTACTTGTACAAATCTGCTAGCGTTTGAAATTGCAAAGATTATCTAAGCCAAGATATCATAGAAAAACTTTTATTTTAGAGGCCCACGCTTTTGTCTTAATCACGAAACCGTACAAACAAAGAGTCTGATCTTGAATTCTGATTGAAATCGAATCGCTACATTCAGAATTTTCATCGCAAAATAAACTTTACTGCACACCACACTAAAACATGTATGAAAAGATTCCAAATGATTCTCTAACCTACCCCCCTAAATGACGGTCCTCCTGCCCATACAATCCCTTATAATGTATTTTCACCAAAATCAGTGAGGTCGAGTTTCTTGGCAGCCAGCACCAGGTATCGTATCTCAGCTTCTCGAGTAAGTACAAAAACGGGATAAAGTGCGTTTAAAGTTCATTTCAAATGCTACAACATGGTTAAAATGGAATATTGATAAATAATTCGTGTAACGAGCACTGATTACATGAACTTAAAAACTCTCTGAGCCGTCTGCCCTAGATTTAGCTGCCTTAAGTCAATACCTTTAAAGTCAAAACTCATTAAGATGGTTAATTACGAACAATCTGATTTTCTGCGTAAATAATGTCCTATCCTACCTGTACAAATCTGCTAACGTTTGGAATTGCAAAGATTATCCAAGCCAAGATATCATAGAAAAACTTTTATTTTAGGGGCCCACGCTTTGGTCTGAATCACGCATGCGTACAAACAAAGAGTCTGATCTTGAATTCTGATTGAAATCGATTCGTTACATTCAAAATTTTAATCACAAAATAAACTTTACTGCACACCACACTAAAACATGTATAGAAAAGATTCCAAATGATTCTCTAACTTACCCCCCTAAATGACGGTCCTCCTGCCCATACAATCCCTTATAATGTATTTTCACCAAAATCAGTGAGGTCGAGTTTCTTGCAAGCCAGCACCAGGTATGGTATCTCAGCTTCTCGACTAAGTACAAACACGGGATAAAGTGCGTTTTAAAGTTCATTTCAAATGCTACAACATGGTGAAAATGGAATATTGATAAATAATTCGTGAAATGAGCACTGATTACATGAACTTTAGTACTCTCTGAGCCGTCTGCCCTAGATTTAGCTGCCTTAAGTCAATACCTTTAAAGTCAAAACTCAATAAGATGGCAAATTACCAACAATCTGATTTTCTGCGTAGATAATGCCCTATCCTACTTGTACAAATCTGCTAACGTTTGGAATTGCAAAGATTATCCAAGCCAAGATATCATAGAAAAACTTTTCTTTTAGGGGCCCACGCTTTGGTCTGAATCAGGCATGCCTACAAACAAAGAGTCTGATCTTGAATTCTGATTGAAATCGATTCGTTACATTCAAAATTTTCATCGCAAAATAAACTTTACTGCACACCACACTAAAACATGTATAGAAAAGATTCCAAATGATTCTCTAACTTACCCCCCTAAATGACGGTCCTCCTGCCCATACAATCCCTTATAATGTATTTTCACCAAAATCAGTGAGGTCGAGTTTCCTTGCAGCCAGCACCAGGTATCGTATCTCAGCTTCTCGAGTAAGTACAAACACGGGATAAAGTGCGTTTAAAAGTTCATTTCAAATGCTACAACATGGTGAAAATGGAATATTGATAAATAATTCGTGTAACGAGCAATGATTACATGAACTTTAGTACTCTCTGAGCCGTCTGCCCTAGATTTAGCTGCCTTAAGTCAATACCTTTAAAGTCAAAACTCATTAAGATGGTTAATTACGAGCCATCTGATTTTCGCGTAGATAATGTCCTATCCTACGTGTACAAATCTGCTAACGTTTGGAATTGCAAAGATTATCCAAGCCAAGATATCATAGAAAAACTTTTATTTTAGGGGCCCACGCTTTGGTCTGAATCACGCTTGCGTTAAAACAAAGAGTCTGATCTTGAATCTGATTGAAATCGAATCGTTACATTCAAAATTTTCATCGCAAAATAAACTTTAGTGCACACCACACTAAAACATGTATAGAAAAGATTCCAAATGATTCTCTAACTTACCCCCCTAAATGACGGTCCTCCTGCCCATACAATCCCTTATAATGTATTTTCACCAAAATCAGTGAGGTCGAGTTTCTTGGCAGCCAGCACCAGGTATGGTATCTTAGCTTCTCGAGTAAGTACAAACACGGGATAAAGTGCGTTTTAAAGTTCTTTTCAAATGCTACAACATGGTGAATATGGAATATTGATAAATAATTCGTGTAATGATCACTGATTACATGAACGTTAGTACTCTCTGAGCCGTCTGCCCTAGATTTAGCTGCCTTAAGTCAATACATTTAAAGTCAAAACTCAATAAGATGGCAAATTACCAACAATCTGATTTTCTGCGTAGATAATGCCCTATCCTACTTGTACAAATCTGCTAACGTTTGGAATTGCAAAGATTATCCAAGGCAACATATCATAGAAAAACTTTTATTTTAGGTGCCCACGCTTTGGTCAGAATCACGCATGCGTACAAACAAAGAGTCTGATCTTGAATTCTGATTGAAATCGAATCGTTACATTTAAAATTTTCATCGCAAAATAAACTTTACTGCACACCAAACTAAAACTTGTATAGAAAAGATTCCAAATGATTCTCTAACTTACCCCCCTAAATGACGGTCCTCCTGCCCATACAATCCCTTATAATGTATTTTCACCAAAATCAGTGAGGTCGAGTTTCTTGGCAGCCAGCACCAGGTATGGTATCTCAGCTTCTCTAGTAAGTACAAACTCGGGATATAGTGCGTTTTAAAGTTCATTTCAAAAGCTACAACATGGTGAAAATGGAATATTGATAAATAATTCGTGAAATGAGCACTGATTACATGAACTTTAGTACTCTCTGAGCCGTCTGCCCTAGATTTAGCTGCCTTAAGTCAATACATTTAAAGTCAAAACTCAATAAGATGGCAAATTACGAACAATCTGATTTTCTGCGTAGATAATGCCCTATCCTACTTGTACAAATCTGCTAACGCTTGGAATTGCAAAGATTATCCAAGCCAAGATATCATAGAAAAACTTTTATTTTAGGGGCCCACGCTTTGGGCTAAATCACGCATGCGTACAAACAAAGAGTCTGATCTTGAATTCTGATTTAAATCGAATCGTTACATTCAAAATTTTCATCGCAAAATAAACTTTACTGCACACCACACTAAAACATGTATAGAAAAGATTCCAAATGATTCTCTAACTTACCCCCCTAAATGACGGTCCTCCTGTCCATACAATCCCTTACAATGCATTTTCACCAAAATCAGTGAGGTCGAGTTTCTTGGCAGCCAGCATCAGGTATGGTATCTCAGCTTCTCGAGTAAGTACAAACACGGGATAACGTGCGTTTTAAAGTTCATTTCAAATGCTACAACATGGTTAAAATGGAATATTGATAAATAATTCGTGTAATGAGCACTGATTACATGAACTTTAGTACTCTCTGAGCCGTCTGCCCTAGATTTAGCTGCCTTAAGTCAATACCTTTAAAGTCAAAACTCAATAAGATGGCAAATTACCAACAATCTGATTTTCTGCGTAGATAATGCCCTATCCTACTTGTACAAATCTGCTAGCGTTTGAAATTGCAAAGATTATCTAAGCCAAGACATCATAGAAAAACTTTTATTTTAGAGGCCCACGCTTTTGTCTTAATCACGAAACCGTACAAACAAAGAGTCTGATCTTGAATTCTGATTGAAATCGATTCGTTACATTCAAAATTTTCATCGCAAAATAAACTTTACTGCACACCACACTAAAACATGTATAGAAAAGATTCCAAATGATTCTCTAACTTACCCCCCTAAATGACGGTCCTCCTGCCCATACAATTCCTTTATAATGTATTTTCACCAAAATCAGTGAGGTCGAGTTTCCTTGCAGCCAGCACCAGGCATCGTATCTCAGCTTCTCGAGTAAGTACAAACACGGGATAAAGTGCGTTTAAAAGTTAATTTCAAATGCTACAACATGGTTAAAATGGCATATTGATAAATAATTCGTGTAATGAGCACTGATTACATGAACTTTAGTACACTCTGAGCCGTCTGCCCTAGATTTAGCTGCCTTAAGTCAATACCTTTAAAGTCAAAACTCAATAAGATGGCAAATTGCGAACAATCTGATTTTCTCCGTAGATAATGCCCTATCCTACTTGTACAAATCTGCTAACGTTTGGAATTGCAAAGATTATCCAAGCCAAGATATCATAGAAAAACTTTTATTTTAGGGGCCCACGCTTTGGTCTGAATCCCGCATGCGTACAAACAAACAGTCTGATCTTGAATTCTGATTGAAATCGAATCGTTAAATTCAAAACTTTCATCCCAACATAAACTTTACTGCACACCAAACTAAAACTTGTATAGAAAAGATTCGAAATGATTCTCTAACTTACCCCCCTAAATGACGGTCCTCCTGCCCATACAATCCCTTATAATGTATTTTCACCAAAATCAGTGAGGTCGAGTTTCTTGGCAGCCAGCACCAGGTATGGTATCTCAGCTTCTCTAGTAAGTACAAACTCGGGATATAGTGCGTTTTAAAGTTCATTTCAAAAGCTACAACATGGTGAAAATGGAATATTGATAAATAATTCGTAAAATGAGCACTGATTACATGAACTTTAGTACTCTCTGAGCCGTCTGCCCTAGATTTAGCTGCCTTAAGTCAATACCTTTAAAGTCAAAACTCATTAAGATGGTTAATTACGAGCAATCTGATTTTCGCGTAGATAATGTCCTATCCTACGTGTACAAATCTGCTAAAGTTTGGAATTGCAAAGATTATCCAAGCCAAGATATCATAGAAAAACTTTTATTTTAGGGGCCCACGCTTTGGTCTGAATCACGCTTGCGTTAAAACAAAGAGTCTGATCTTGAATCTGATTGAAATCGAATCGTTACATTCAAAATTTTCATCGCAAAATAAACTTTAGTGCACACCACACTAAAACATGTATAGAAAAGATTCCAAATGATTCTCTAACTTACCCCCCTAAATGACGGTCCTCCTGCCCATACAATCCCTTATAATGTATTTTCACCAAAATCAGTGAGGTCGAGTTTCTTGGCAGCCAGCACCAGGTATGGTATCTTAGCTTCTCGAGTAAGTACAAACACGGGATAAAGTGCGTTTTAAAGTTCTTTTCAAATGCTACAACATGGTGAATATGGAATATTGATAAATAATTCGTGTAATGAGCACTGATTACATGAACGTTAGTACTCTCTGAGCCGTCTGCCCTAGATTTAGCTGCCTTAAGTCAATACCTTTAAAGTCAAAACTCAATAAGATGGCAAATTGCGAACAATCTGATTTTCTCCGTAGATAATGCCCTATCCTACTTGTACAAATCTGCTAACGTTTGGAATTGCAAAGATTATCCAAGCCAAGATATCATAGAAAAACTTTTATTTTCGGGGCCCACGCTTTGGTCTGAATCCCGCATGCGTACAAACAAACAGTCTGATCTTGAATTCTGATTGAAATCGAATCGTTAAATTCAAAACTTTCATCCCAACATAAACTTTACTGCACACCAAACTAAAACTTGTATAGAAAAGATTCCAAATGATTCTCTAACTTACCCCCCTAAATGACGGTCCTCCTGCCCATACAATCCCTTATAATGTATTTTCACCAAAATCAGTGAGGTCGAGTTTCTTGGCAGCCAGCACCAGGTATGGTATCTCAGCTTCTCTAGTAAGTACAAACTCGGGATATAGTGCGTTTTAAAGTTCATTTCAAAAGCTACAACATGGTTAAAATGGAATATTGATAAATAATTCGTGAAATGAGCACTGATTACATGAACTTTAGTACTCTCTGAGCCGTCTGCCCTAGATTTAGCTGCCTTAAGTCAATACCTTTAAAGTCAAAACTCATTAAGATGGTTAATTACGAGCAATCTGATTTTCGCGTAGATAATGTCCTATCCTACGTGTACAAATCTGCTAAAGTTTGGAATTGCAAAGATTATCCAAGCCAAGATATCATAGAAAAACTTTTATTTTAGGGGCCCACGCTTTGGTCTGAATCACGCATGCGTACAAACAAAGAGTCTGATCTTGCATTCTGATTGAAATCGAATCGTTACATTCAAAATTTTCATCGCAAAATAAACTTTACTGCACACCACACTAAAACATGTATAGAAAAGATTCCAAATGATTCTCTAACTTACCCCCCTAAATGACGGTCCTCCTGCCCATACAATCCCTTATAATGTATTTTCACCAAAATCAGTCAGGTCGAGTTTCCTTGCAGCCAGCACCAGGTATCGTATCTCAGCTTCTCGAGTAAGTACAAACACGGGATTAAGTGCGTTTTAAGGTTCATTTCAAATGCTACAACATGGTTAAAATGGAATATTGATAAATAATTCGTGTAATGAGCACTGATTACATGAACTTTAGTACTCTCTGAGCCGTCTGCCCTAGATTTAGCTGCCTTAAGTCAATACATTTAAAGTCAAAACTCAATAAGATGGCAAATTACGAACAATCTGATTTTCTGCGTAGATAATGCCCTATCCTACTTGTACAAATCTGCTAACGTTTGGAATTGCAAAGATTATCCAAGCCAAGATATCATAGAAAAACTTTTATTTTTGAGGCCCACGCTTTGGGCTAAATCACGCATGCGTACAAACAAAGAGTCTGATCTTGAATTCTGATTTAAATCGAATCGTTACATTCAAAATTTTCATCGCAAAATAAACTTTACTGCACACCACACTAAAACATGTATAGAAAAGATTCCAAATGATTCTCTAACTTACCCCCCTAAATGACGGTCTTCCTGTCCATACAATCCCTTACAATGCATTTTCACCAAAATCAGTGAGGTCGAGTTTCTTGGCAGCCAGCATCAGGTATGGTATCTCAGCTTCTCGAGTAAGTACAAACACGGGATAACGTGCGTTTTAAAATTCATTTCAAATGCTACAACATGGTTAAAATGGAATATTGATAAATAATTCGTGTAATGAGCACTGATTACATGAACTTTAGTACTCTCTGAGCCGTCTGCCCTAGATTTAGCTGCCTTAAGTCAATACCTTTAAAGTCAAAACTCAATAAGATGGCAAATTACCAACAATCTGATTTTCTGCGTAGATAATGCCCTATCCTACTTGTACAAATCTGCTAGCGTTTGAAATTGCAAAGATTATCTAAGCCAAGATATCATAGAAAAACTTTTATTTTAGAGGCCCACGCTTTTGTCTTAATCACGAAACCGTACAAACAAAGAGTCTGATCTTGAATTCTGATTGAAATCGAATCGCTACATTCAGAATTTTCATCGCAAAATAAACTTTACTGCACACCACACTAAAACATGTATGAAAAGATTCCAAATGATTCTCTAACTTACCCCCCTAAATGACGGTCCTCCTTCCCATACAATCCCTTATAATGTATTTTCACCAAAATCAGTGAGGTCGAGTTTCTTGGCAGCCAGCACCAGGTATCGTATCTCAGCTTCTCGAGTAAGTACAAAAACGGGATAAAGTGCGTTTAAAGTTCATTTCAAATGCTACAACATGGTGAAAATGGAATATTGATAAATAATTCGTGTAATGAGCACTGATTACATGAACTTTAGTACTCTCTGAGCCGTCTGCCCTAGATTTAGCTGCCTTAAGTCAATAGCTTTAAAGTCAAAACTCAATAAGATGGCAAATTACCAACAATCTGATTTTCTGCGTAGATAATGCCCTATCCTACTTGTACAAATCTGCTAACGTTTGGAATTGCAAAGATTATCCAAGCCAAGATATCATAGAAAAACTTTTCTTTTAGGGGCCCACGCTTTGGTCTGAATCAGGCATGCCTACAAACAAAGAGTCTGATCTTGAATTCTGATTGAAATCGATTCGTTACATTCAAAATTTTCATCGCAAAATAAACTTTACTGCACACCACACTAAAACATGTATAGAAAAGATTCCAAATGATTCTCTAACTTACCCCCCTAAATGACGGTCCTCCTGCCCATACAATCCCTTATAATGTATTTTCACCAAAATCAGTGAGGTCGAGTTTCCTTGCAGCCAGCACCAGGTATCGTATCTCAGCTTCTCGAGTAAGTACAAACACGGGATAAAGTGCGTTTAAAAGTTCATTTCAAATGCTACAACATGGTGAAAATGGAATATTGATAAATAATTCGTGTAATGAGCACTGATTACATGAACTTTAGTACTCTCTGAGCCGTCTGCCCTAGATTTAGCTGCCTTAAGTCAATACCTTTAAAGTCAAAACTCATTAAGATGGTTAATTACGAGCCATCTGATTTTCGCGTAGATAATGTCCTATCCTACGTGTACAAATCTGCTAACGTTTGGAATTGCAAAGATTATCCAAGCCAACATATCATAGAAAAACTTTTATTTTAGGGGCCCACGCTTTGGTCTGAATCACGCTTGCGTTAAAACAAAGAGTCTGATCTTGAATCTGATTGAAATCGAATCGTTACATTCAAAATTTTCATCGCAAAATAAACTTTAGTGCACACCACACTAAAACATGTATAGAAAAGATTCCAAATGATTCTCTAACTTACCCCCCTAAATGACGGTCCTCCTGCCCATAAAATCCCTTATAATGTATTTTCACCAAAATCAGTGAGGTCGAGTTTCTTGGCAGCCAGCACCAGGTATGGTATCTTAGCTTCTCGAGTAAGTACAAACACGGGATAAAGTGCGTTTTAAAGTTCATTTCAAATGCTACAACATGGTGAATATGGAATATTGATAAATAATTCGTGTAATGAGCACTGATTACATGAACGTTAGTACTCTCTGAGCCGTCTGCTCTAGATTTAGCTGCCTTAAGTCAATACATTTAAAGTCAAAACTCAATAAGATGGCAAATTACCAACAATCTGATTTTCTGCGTAGATAATGCCCTATCCTACTTGTACAAATCTGCTAACGTTTGGAATTGCAAAGATTATCCACGCCAAGATATCATAGAAAAACTTTTATTTTAGGGGCCCACGCTTTGGTCAGAATTACGCATGCGTACAAACAAAGAGTCTGATCTTGAATTCTGATTGAAATCGAATCGTTACATTCAAAATTTTCATCGCAAAATAAACTTTACTGCACACCACACTAAAACATGTATAGAAAAGATTCCAAATGATTTTCTAACTTACCCCCCTAAATGACGGTCCTCCTGCCCATACAATCCCTTATAATGTATTTTCACCAAAATCAGTGAGGTCGAGTTTCCTTGCAGCCAGCACCAGGCATCGTATCTCAGCTTCTCGAGTAAGTACAAACACGGGATAAAGTGCGTTTTAAAGTTCATTTCAAATGCTACAACATGGTTAAAATGGCATATTGATAAATAATTCGTGTAATGAGCACTGATTACATGAACTTTAGTACTCTCTGAGCCGTCTGCCCTAGATTTAGCTGCCTTAAGTCAATACCTTTAAAGTCAAAACTCAATAAGATGGCAAATTGCGAACAATCTGATTTTCTCCGTAGATAATGCCCTATCCTACTTGTACAAATCTGCTAACGTTTGGAATTGCAAAGATTATCCAAGCCAAGATATCATAGAAAAACTTTTATTTTAGGGGCCCACGCTTTGGTCTGAATCCCGCATCCGTACAAACAAACAGTCTGATCTTGAATTCTGATTGAAATCGAATCGTTAAATTCAAAACTTTCATCCCAACATAAACTTTACTGCACACCAAACTAAAACTTGTATAGAAAAGATTCCAAATGATTCTCTAACTTACCCCCCTAAATGACGGTCCTCCTGCCCATACAATCCCTTATAATGTATTTTCACCAAAATCAGTGAGGTCGAGTTTCTTGGCAGCCAGCACCAGGTATGGTATCTCAGCTTCTCTAGTAAGTACAAACTCGGGATATAGTGCGTTTTAAAGTTCATTTCAAAAGCTACAACATGGTGAAAATGGAATATTGATAAATAATTCGTGAAATGAGCACTGATTACATGAACTTTAGTACTCTCTGAGCCGTCTGCCCTAGATTTAGCTGCCTTAAGTCAATACATTTAAAGTCAAAACTCAATAAGATGGCAAATTACCAACAATCTGATTTTCTGCGTAGATAATGCCCTATCCTACTTGTACAAATCTGCTAACGTTTGGAATTGCAAAGATTATCCAAGCCAAGATATCATAGAAAAACTTTTATTTTAGGGGCCCACGCTTTGGTCTGAATCAGGCATGCCTACAAACAAAGAGTCTGATCTTGAATTCTGATTGAAATCGAATCGTTACATTCAAAATTTTCATCGCAAAATAAAATTTACTGCACACCACACTAAAACATGTATAGAAAAGATTCCAAATGATTCTCTAATTTACCCCCCTAAATGACGGTCCTCCTGCCCATACAATCCCTTATAATGTATTTTCACCAAAATCAGTGAAGTGGAGTTTCCTTGCAGCCAGCACCAGGTATCGTATCTCAGCTTCTCGAGTAAGTACAAACACGGGATAAAGTGCGTTTAAAAGTTAATTTCAAATGCTACAACATGGTTAAAATGGAATATTGATAAATAATTCGTGTAATGAGCACTGATTACATGAACTTTAGTACTCTCTGAGCCGTCTGCCCTAGATTTAGCTGCCTTAAGTCAATACCTTTAAAGTCAAAACTCATTAAGATGGTTAATTACGAGCAATCTGATTTTCGCGTAGATAATGTCCTATCCTACGTGTACAAATCTGCTAAAGTTTGGAATTGCAAAGATTATCCAAGCCAAGATATCATAGAAAAACTTTTATTTTAGGGGCCCAAGCCTTGGTCTGAATCACGCTTGCGTTCGAACAAAGAGTCTGATCTTGAATCTGATTGAAATCGAATCGTTTCATTCAAAATTTTCATCGCAAAATAAACTTTACTGCACACCACACTAAAACATGTATAGAAAAGATTCCAAATGATTCTCTAACTTACCCGCCTAAATGACGGTCCTCCTGCCCATACAATCCCTTATAATGTATTTCAACCAAAATCAGTGAGGTCGAGTTTCTTGGCAGCCAGCACCAGGTATGGTATCTCAGCTTCTCGAGTAAGTACAAACACGGGATAAAGTGCGTTTTAACGCTCATTTCAAATGCTACAACATGGTGAATATGGAATATTGATAAATAATTCGTGTAATGAGCACTGATTACATGAACGTTAGTACTCTCTGAGCCGTCTGCCCTAGATTTAGCTGCCTTAAGTCAATACCTTTAAAGTCAAAACTCAATAAGATGGCAAATTACCAACAATCTGATTTTCTGCGTAGATAATGCCCTATCCTACTTGTACAAATCTGCTAACGTTTGGAATTCCAAAGATTATCCAAGCCAAGATATCATAGAAAAACTTTTATTTTAGGGGCCCACGCTTTGGTCTGAATCACGCATGCGTACAAACAAAGAGTCTGATCTTGCATTCTGATTGAAATCGAATCGTTACATTCAAAATTTTCATCGCAAAATAAACTTTAGTGCACACCACACTAAAACATGTATAGAAAAGATTCCAAATGATTCTCTAACTTACCCCCCTAAATGACGGTCCTCCTGCCCATAAAATCCCTTATAATGTATTTTCACCAAAATCAGTGAGGTCGAGTTTCTTGGCAGCCAGCACCAGGTATGGTATCTTAGCTTCTCGAGTAAGTACAAACACGGGATAAAGTGCGTTTAAAAGTTCATTTCAAATGCTACAACATGGTGAATATGGAATATTGATAAATAATTCGTGTAATGAGCACTGATTACATGAACGTTAGTACTCTCTGAGCCGTCTGCTCTAGATTTAGCTGCCTTAAGTCAATACATTTAAAGTCAAAACTCAATAAGATGGCAAATTACCAACAATCTGATTTTCTGCGTAGATAATGCCCTATCCTACTTGTACAAATCTGCTAACGTTTGGAATTGCAAAGATTATCCACGCCAAGATATCATAGAAAAACGTTTATTTTAGGGGCCCACGCTTTGGTCAGAATTACGCATGCGTACAAACAAAGAGTCTGATCTTGAATTCTGATTGAAATCGAATCGTTACATTCAAAATTTTCATCGCAAAATAAACTTTACTGCACACCACACTAAAACATGTATAGAAAAGATTCCAAATGATTTTCTAACTTACCCCCCTAAATGACGGTCCTCCTGCCCATACAATCCCTTATAATGTATTTTCACCAAAATCAGTGAGGTCGAGTTTCCTTGCAGCCAGCACCAGGCATCGTATCTCAGCTTCTCGAGTAAGTACAAACACGGGATAAAGTGCGTTTTAAAGTTCATTTCAAATGCTACAACATGGTTAAAATGGCATATTGATAAATAATTCGTGTAATGAGCACTGATTACATGAACTTTAGTACTCTCTGAGCCGTCTGCCCTAGATTTAGCTGCCTTAAGTCAATACCTTTAAAGTCAAAACTCAATAAGTTGGCAAATTGCGAACAATCTGATTTTCTCCGTAGATAATGCCCTATCCTACTTGTACAAATCTGCTAACGTTTGGAATTGCAAAGATTATCCAAGCCAAGATATCATAGAAAAACTTTTATTTTAGGGGCCCACGCTTTGGTCTGAATCCCGCATCCGTACAAACAAACAGTCTGATCTTGAATTCTGATTGAAATCGAATCGTTAAATTCAAAACTTTCATCCCAACATAAACTTTACTGCACACCAAACTAAAACTTGTATAGAAAAGATTCCAAATGATTCTCTAACTTACCCCCCTAAATGACGGTCCTCCTGCCCATACAATCCCTTATAATGTATTTTCACCAAAATCAGTGAGGTCGAGTTTCTTGGCAGCCAGCACCAGGTATGGTATCTCAGCTTCTCTAGTAAGTACAAACTCGGGATATAGTGCGTTTTAAAGTTCATTTCAAAAGCTACAACATGGTGAAAATGGAATATTGATAAATAATTCGTGAAATGAGCACTGATTACATGAACTTTAGTACTCTCTGAGCCGTCTGCCCTAGATTTAGCTGCCTTAAGTCAATACATTTAAAGTCAAAACTCAATAAGATGGCAAATTACCAACAATCTGATTTTCTGCGTAGATAATGCCCTATCCTACTTGTACAAATCTGCTAACGTTTGGAATTGCAAAGATTATCCAAGCCAAGATATCATAGAAAAACTTTTATTTTAGGGGCCCACGCTTTGGTCTGAATCAGGCATGCCTACAAACAAAGAGTCTGATCTTGAATTCTGATTGAAATCGAATCGTTACATTCAAAATTTTCATCGCAAAATAAAATTTACTGCACACCACACTAAAACATGTATAGAAAAGATTCCAAATGATTCTCTAATTTACCCCCCTAAATGACGGTCCTCCTGCCCATACAATCCCTTATAATGTATTTTCACCAAAATCAGTGAAGTGGAGTTTCCTTGCAGCCAGCACCAGGTATCGTATCTCAGCTTCTCGAGTAAGTACAAACACGGGATAAAGTGCGTTTAAAAGTTAATTTCAAATGCTACAACATGGTTAAAATGGAATATTGATAAATAATTCGTGTAATGAGCACTGATTACATGAACTTTAGTACTCTCTGAGCCGTCTGCCCTAGATTTAGCTGCCTTAAGTCAATACCTTTAAAGTCAAAACTCATTAAGATGGTTAATTACGAGCAATCTGATTTTCGCGTAGATAATGTCCTATCCTACGTGTACAAATCTGCTAAAGTTTGGAATTGCAAAGATTATCCAAGCCAAGATATCATAGAAAAACTTTTATTTTAGGGGCCCAAGCCTTGGTCTGAATCACGCTTGCGTTCGAACAAAGAGTCTGATCTTGAATCTGATTGAAATCGAATCGTTTCATTCAAAATTTTCATCGCAAAATAAACTTTACTGCACACCACACTAAAACATGTATAGAAAAGATTCCAAATGATTCTCTAACTTACCCGCCTAAATGACGGTCCTCCTGCCCATACAATCCCTTATAATGTATTTCAACCAAAATCAGTGAGGTCGAGTTTCTTGGCAGCCAGCACCAGGTATGGTATCTCAGCTTCTCGAGTAAGTACAAACACGGGATAAAGTGCGTTTTAACGCTCATTTCAAATGCTACAACATGGTGAATATGGAATATTGATAAATAATTCGTGTAATGAGCACTGATTACATGAACGTTAGTACTCTCTGAGCCGTCTGCCCTAGATTTAGCTGCCTTAAGTCAATACCTTTAAAGTCAAAACTCAATAAGATGGCAAATTACCAACAATCTGATTTTCTGCGTAGATAATGCCCTATCCTACTTGTACAAATCTGCTAACGTTTGGAATTCCAAAGATTATCCAAGCCAAGATATCATAGAAAAACTTTTATTTTAGGGGCCCACGCTTTGGTCTGAATCACGCATGCGTACAAACAAAGAGTCTGATCTTGCATTCTGATTGAAATCGAATCGTTACATTCAAAATTTTCATCGCAAAATA
This sequence comes from Ricordea florida, assembly GCA_949710005.1. Lineage (NCBI taxonomy): Eukaryota > Metazoa > Cnidaria > Anthozoa > Corallimorpharia > Ricordeidae > Ricordea > Ricordea florida. The sequence continues at coordinate 23,990,171 of OX453273.1, read as the reverse complement.
AACTTTAGTGCACACCACACTAAAACATGTATAGAAAAGATTCCAAATGATTCTCTAACTTACCCCCCTAAATGACGGTCCTCCTGCCCATAAAATCCCTTATAATGTATTTTCACCAAAATCAGTGAGGTCGAGTTTCTTGGCAGCCAGCACCAGGTATGGTATCTTAGCTTCTCGAGTAAGTACAAACACGGGATAAAGTGCGTTTAAAAGTTCATTTCAAATGCTACAACATGGTGAATATGGAATATTGATAAATAATTCGTGTAATGAGCACTGATTACATGAACGTTAGTACTCTCTGAGCCGTCTGCTCTAGATTTAGCTGCCTTAAGTCAATACATTTAAAGTCAAAACTCAATAAGATGGCAAATTACCAACAATCTGATTTTCTGCGTAGATAATGCCCTATCCTACTTGTACAAATCTGCTAACGTTTGGAATTGCAAAGATTATCCACGCCAAGATATCATAGAAAAACTTTTATTTTAGGGGCCCACGCTTTGGTCAGAATCACGCATGCGTACAAACAAAGAGTCTGATCTTGAATTCTGATTGAAATCGAATCGTTACATTCAAAATTTTCATCGCAAAATAAACTTTACTGCACACCACACTAAAACATGTATAGAAAAGATTCCAAATGATTTTCTAACTTACCCCCCTAAATGACGGTCCTCCTGCCCATACAATCCCTTATAATGTATTTTCACCAAAATCAGTGAGGTCGAGTTTCCTTGCAGCCAGCACCAGGCATCGTATCTCAGCTTCTCGAGTAAGTACAAACACGGGATAAAGTGCGTTTTAAAGTTCATTTCAAATGCTACAACATGGTTAAAATGGCATATTGATAAATAATTCGTGTAATGAGCACTGATTACATGAACTTTAGTACTCTCTGAGCCGTCTGCCCTAGATTTAGCTGCCTTAAGTCAATACCTTTAAAGTCAAAACTCAATAAGATGGCAAATTGCGAACAATCTGATTTTCTCCGTAGATAATGCCCTATCCTACTTGTACAAATCTGCTAACGTTTGGAATTGCAAAGATTATCCAAGCCAAGATATCATAGAAAAACTTTTATTTTAGGGGCCCACGCTTTGGTCTGAATCCCGCATCCGTACAAACAAACAGTCTGATCTTGAATTCTGATTGAAATCGAATCGTTAAATTCAAAACTTTCATCCCAACATAAACTTTACTGCACACCAAACTAAAACTTGTATAGAAAAGATTCCAAATGATTCTCTAACTTACCCCCCTAAATGACGGTCCTCCTGCCCATACAATCCCTTATAATGTATTTTCACCAAAATCAGTGAGGTCGAGTTTCTTGGCAGCCAGCACCAGGTATGGTATCTCAGCTTCTCTAGTAAGTACAAACTCGGGATATAGTGCGTTTTAAAGTTCATTTCAAAAGCTACAACATGGTGAAAATGGAATATTGATAAATAATTCGTGAAATGAGCACTGATTACATGAACTTTAGTACTCTCTGAGCCGTCTGCCCTAGATTTAGCTGCCTTAAGTCAATACATTTAAAGTCAAAACTCAATAAGATGGCAAATTACCAACAATCTGATTTTCTGCGTAGATAATGCCCTATCCTACTTGTACAAATCTGCTAACGTTTGGAATTGCAAAGATTATCCAAGCCAAGATATCATAGAAAAACTTTTATTTTAGGGGCCCACGCTTTGGTCTGAATCAGGCATGCCTACAAACAAAGAGTCTGATCTTGAATTCTGATTGAAATCGAATCGTTACATTCAAAATTTTCATCGCAAAATAAAATTTACTGCACACCACACTAAAACATGTATAGAAAAGATTCCAAATGATTCTCTAATTTACCCGCCTAAATGACGGTCCTCCTGCCCATACAATCCCTTATAATGTATTTTCACCAAAATCAGTGAGGTCGAGTTTCTTGGCAGCCAGCACCAGGTATGGTATCTCAGCTTCTCGAGTAAGTACAAACACGGGATAAAGTGCGTTTTAACGCTCATTTCAAATGCTACAACATGGTGAATATGGAATATTGATAAATAATTCGTGTAATGAGCACTGATTACATGAACGTTAGTACTCTCTGAGCCGTCTGCCCTAGATTTAGCTGCCTTAAGTCAATACCTTTAAAGTCAAAACTCAATAAGATGGCAAATTACCAACAATCTGATTTTCTGCGTAGATAATGCCCTATCCTACTTGTACAAATCTGCTAACGTTTGGAATTCCAAAGATTATCCAAGCCAAGATATCATAGAAAAACTTTTATTTTAGGGGCCCACGCTTTGGTCTGAATCACGCATGCGTACAAACAAAGAGTCTGATCTTGCATTCTGATTGAAATCGAATCGTTACATTCAAAATTTTCATCGCAAAATAAACTTTAGTGCACACCACACTAAAACATGTATAGAAAAGATTCCAAATGATTCTCTAACTTACCCCCCTAAATGACGGTCCTCCTGCCCATAAAATCCCTTATAATGTATTTTCACCAAAATCAGTGAGGTCGAGTTTCTTGGCAGCCAGCACCAGGTATGGTATCTTAGCTTCTCGAGTAAGTACAAACACGGGATAAAGTGCGTTTAAAAGTTCATTTCAAATGCTACAACATGGTGAATATGGAATATTGATAAATAATTCGTGTAATGAGCACTGATTACATGAACGTTAGTACTCTCTGAGCCGTCTGCTCTAGATTTAGCTGCCTTAAGTCAATACATTTAAAGTCAAAACTCAATAAGATGGCAAATTACCAACAATCTGATTTTCTGCGTAGATAATGCCCTATCCTACTTGTACAAATCTGCTAACGTTTGGAATTGCAAAGATTATCCACGCCAAGATATCATAGAAAAACTTTTATTTTAGGGGCCCACGCTTTGGTCAGAATCACGCATGCGTACAAACAAAGAGTCTGATCTTGAATTCTGATTGAAATCGAATCGTTACATTCAAAATTTTCATCGCAAAATAAACTTTACTGCACACCACACTAAAACATGTATAGAAAAGATTCCAAATGATTTTCTAACTTACCCCCCTAAATGACGGTCCTCCTGCCCATACAATCCCTTATAATGTATTTTCACCAAAATCAGTGAGGTCGAGTTTCCTTGCAGCCAGCACCAGGCATCGTATCTCAGCTTCTCGAGTAAGTACAAACACGGGATAAAGTGCGTTTTAAAGTTCATTTCAAATGCTACAACATGGTTAAAATGGCATATTGATAAATAATTCGTGTAATGAGCACTGATTACATGAACTTTAGTACTCTCTGAGCCGTCTGCCCTAGATTTAGCTGCCTTAAGTCAATACCTTTAAAGTCAAAACTCAATAAGATGGCAAATTGCGAACAATCTGATTTTCTCCGTAGATAATGCCCTATCCTACTTGTACAAATCTGCTAACGTTTGGAATTGCAAAGATTATCCAAGCCAAGATATCATAGAAAAACTTTTATTTTAGGGGCCCACGCTTTGGTCTGAATCCCGCATCCGTACAAACAAACAGTCTGATCTTGAATTCTGATTGAAATCGAATCGTTAAATTCAAAACTTTCATCCCAACATAAACTTTACTGCACACCAAACTAAAACTTGTATAGAAAAGATTCCAAATGATTCTCTAACTTACCCCCCTAAATGACGGTCCTCCTGCCCATACAATCCCTTATAATGTATTTTCACCAAAATCAGTGAGGTCGAGTTTCTTGGCAGCCAGCACCAGGTATGGTATCTCAGCTTCTCTAGTAAGTACAAACTCGGGATATAGTGCGTTTTAAAGTTCATTTCAAAAGCTACAACATGGTGAAAATGGAATATTGATAAATAATTCGTGAAATGAGCACTGATTACATGAACTTTAGTACTCTCTGAGCCGTCTGCCCTAGATTTAGCTGCCTTAAGTCAATACATTTAAAGTCAAAACTCAATAAGATGGCAAATTACCAACAATCTGATTTTCTGCGTAGATAATGCCCTATCCTACTTGTACAAATCTGCTAACGTTTGGAATTGCAAAGATTATCCAAGCCAAGATATCATAGAAAAACTTTTATTTTAGGGGCCCACGCTTTGGTCTGAATCAGGCATGCCTACAAACAAAGAGTCTGATCTTGAATTCTGATTGAAATCGAATCGTTACATTCAAAATTTTCATCGCAAAATAAAATTTACTGCACACCACACTAAAACATGTATAGAAAAGATTCCAAATGATTCTCTAATTTACCCCCCTAAATGACGGTCCTCCTGTCCATACAATCCCTTATAATGTATTTTCACCAAAATCAGTGAAGTGGAGTTTCCTTGCAGCCAGCACCAGGTATCGTATCTCAGCTTCTCGAGTAAGTACAAACACGGGATAAAGTGCGTTTAAAAGTTCATTTCAAATGCTACAACATGGTTAAAATGGAATATTGATAAATAATTCGTGTAATGAGCACTGATTACATGAACTTTAGTACTCTCTGAGCCGTCTGCCCTAGATTTAGCTGCCTTAAGTCAATACCTTTAAAGTCAAAACTCATTAAGATGGTTAATTACGAGCAATCTGATTTTCGCGTAGATAATGTCCTATCCTACGTGTACAAATCTGCTAAAGTTTGGAATTGCAAAGATTATCCAAGCCAAGATATCATAGAAAAACTTTTATTTTAGGGGCCCAAGCTTTGGTCTGAATCACGCTTGCGTTCGAACAAAGAGTCTGATCTTGAATCTGATTGAAATCGAATCGTTTCATTCAAAATTTTCATCGCAAAATAAACTTTACTGCACACCACACTAAAACATGTATAGAAAAGATTCCAAATGATTCTCTAACTTACCCGCCTAAATGACGGTCCTCCTGCCCATACAATCCCTTATAATGTATTTCAACCAAAATCAGTGAGGTCGAGTTTCTTGGCAGCCAGCACCAGGTATGGTATCTCAGCTTCTCGAGTAAGTACAAACACGGGATAAAGTGCGTTTTAACGCTCATTTCAAATGCTACAACATGGTGAATATGGAATATTGATAAATAATTCGTGTAATGAGCACTGATTACATGAACGTTAGTACTCTCTGAGCCGTCTGCCCTAGATTTAGCTCCCTTAAGTCAATACCTTTAAAGTCAAAACTCAATAAGATGGCAAATTACCAACAATCTGATTTTCTGCGTAGATAATGCCCTATCCTACTTGTACAAATCTGCTAACGTTTGGAATTGCAAAGATTATCCAAGCGAAGATATCATAGAAAAACTTTTATTTTAGGGGCCCACGCTTTGGTCTGAATCACGCATGCGTACAAACAAAGAGTCTGATCTTGCATTCTGATTGAAATCGAATCGTTACATTCAAAATTTTCATCGCAAAATAAACTTTACTGCACACCACACTAAAACATGTATAGAAAAGATTCCAAATGATTCTCTAACTTACCCCCCTAAATGACGGTCTTCCTGCCCATACAATCCCTTATAATGTATTTTCACCAAAATCAGTGAGGTCGAGTTTCTTGGCAGCCAGCACCAGGTATCGTATCTCAGCTTCTCCATTAAGTACAAACACGGGATAAAGTGCGTTTTAAAGTTCATTTCAAATGCTACAACATGGTGAAAATGCAATATTGATAAATAATTCGTGTAATGAGCACTGATTACATGAACTTTAGTACTCTCTGAGCCGTCCACCCTAGATTTAGCTGCTTTAAGTCAATACCTTTAAAGTCAAAACTCAATAAGATGGTTAATTACGAACAATCTGATTTTCTTCGTAGATAATTCCCTATCCTACTTGTACAAATCTGCTAACGTTTGGAATTGCAAAGATTATCCAAGCCAAGATATCATAGAAAAACTTTTATTTTAGGGGCCCACGCTTTGGTCTGAATCAGGCATGCCTACAAACAAAGAGTCTGATCTTGAATTCTGATTGAAATCGATTCGTTACATTCAAAATTTTCATCGCAAAATAAACTTTACTGCACACCACACTAAAACATGTATAGAAAAGATTCCAAATGATTCTCTAATTTACCCCCCTAAATGACGGTCCTCCTGCCCATACAATCCCTTATAATGTATTTTCACCAAAATCAGTGAGGTCGAGTTTCTTGGCAGCCAGCACCAGGTATCGTATCTCAGCTTCTCGAGTAAGTACAAACACGGGATAAAGTGCGTTTAAAAGTTCATTTCAAATGCTACAACATGGTTAAAATGGAATATTGATAAATAATTCGTGTAATGAGCACTGATTACATGAACTTTAGTACTCTCTAAGCCGTCTGCCCTAGATTTTGCTGCCTTAAGTCAATACCTTTAAAGTCAAAACTCATTTAGATGGTTAATTACGAGATATCTGATTTTCGCGTAGATAATGTCCCATCCTACGTGTACAAATCTGCTAACGTTTGGAATTGCAAAGATTATCCAAGCCAAGATATCATAGAAAACTTTTATTTTAGGGGCCCACGCTTTGGTCTGAATCACGCTTGCGTTCAAACAAAGAGTCTGATCTTGAATTCTGATTGAAATCGAATCGTTACATTCAAAATTTTCATCGCAAAATAAACTTTACTGCACACCACACTAAAACATGTATAGAAAAGATTCCAAATGATTCTCTAACTTACCCCCCTAAATGACGGTCCTCCTGCCCATACAATCCCTTATAATGTATTTTCACCAAAATCAGTGAGGTCGAGTTTCTTGGCAGCCAGCACCAGGTATCGTATCTCAGCTTCTCCATTAAGTACAAACACGGGATAAAGTGCGTTTTAAAGTTCATTTCAAATGCTACAACATGGTGAAAATGCAATATTGATAAATAATTCGTGTACTGAGCACTGATTACATAAACTTTAGTACTCTCTGAGCCGTCCACCCTAGATTTAGCTGCTTTAAGTCAATACCTTTAAAGTCAAAACTCAATAAGATGGTTAATTACGAACAATCTGATTTTCTTCGTAGATAATTCCCTATCCTACTTGTACAAATCTGCTAACGTTTGGAATTGCAAAGATTATCCACGCCAAGATATCATAGAAAAACTTTTATTTTAGGGGCCCACGCTTTGGTCTGAATCACGCATGCGTACAAACAAAAGAGTCTGATCTTGAATTCTGATTGAAATCGAATCGTTACATTCAAAATTTTCATCGCAAAATAAACTTTACTGCACACCACACTAAAACATGTATAGAAAAGATTCCAAATGATTCTCTAACTTACCCCCCTAAATGACGGTCTTCCTGCCCATACAATCCCTTATAATGTATTTTCACCAAAATCAGTGAGGTCGAGTTTCTTGGCAGCCAGCACCAGGTATCGTATCTCAGGTTCTCGAGTAAGTACAAACACGAGATAAAGTGCGTTTTAAAGTTCATTCCAAATGCTAAAACATGGTGAAAATGGAATATTGATGAATAATTCGTGTAATGAGCACTGATTACATGAACTTTAGTACTCTCCAAGCCGGCTGCCCTAGATTTAGCTGCCTTAAGTCAATACCTTTAAAGTCAAAACTCAATAAGTTGGGAAATTACGAACAATCCTATTTTCTGCGTAGATAATGCCCTATCCTACTTGTACAAATCTGCGAACGTTTGAAATTGCAAAGATTATCCAAGCCAAGATATCATAGAAAAACCTTTATTTTTGAGGCCCACGCTTTGGTCTGAATCACGCATGCGTACAAACAAAGAGTCTGATCTTGAATTCTGATTGAAATCGAATCGTTACAGTCAAAATTTTCATCGCAAACTAAACTTTACTGCACACCACACTAAAGCATGTATAGAAAAGATTCCAAATGATTCTCTAACTTACCCCCCTAAATGACAGTCCTCCTGCCCATACAATCCCTTATAATGTATTTTCACCAAAATCAGTGAGGTCGAGTTTCCTTGCAGCCAGCACCAGGTATCGTATCTCAGCTTCTCCATTAAGTACAAACACGGGATAAAGTGCGTTTTAAAGTTCATTTCAAATGCTACAACATGGTTAAAATGGAATATTGATAAATAATTCGTGTAATGAGCACTGATTACATGAACTTTAGTACTCTCCGAGCCGGCTGCCCTAGATTTAGCTGCCTTAAGTCAATACCTTTAAAGTCAAAACTCAATAAGATGGGAAATTACGAACAATCCTATTTTCTGCGTAGATAATGCCCTATCCTACTTGTACAAATCTGCGAACGTTTGAAATTGCAAAGATTATCCAAGCCAAGATATCATAGAAAAACCTTTATTTTGGAGGCCCACGCTTTTGTCTGAATCACGCATGCGTACAAACAAAGAGTCTGATCTTGAATTCTGATTGAAATCGAATCGTTACAGTCAAAATTTTCATCGCAAAATAAACTTTACTGCACACCACACTAAAGCATGTATAGAAAAGATTCCAAATGATTCTCTAACTTACCCCCCTAAATGACAGTCCTCCTGCCCATACAATCCCTTATAATGTATTTTTACCAAAATCAGTGAGGTCGAGTTTCCTTGCAGGCAGCACCAGGTATCGTATCTCAGGTTCTCGAGTAAGTACAAACACGGGATAAAGTGCGTTTTAAAGTTCATTCCAAATGCTAAAACATGGTGAAAATGGAATATTGATGAATAATTCGTGTAATGAGCACTGATTACATGAACTTTAGTACTCTCCAAGCCGGCTGCCCTAGATTTAGCTGCCTTAAGTCAATACCTTTAAAGTCAAAACTCAATAAGATGGGAAATTACGAACAATCCTATTTTCTGCGTAGATAATGCCCTATCCTACTTGTACAAATCTGCGAACGTTTGAAATTGCAAAGATTATCCAAGCCAAGATATCATAGAAAAACCTTTATTTTGGAGGCCCACGCTTTGGTCTGAATCACGCATGCGTACAAACAAAGAGTCTGATCTTGAATTCTGATTGAAATCGAATCGTTACAGTCAAAATTTTCATCGCAAAATAAACTTTACTGCACACCACACTAAAGCATGTATAGAAAAGATTCCAAATGATTCTCTAACTTACCCCCCAAAATGACAGTCCTCCTGCCCATACAATCCCTTATAATGTATTTTCACCAAAATCAGTGAGGTCGAGTTTCCTTGCAGCCAGCACCAGGTATCGTATCTCAGCTTCTCGAGTAAGTACAAACACGGGATTAAGTGCGTTTTAAGGTTCATTTTAAATGCTACAACATGGTTAAAATGGAATATTGATAAATAATTCGTGTAATGAGAACTGATTACATGAACTTTAGTGCTCTCTGAGCCATCTGCCCTAGATTTAGCTGACTTAAGTCAATACCTTTAAAGTCAAAACTAAATAAGATGGCAAATTACGAACAATCTGATTTTCTGCGTAGATAATGCCCTATCCTACTTGTACAAATCTGCTAACGTTTGAAATGGCAAAGATTATCCAAGCCAAGATATCTTAGAAAATCTTTTAATTTAGAGGCCCACGCTTTGGTCTGGATCACGCATGCGTACAAACAAAGAGTCTGATCTTCAATTCTGATTGAAATCGAATCGTAACATTCAAAATTTTAATAGCAAAATAAACTTTACTGCACGCCACACTAAAACATGTATAGAAAAGATTCCAAATGATTCTCTAACTTACCCCCCTAAATGACGGTATTCCTGCCCATACAATCCCTTATAATGTATTTTCACCAAAATCAGTGAGGTCGAGTTTCTTGGCAGCCAGCACCAGGTATTGTATCTCAGCTTCTCGAGTAAGTACAAACACGGGATAAAGTGCGTTTTAAAGTTCATTTCAAATGCTACAACATGGTAAAAATGGAATATTGATAAATAATTCGTGTAATCAGATGAGCACTGATTACATGAACTTTAGTACTCTCTGAGCCATCTGCCCTAGATTTAGCTCCCTTAAGTCAATACATTTAAAGTCAAAACTCAATAAGATGGCAAATTACGAACAATCTGATTTTCTGCGTAGAAAATACCGTATCCTACTTGTACAAATGTGCTACCGTTTGGAATTGCAAAGATTATCCAAGCCAAGATATCATAGAAAAACTTTTATTTTAGGGGCCCACGCTTTTGTCTGAATCACGCATGCGTACAAACAAAGAGTCTGATCTTGAATTCTGATTGAAATCGAATCGTTACATTCAAAATTTTCATCGCAAAATAAACTTTACTGCACACCACACTAAAACATGTATAGAAAAGATTCCAAATGATTCTCTAACTTACCCCCCTAAATGACGGTATTCCTGCCCATACAATCCCTTATTATGTATTTTCACCAAAATCAGTGAGGTCGAGTTTCTTGGCAGCCAGCACCAGGTATCGTATCTTAGCTTCTCGATTAAGTACAAACACGGGATAAAGTGCGTTTTAAAGTTCATTCCAAATGCTAAAACATGGTGAAAATGGAATATTGATGAATAATTCGTGTAATGACAACTGATTACATGAACTTTAGTACTCTCCGAGCCGTCTGCCCTAGATTTAGCTGCCTTAAGTCAATACCTTTAAATTCAAAACTCAATAAGATGGGAAATTACGAACAATCCTATTTTCTGCGTAGATATTGCCCTATCCTACTTGTACAAATCTGCGAACCTTTGAAATTGCAAAGATTATCCAAGCCAAGATATCATAGAAAAACCTTTATTTTGGAGGCCCACGCTTTGGTCTGAATCACGCATGCGTACAAACAAAGAGTCTGATCTTGAATTCTGATTGAAATCGAATCGTTACATTCAAAATTTTCATCACAAAATAAACTTTACTGCACACCACACTAAAACATGTATAGAAAAGATACCAAATGATTCTCTAACTTAGCCCCCTAAATGACAGTCCTCCTGCCCATACTATCCCTTATAATGTATTTTCACCAAAATCAGTGAGGTCGAGTTTCCTTGCAGCCAGCACCAGGTATCGTATCTCAGCTTCTCGAGTAAGTACAAACACGGGATAAAGTGCGTTTTAAAGTTTATTTCAAATGCTACAACATGGTAAAAATGGAATATTGATAAATAATTCGTGTAATGAGAACTGATTACATGAACTTTAGTACTCTCTGAGCCATCTGCCCTAGATTTAGCTGCCTTAAGTCAATACCTTTAAAGTCAAAACTCAATAAGATGGCAAATTACGAACAATCTGATTTTCTGCGTAGATAATGCCCTATCCTACTTGTACAAATCTGCTAACGTTTGAAATTGCAAAGATTATCCGAGCCAAGATATCATAGAAAATCTTTTATTTTAGAGGGCCACGCTTTGGTCTGAATCACGCATGCGTTCAAACAAAGAGTCTGATCTTCAATTCTGATTTAAATCGAATCGTTACATTCAAAATTTTCATCGCAAAATAAACTTTACTGCACACCACACTAAAACATGTATAGAAAAGATACCAAATGATTCTCTAACTTACCCCCCTAAATGACAGTCCTCCTGCCAATACAATCCCTTATAATGTATTTTCACCAAAATCAGTGAGGTCGAGTTTCCTTGCAGCCAGCACCAGGTATCGTATCTCAGCTTCTCGAGTAAGTACAAACACAGGATAACGTGCGTTTTAAATTTCATTTCAAATGCTACAACATGGTAAAAATGGAATATTGATAAAAAAATTCGTGTAATGAGCACTGATTACATGAACTTTAGTACTCTCTGAGCCGTCTGCCTTAGATTTAGCTGCCTTAAGTTAATACCTTTAAAGTCAAAACTCAATAAGATGGTTAATTACGAACAATCTCATTTTCTTCGTAGATAACTCCCTATTCTACTTGTACAAATCTGCTAACGTTTGGAATTGCAAAGATTATCCAAGCCAAGATATCATAGAAAAACTTTTATTTTAGGGGCCCACGCTTTGGTCTGATTCACGCATGCATACAAACAAAGAGTCTGATCTTGAATTCTAATTGAAATCTTATCGTTACATTCAGAATTTTCATCGCAAAATAAACTTTACTGCACACCACACTAAAACATGTATAGAAAAGATTCCAAAATGATTCTCTCACTTACCCCCCTAAATGACGGTCCTCCTGCCCATACAATCCCTTATAATGTACTTTCACCAAAATCTGTGAGGTCGAGTTTCTTGGTAGCCAGCACCCGGTATCGTATCTCAGCTTCTCGAGTAAGTACAAACACGGGATAAAGTGCGTTTTAAAGTTCATTTCAAATGCTACAACATGGTAAAAATGGAATATTGATAAATAATTCGTGTAATCAGATGAGCACTGATTACATGAACTTTAGTACTCTCTGAGCCATCTGCCCTAGATTTAGCTCCCTTAAGTCAATACATTTAAAGTCAAAACTCAATAAGATGGCAAATTACGAACAATCTGATTTTCTGCGTAGAAAATACCGTATCCTACTTGTACAAATGTGCTACCGTTTGGAATTGCAAAGATTATCCAAGCCAAGATATCATAGAAAAACTTTTATTTTAGGGGCCCACGCTTTTGTCTGAATCACGCATGCGTACAAACAAAGAGTCTGATCTTGAATTCTGATTGAAATCGAATCGTTACATTCAAAATTTTCATCGCAAAATAAACTTTACTGCACACCACACTAAAACATGTATAGAAAAGATTCCAAATGATTCTCTAACTTACCCCCCTAAATGACGGTATTCCTGCCCATACAATCCCTTATTATGTATTTTCACCAAAATCAGTGAGGTCGAGTTTCTTGGCAGCCAGCACCAGGTATCGTATCTTAGCTTCTCGATTAAGTACAAACACGGGATAAAGTGCGTTTTAAAGTTCATTCCAAATGCTAAAACATGGTGAAAATGGAATATTGATGAATAATTCGTGTAATGAGCACTGATTACATGAACTTTAGTACTCTCCGAGCCGTCTGCCCTAGATTTAGCTGCCTTAAGTCAATACCTTTAAAGTCAAAACTCAATAAGATGGGAAATTACGAGCAATCCTATTTTCTGCGTAGATATTGCCCTATCCTACTTGTACAAATCTGCGAACCTTTGAAATTGCAAAGATTATCCAAGCCAAGATATCATAGAAAAACCTTTATTTTGGAGGCCCACGCTTTGGTCTGAATCACGCATGCGTACAAACAAAGAGTCTGATCTTGAATTCTGATTGAAATCGAATCGTTACATTCAAAATTTTCATCGCAAAATAAACTTTACTGCACACCACACTAAAACATGTATAGAAAAGATACCAAATGATTCTCTAACTTACCCCCCTAAATGACAGTCCTCCTGCCAATACAATCCCTTATAATGTATTTTCACCAAAATCAGTGAGGTCGAGTTTCCTTGCAGCCAGCACCAGGTATCGTATCTCAGCTTCTCGAGTAAGTACAAACACAGGATAACGTGCGTTTTAAATTTCATTTCAAATGCTACAACATGGTAAAAATGGAATATTGATAAAAAAATTCGTGTAATAAGCACTGATTACATGAACTTTAGTACTCTCTGAGCCGTCTGCCTTAGATTTAGCTGCCTTAAGTTAATACCTTTAAAGTCAAAACTCAATAAGATGGTTAATTACGAACAATCTCATTTTCTTTGTAGATAACTCCCTATTCTACTTGTACAAATCTGCTAACGTTTGGAATTGCAAAGATTATCCAAGCCAAGATATCATAGAAAAACTTTTATTTTAGGGGCCCACGCTTTGGTCTGATTCACGCATGCATACAAACAAAGAGTCTGATCTTGAATTCTGATTGAAATCTTATCGTTACATTCAGAATTTTCATCGCAAAATAAACTTTACTGCACACCACACTAAAACATGTATAGAAAAGATTCCAAAATGATTCTCTCACTTACCCCCCTAAATGACGGTCCTCCTGCCCATACAATACCTTATAATGTACTTTCACCAAAATCTGTGAGGTCGAGTTTCTTGGTAGCCAGCACCCGGTATCGTATCTCAGCTTCTCGAGTAAGTACAAACACGGGATAAAGTGCGTTTTAAAGTTCATTTCAAATGCTACAACATGGTGAAAATGGAATATTGATAAATAATTCGAGTAATGAGCACTGATTACATGAACTTTAGTACTCTCTGAGCCGTCCGCCCTAGATTTAGCTGCCTTAAGTCAATACATTTAAAGTCAAAACTCAATAAGATGGAAAATTACGAACAACCTGATTTTCTGCGTAGATAATGCCCTATCCTACTTGTACAAATCTGCTAACGTTTGGAATTGCAAAGATTATAGGAGCCAAGATATCATAGAAAAACTTTTATTTTAGGGGCCCACGCTTTGGTCTGAATCACGCATGAGTACAAACAAAGAGTCTGATCTTGAATTCTGATTGAAATCAAATCGTTACATTCAAAATTTTCATCGCAAAATAAACTTTACTGCACACCACACTAAAATATGTATAGAAAAGATTCCAAATGATTCTCTAACTTACCCCCCTGAATAACGGTCCTCCTGTCCATACAATCCCTTATAATATATTTTCACCAAAATCAGTGAGGTCGAGTTTCTTGGCAGCCAGCACCAGGTATCGTATCTCAGCTTCTCGAGTAAGTACAAACACGGGATAAAGTGCGTTTTAAAGTTCATTTCAAATGCTACAACATAGTGAAAATGGAATATTGATAAATAATTCGAGTAATGAGCACTGATTACATGAACTTTAGTACTCTCTGAGCCGTCTTCCCTAGATTTAGCTGCCTTAAGTCAATACCTTTAAAGTCAAAACTCAATAAGATGGAAAATTACGAACAACCTGATTTTCTGCGTAGATAATGCCCTATCCTACTTGTACAAAGCTGCTAACGTTTTGAATTGCAAAGATTATCCAAGCCAAGATATCATAGAAAAACTTTTATTTTAGGGGCCCACGCTTTGGTCTGAATCACGCATGCGTACAAACAAAGAGTCTGATCTTGAATTCTGATTGAAATCGAATCGTTACATTCAAAACTTTCATCGCAAAATAAACTTTACTGCACACCAGACTAAAACATGTATAGAAAAAATTCCAAATGATTCTCTAACTTACCCCCCTAAATGACGGTATTCCTGCCCATACAATCCCTTATAATGTATTTTCACCAAAATCAGTGAGGTCGAGTTTCTTCGCAGCCAGCACCAGGTATCGTATCTCAGGTTCTCGAGTAAGTACAAACACGAGATAAAGTGCGTTTTAAAGTTTATTTCAAATGCTACAACATGGTCAAAATGGAATATTGATAAATAATTCGTGTACTGAGAAATGATTACATAAACTTTAGTACTCTCCGAGCCGTCCGCCCTAGATTTAGCTGCCTTAAGTCAATACCTTTAAAGTCAAAACTCAATAAGATGGTTAATTACGAACAATCTGATTTTCTTCGTAGATAATTCCCTATCCTACTTGTACAAATCTGCTAACGTTTGGAATTGCAAAGATTATCCAAGCCAAGATATCATAGAAAAACTTTTATTTTAGGAGCCCACGCTTTGGTCTGAATCACGCATGCGTACAAACAAAGAGTCTGATCTTAAATTCTGATTGAAATCGAATCGTTACATTCAAAAGTTTCATCGCAAAATAAACTTTACTGCACACCACACTAAACCATGTGTAGAAAAGATTCCAAATGATTCTCTAACTTACCCCACTAAATGACGGTATTCCTGCCCATACAATCCCTTATAATGTATTTTCACCAAAATCAGTGAGGTCGAGTTTCTTGGCAGCCAGCACCAGGTATCGTATCTGCGCTTCTCGAGTAAGTAAAAACACGGGATAAAGTGCGTTTTAAAGTCAATTTAAAATGCTACAACATGGTAAAAATGGAATATTGATAAATAATTCGTGTAATGGGAACTGATTACATGAACTTTAGTACTCTCTTAGCCGTCTGCCTTAGATTTAGCTGCCTTAAGTCAATACCTTTAAAGTCAAAACTCAATAAGATGGCAAATTACAAACAATCTGATTTTCTGCGTAGATAATGCCCTATCCTACTTGTACAAATCTGCTAACGTTTTGAATTGCAAAGATTATCCAAGCCAAGATATCATAGAAAAACTTTTATTTTAGGGGCCCACGCTTTGGTCTGAATCACGCATGCGTACAAACAAAGAGTCTGATCTTGAATTCTGATTGAAATCGAATCGTTACATTCAAAACTTTCATCGCAAAATAAACTTTACTGCACACCACACTAAAACATGTATAGAAAAGATTCCAAATGATTCTCTAACTTACCCCCCTAAATGACGGTATTCCTGCCCATACAATCCCTTATAATATATTTTCACCAAAATCAGTGAGGTCGAGTTTCTTGGCAGCCAGCACCAGGTATCGTATCTCAGCTTCTCCATTAAGTACAAACACGGGATAAAGTGCGTTTTAAAGTTCATTCCAAATGCTACAACATGGTGAAAATGGAATATTGATAAATAATTCGTGTACTGAGCACTGATTACATGAACTTTAGTACTCTCTGAGCCGTCCGCCCTAGATTTAGCTGCCTTAAGTCAATACCTTTAAAGTCAAAACTCAATAAGATGGTTAATTACGAACAATCTGATTTTCTTCGTAAATAATTCCCTATCCTACTTGTACAAATCTGCTAACGTTTGGAATTGCAAAGATTATCCAAGCCAAGATATCATAGAAAAACTTTTATTTTAGGAGCCCACGCTTTGGTCTGAATCACGCATGCGTACAAACAAAGAGTCTGATCTTGAATTCTGATTGAAATCGAATCGTTACATTCAAAACTTTCATCGCAAAATAAACTTTACTGCACACCACACTAAAACATGTATAGAAAAGATTCCAAATGATTCTCTAACTTACCCCCCTAAATGACGGTATTCCTGCCCATACAATCCCTTATAATGTATTTTCACCAAAATCAGTGAGGTCGAGTTTCTTCGCAGCCAGCACCAGGTATCGTATCTCAGGTTCTCGAGTAAGTACAAACACGAGATAAAGTGCGTTTTAAAGTTTATTTCAAATGCTACAACATGGTGAAAATGGAATATTGATAAATAATTCGTGTACTGAGAAATGATTACATAAACTTTAGTACTCTCCGAGCCGTCCGCCCTAGATTTAGCTGCCTTAAGTCAATACCTTTAAAGTCAAAACTCAATAAGATGGTTAATTACGAACAATCTGATTTTCTTCGTAGATAATTCCCTATCCTACTTGTACAAATCTGCTAACGTTTGGAATTGCAAAGATTATCCAAGCCAAGATATCATAGAAAAACTTTTATTTTAGGAGCCCACGCTTTGGTCTGAATCACGCATGCGTACAAACAAAGAGTCGGATCTTAAATTCTGATTGAAATCGAATCGTTACATTCAAAAGTTTCATCGCAAAATAAACTTTACTGCACACCACACTAAACCATGTGTAGAAAAGATTCCAAATGATTCTCTAACTTACCCCACTAAATGACGGTATTCCTGCCCATACAATCCCTTATAATGTATTTTCACCAAAATCAGTGAGGTCGAGTTTCTTGGCAGCCAGCACCAGGTATCGTATCTCAGCTTCTCGAGTAAGTACAAACACGGGATAAAGTGCGTTTTAAAGTCCATTTCAAATGCTACAACATAGTGAAAATAGAATATTGATAAATAATTCGAGTAATGAGGACTGATTACATGAACTTTAGTACTCTCTGAGCCGTCTGCCCTAGATTTAGCTGCCTTAAGTCAATACCTTTAAAGTCAAAACTCAATAAGATGGAAAATTACGAACAACCTGATTTTCTGCGTAGATAATGCCCTATCCTACTTGTACAAATCTGCTAACGTTTTGAATTGCAAAGATTATCCAAGCCAAGATATCATAGAAAAACTTTTATTTTAGGGGCCCACGCTTTGGTCTGAATCACGCATGCGTACAAACAAAGAGTCTGATCTTGAATTCTGATTGAAATCGAATCGTTACATTCAAAACTTTCATCGCAAAATAAACTTTACTGCACACCACACTAAAACATGTATAGAAAAGATACCAAATGATTCTGTAACTTACCCCCCTAAATGACGGTATTCCTGCCCATACAATCCCTTATAATATATTTTCACCAAAATCAGTGAGGTCGAGTTTCTTGGCAGCCAGCACCAGGTATCGTTTCTCAGCTTCTCCATTAAGTACAAACACGGGATAAAGTGCGTTTTAAAGTTCATTCCAAATGCTACAACATGGTGAAAATGGAATATTGATAAATAATTCGTGTACTGAGCACTGATTACATGAACTTTAGTACTCTCTGAGCCGTCCGCCCTAGATTTAGCTGCCTTAAGTCAATACCTTTAAAGTCAAAACTCAATAAGATGGTTAATTACGAACAATCTGATTTTCTTCGTAAATAATTCCCTATCCTACTTGTACAAATCTGCTAACGTTTGGAATTGCAAAGATTATCCAAGCCAAGATATCATAGAAAAACTTTTATTTTACGAGCCCACGCTTTGGTCTGAATCACGCATGCGTACAAACAAAGAGTCTGATCTTGAATTCTGATTGAAATCGAATCGTTACATTCAAAACTTTCATCGCAAAATAAACTTTACTGCACACCACACTAAAACATGTATAGAAAAGATTCCAAATGATTCTCTAACTTACCCCCCTAAATGACGGTATTCCTGCCCATACAATCCCTTATAATGTATTTTCACCAAAATCAGTGAGGTCGAGTTTCTTCGCAGCCAGCACCAGGTATCGTATCTCAGGTTCTCGAGTAAGTACAAACACGAGATAAAGTGCGTTTTAAAGTTTATTTCAAATGCTACAACATGGTGAAAATGGAATATTGATAAATAATTCGTGTACTGAGAAATGATTACATAAACTTTAGTACTCTCCGAGCCGTCCGCCCTAGATTTAGCTGCCTTAAGTCAATACCTTTAAAGTCAAAACTCAATAAGATGGTTAATTACGAACAATCTGATTTTCTTCGTAGATAATTCCCTATCCTACTTGTACAAATCTGCTAACGTTTGGAATTGCAAAGATTATCCAAGCCAAGATATCATAGAAAAACTTTTATTTTAGGAGCCCACGCTTTGGTCTGAATCACGCATGCGTACAAACAAAGAGTCTGATCTTAAATTCTGATTGAAATCGAATCGTTACATTCAAAAGTTTCATCGCAAAATAAACTTTACTGCACACCACACTAAACCATGTGTAGAAAAGATTCCAAATGATTCTCTAACTTACCCCACTAAATGACGGTATTCCTGCCCATACAATCCCTTATAATGTATTTTCACCAAAATCAGTGAGGTCGAGTTTCTTGGCAGCCAGCACCAGGTATCGTATCTCAGCTTCTCGAGTAATTACAAACACGGGATAAAGTGCGTTTTAAAGTCCATTTCAAATGCTACAACATAGTGAAAATGGAATATTGATAAATAATTCGAGTAATGAGCACTGATTACATGAACTTTAGTACTCTCTGATCCGTCTGCCCTAGATTTAGCTGCCTTAAGTCAATACCTTTAAAGTCAAAACTCAATAAGATGGAAAATTACGAACAACCTGATTCTCTGCGTAGATAATGCCCTATCCTACTTGTACAAATCTGCTAACGTTTTGAATTGCAAAGATTATCCAAGCCAAGATATCATAGAAAAACTTTTATTTTAGGGGCCCACGCTTTGGTCTGAATCACGCATGCGTACAAACAAAGAGTCTGATCTTGAATTCTGATTGAAATCGAATCGTTACATTCAAAACTTTCATCGCAAAATAAACTTTACTGCACACCACACTAAAACATGTATAGAAAAGATACCAAATGATTCTGTAACTTACCCCCCTAAATGACGGTATTCCTGCCCATACAATCCCTTATAATATATTTTCACCAAAATCAGTGAGGTCGAGTTTCTTGGCAGCCAGCACCAGGTATCGTATCTCAGCTTCTCCATTAAGTACAAACACGGGATAAAGTGCGTTTTAAAGTTCATTCCAAATGCTACAACATGGTGAAAATGGAATATTGATAAATAATTCGTGTACTGAGCACTGATTACATGAACTTTAGTACTCTCTGAGCCGTCCGCCCTAGATTTAGCTGCCTTAAGTCAATACCTTTAAAGTCAAAACTCAATAAGATGGTTAATTACGAACAATCTGATTTTCTTCGTAAATAATTCCCTATCCTACTTGTACAAATCTGCTAACGTTTGGAATTGCAAAGATTATCCAAGCCAAGATATCATAGAAAAACTTTTATTTTACGAGCCCACGCTTTGGTCTGAATCACGCATGCGTACAAACAAAGAGTCTGATCTTGAATTCTGATTGAAATCGAATCGTTACATTCAAAACTTTCATCGCAAAATAAACTTTACTGCACACCACACTAAAACATGTATAGAAAAGATACCAAATGATTCTGTAACTTACCCCCCTAAATGACGGTATTCCTGCCCATACAATCCCTTATAATATATTTTCACCAAAATCAGTGAGGTCGAGTTTCTTGGCAGCCAGCACCAGGTATCGTATCTCAGCTTCTCCATTAAGTACAAACACGGGATAAAGTGCGTTTTAAAGTTCTTTCCAAATGCTACAACATGGTGAAAATGGAATATTGATAAATAATTCGTGTACTGAGCACTGATTACATGAACTTTAGTACTCTCTGAGCCGTCCGCCCTAGATTTAGCTGCCTTAAGTCAATACCTTTAAAGTCAAAACTCAATAAGATGGTTAATTACGAACAATCTGATTTTCTTCGTAAATAATTCCCTATCCTACTTGTACAAATCTGCTAACGTTTGGAATTGCAAAGATTATCCAAGCCAAGATATCATAGAAAAACTTTTATTTTACGAGCCCACGCTTTGGTCTGAATCACGCATGCGTACAAACAAAGAGTCTGATCTTGAATTCTGATTGAAATCGAATCGTTACATTCAAAATTTTCATCGCAAAATAAACTTTACTGCACACCACACTAAAACATGTATAGAAAAGATTCCAAATGATTCTCTAACTTACCCCCCTAAATGACGGTATTCCTGCCCATGCAATCCCTTATAATGTCTTTTCACCAAAATCAGTGAGGTCGAGTTTCTTCGCAGCCAGCACCAGGTATCGTATCTGGGCTTCTCGAGTAAGTACAAACACGAGATAAAGTGCGTTTTAAAGTTTATTTCAAATGCTACAACATGGTGAAAATGGAATATTGATAAATAATTCGTGTACTGAGAAATGATTACATAAACTTTAGTACTCTCCGAGCCGTCCGCCCTAGATTTAGCTGCCTTAAGTCAATACCTTTAAAGTCAAAACTCAATAAGATGGTTAATTACGAACAATCTGATTTTCTTCGTAGATAATTCCCTATCCTACTTGTACAAATCTGCTAACGTTTGGAATTGCAAAGATTATCCAAGCCAAGATATCATAGAAAAACTTTTATTTTAGGAGCCCACGCTTTGGTCTGAATCCCGCATGCGTACAAACAAAGAGTCTGATCTTAAATTCTGATTGAAATCGAATCGTTACATTCAAAATTTTCATCGCAAAATAAACTTTACTGCACACCACACTAAAACATGTATAGAAAAGATTCCAAATGATTATCTAACTTACCCCCCTAAATGACGGTATTCCTGCCCATACAATTCCTTATAATGTATTTTCACCAAAATCAGTGAGGTCGAGTTTCTTCGCAGCCAGCACCAGGTATCGTATCTCAGGTTCTCGAGTAAGTACAAACACGGGATAAAGTGCGTTTTAAAGTTCATTCCAAATGCTAAAACATGGTGAAAATGGAATATTGATGAATAATTCGTGTAATGAGCACTGATTACATTAACTTTAGTACTCTCCGAGCCGTCTGCCCTAGATTTAGCTGCCTTAAGTCAATACCTTTAAAGTCAAAACTCAATAAGATGGGAAATTACGAACAATCCTATTTTCTGCGTAGATAATGCCCTATCCTACTTGTACAAATCTGCGAACGTTTAAAATTGCAAAGATTATCCAAGCCAAGATATCATAGAAAAACCTTTATTTTGGAGGCCCACGCTTTGGTCTGAATCACGCATGCGTACAAACAAAGAGTCTGATCTTGAATTCTGATTGAAATCGAATCGTTACATTCAAAATTTTAATCGCAAAATAAACTTTACTGCACACCACACTAAAACATGTTTAGAAAAGATTCCAAATGATTCTCTAACTTACCCCCCTAAATGACGGTCCTCCTGCCCAGACAATCCCTTATAATGTACTTTCATCAAAATCAGTGAGGTCGAGTTTCTTGGCAGCCAGCACCAGGTATCGTATCTCAGCTTCTCGAGTAAGTACAAACACGGGATAAAGTGCGTTTTAAAGTTCATTTCAAATGCTACAACATGGTGAACATGGAATATTGATAAATAATTCGTGTAATGAGCACTGCTTACATGAACTTTAGTACTCTCTGAGCCGTCTGCCCTAGATTTAGCTGCCTTAAGTCAATACCTTTAAAGTCAAAACTCAATAAGATGGCAAATTACAAACAATCTGATTTTCTGCGTAGATAATGCCCTATCGTACTTGTACAAATCTTCTAACGTTTGGAATATCAAAGATTATCCAAGCCAAGATATCATAGAAAAACTTTTATTTTAGGGGCCCACGCTTTGGTCTGAATCACGCATGCGTACAAACAAAGAGTCTGATCTTGAATTCTGATTAAAATCGAATCGTTACATTTAAAATTTTCATCGCAAAATAAGCTTTACTGCACACCACACTAAAACATGTATAGTAAAGATTCCAAAATGATTCTCTAACTTACCCCCCTAAATGACGGCATTCCTGCCCATACAATCCCTTATAATGTACTTTCACCAAAATCAGTGAGGTCGAGTTTCTTGGCAGCCAGCACCAGGTATCGTATCTCAGCTTCTCGAGTAAGTACAAACACGGGATAAAGTGCGTTTTAAAGTTCATTTAAAATGCTACAACATGGTGAAAATGGAATATTGATAAATAATTCGTGTAATGAGCACTGATTACATGAACTTTAGTACTCTCTGAGCCGTCCGCCCTAGATTTAGCTGCCTTAAGTCAATACCATTAAAGTCAAAACTCAATAAGATTGAAAACTACGAACAACCTGATTTTCTGCGTAGATAATGTCGTATCCTACTTGTACAAATCTGCTAACGTTTTGAATTGCAAAGATTATCCAAGCCAAGATATCATAGAAAAACTTTTATTTTAGGGGCCCACGCTTTGGTCTGAATCACGCATGCGTACAAGCAAAGAGTCTGATCTTGAATTCTGATTGAAATCGAATCGTTACATTCAAAATTTTAATCGCAAAATAAACTTTACTGCACACCACACTAAAATATGTGTATAAAAGATTCCAAATGATTCTCTAACTTACCCCCCTAAATAACGGTCCTCCTTTCCATACAATCCCTTATAATGTATTTTCACCAAAATCAGTGAGGTCGAGTTTCTTGGCAGCCAGCACCAGGTATCGTATCTCAGCTTCTCGAGTAAGTACAAACACGGGATAAAGTCCGTTTTAAAGTTCATATCAAATGCTAAAACATAGTGAAAATGGAATATTAATAAATAATTCGAGTAATGAGCACTGATTACATGAACTTTAGTACTCTCTGAGCCGTCTGCCCTAGATTTAAATTTAGCTGCCTTAAGTCAATACCTTTAAAGTCAAAACTCAATAAGATGGAAAATTACGAACAACCTGATTTTCTGCGTAGATAATGCCCTATCCTACTTGTACAAATCTGCTAACGTTTTGAATTGCAAAGATTATCCAAGCCAAGATATCATAGAAAAACTTTTATTTTAGGTGCCCACGCTTTGGTCTGAATCACGCATGCGTACAAACAAAGAGTCTGATCTTGAATTCTGATTGAAATCGAATCGTTACATTCAAAATTTTCATCGCAAAATAAAAAAATTACTGCACACCACACTAAAACATGTATAGAAAAGATTCCAAATGATTCTCTAACTTACCCCCCTAAATGACGGTCCTCCTGTCCATACCATCCCTTATAATGTATTTTCACCAAAATCAGTGATGTCGAGTTTCTTGGCAGCCAGCACCAGGTATCGTATCTCAGCTTCTCGAGTAAGTACAAACACGGGATAAAGTGCGTTTTAAAGTTCATTTCAAATGCTACAACATGGTGAACATGGAATATTGATAAATAATTCGTGTAATGCGCACTGCTTACATGAACTTTAGTACTCTCTGAGCCGTCCGCCCTAGATTTAGCTGCCTTAAGTCAATACCTTTAAAGTCAAAACTCAATAAGATGGCAAATTACAAACAATCTGATTTTCTGCGTAGATAATGCCCTATCGTACTTGTACAAATCTGCTAACGTTTGGAATATCAAAGATTATCCAAGCCAAGATATCATAGAAAAACTTTTATTTTAGGGGCCCACGCTTTGGTCTGAATCACGCATGCGTACAAACAAAGAGTCTGATCTTGAATTCTGATTAAAATCGAATCGTTACATTTAAAATTTTCATCGCAAAATAAACTTTACTGCACACCACACTAAAAAATGTATAGTAAAGATTCCAAAATGATTCTCTAACTTACCCCCCTAAATGACGGTCCTCCTGCCCATACAATACCTTATAATGTACTTTCACCAAAATCAGTGAGGTCGAGTTTCTTGGCAGCCAGCACCAGGTATCGTATCTCAGCTTCTCGAGTAAGTACAAACACGGGATAAAGTGCGCTTCAAAGTTCATTTCAAATGCTACAACATAGTGAAAATGGAATATTGATAAATAATTCGAGTAATGAGCACTGATTACATGAACTTTAGTACTCTCTGAGCCGTCCGCCCTACATTTAGCGGCCTTAAGTCAATACCTTTAAAGTCAAAACTCAATAAGATGGCAAATTACGAACAACCTGATTTTCTGCGTAGATAATGCCCTATCCTACTTGTACAAATCTGCTAACGTTTGGAATTGCAAAGATTATCCAAGCCAAGATATCATAGAAAAACTTTTATTTTAGGGGCCCACGCTTTGGTCTGAATCACGCATGCGTACAAACAAAGAGTCTGATCTTGAATTCTGATTGAAATCGAATCGTTACATTCAAAATTTTCATCGCAAAATAAACTTTACTGCACACCACACTAACACACGTATAGAAAAGATTCCAAATGATTCTCTAACTTACCCTCCTAAATGACGGTATTCCTGCCCATACAATCCCTTATAATGTCTTTTCACCAAAATCAGTGAGGTCGAGTTTCTTGGCAGCCAGCACCAGGTATCGTATCTCAGCTTCTCGAGTAAGTACAAACACGGGATAAAGTGCGTTTTAAAGTTCATTTCAAATGATACAACATGGTTAAAATTGAATATTAATAAATAATTCGTGTAATGAATACTGATTACATGAACTTTAGTACTCTCTGAGCCATCTGCCCTAGATTTAGCTGCCTTAAGTCAATACCTTTAAAGTCAAAACTCAATAAGATGGCAAATTACGAACAATCTGATTTTCTGCGTAGATAATGCCCTATCGTACTTGTACAAATCTGCTAACGTTTGGAATTGCAAAGATTATCCAAGCCAAGATATCATAGAAAAACTTTTATTTTAGGGGCCCACGCTTTGGTCTGAATCACGCATGCGTACAAACAAAGAGTCTGATCTTGAATTCTGATTGAAATCGAATCGTTACATTCAAAATTTTCATCGCAAAATAAACTTTACTGCACACCACACTAACACACGTATAGAAAAGATTCCAAATGATTCTCTAACTTACCCTCCTAAATGACGGTATTCCTGCCCATACAATCCCTTATAATGTCTTTTCACCAAAATCAGTGAGGTCGAGTTTCTTGGCAGCCAGCACCAGGTATCGTATCTCAGCTTCTCGAGTAAGTACAAACACGGGATAAAGTGCGTTTTAAAGTTCATTTCAAATGATACAACATGGTTAAAATTGAATATTAATAAATAATTCGTGTAATGAATACTGATTACATGAACTTTAGTACTCTCTGAGCCATCTGCCCTAGATTTAGCTGCCTTAAGTCAATACCTTTAAAGTCAAAACTCAATAAGATGGCAAATTACGAACAATCTGATTTTCTGCGTAGATAATGCCCTATCGTACTTGTACAAATCTGCTAACGTTTGGAATTGCAAAGATTATCCAAGCCAAGATATCATAGAAAAACTTTTATTTTAGGGGCCCACGCTTTGGTCTG
The DNA here is from genome assembly GCA_949710005.1 of Ricordea florida. Classification (NCBI taxonomy): domain Eukaryota; kingdom Metazoa; phylum Cnidaria; class Anthozoa; order Corallimorpharia; family Ricordeidae; genus Ricordea; species Ricordea florida. The sequence continues at coordinate 23,963,968 of OX453273.1, read as the reverse complement.
AATCACGCATGCGTACAAACAAAGACTCTGATCTTGAATTCCGATTGAAATTGAATCGTTACATTTAAAATTTTCATCGCAAAATAAACTTTACTGCACACCACACTAAAATACGTATAGAAAAGATTCCAAATGATTCTCTAACTTATCCCCCTAAATGACGGTCCTCCTGCCCATACAATCCCTTATAATGTACTTTCACCAAAATCAGTAAGGTCGAGTTTCCTTGCAGCCAGCACCAGGTATCGTATCTCAGCTTCTCGAGTAAGTACAAACACGGGATCAAGTGCGCTTCAAAGTTCATTTCAAATGCTACAACATGGTGAAAATGGAATATTGATAAATAATTCGTGTAATGAGCACTGATTACATGAACTTTAGTACTCTCTGAGCCGTCCGCCCTAGATTTAGCTGCCTTAAGTCAATACCTTTAAAGTCAAACTCAATAAGATGGAAAATTACGAACAACCTGATTTTCTGCGTAGATAATGCCCTACCCTACTTGTACAAATCTGCTAACGTTTTGAATTGCAAAGATTATCCAAGCCAAGATATCATAGAAAAACTTTTATTTTAGGGGCCCACGCTTTCGTCTGAATCACGCATGCGTACAAACAAAGAGTCTGATCTTGAATTCTGATTGAAATCGGATCGTTACATTCAAAATTTTCATCGCAAAATAAACTTTACTGCACTCCACACTAAAATATGTATAGAAAAGATTCCAAATGATTCTCTAACTTACCCCCCTAAATGACGGTCCTCCTGTCCATACCATCCCTTATAATGTATTTTCACCAAACTCAGTGAGGTCGAGTTTCTTGGCAGCCAGCACCAGGTATCGTATCTCCGCTTGTCGAGTAAGTACAAACACGGGATAAAGTGCGTTTTAAAGTTCATATCCAATGCTAAAACATAGTGAAAATGGAATATTAATAAATAATTCGAGTAATGAGCACTGATTACATGAACTTTAGTACTCTCTGAGCCGTCTGCCCTAGATTTAAATTTAGCTGCCTTAAGTCAATACTTTTAAAGTCAAAACTCAATAAGATGGCAAATTACGAACAATCTTATTTTCTGCGTAGATAATGCCCTATCGTACTTGTAAAAATCTGCTAACGTTTGGAATTGCAAAGATTACAGAAGCCAAGATATCATAAAAAAAACTTTTATTTTAGGGGCCCACGCTTTGGTCTGAATCACGCATGCGTAGAAACAAAGAGTCTGATCTTGAATTCTGATTGAAATCGAATCGCTACATTTAAAATTTTCATCGCAAAAAAAAAAAATTACTGCACACCACACTAAAATCTGTATAGAAAAGTTTCCAAATGATTCTCTAACTTACCCCCCTAAATGACGGTCCTCCTTCCCATACAATCCCTTATAATGTATTTTCACCAAAATCAGTGAGGTCGAGTTTCTTTGCAGCCAGCACCAGGTATTGTATCTCAGCTTCTCGAGTAAGTACAAACACGGGATAAAGTGCGTTTTAAAGTTCATTTCAAATGCTACAACATGGTTAAAATGGAATATTGATAAATAACTCGTGTAATGAGCACTCATTACATGAACTTTAGTACTCTCTGAGCCGTCTGCCCTAGATTTAGCTGCCTTAAGTCAATACCTTTAAAGTCAAAACTCAATAAGATGGCAAATTACGAACAATCTGATTTTCTGCGTAGATAATGCCCTATCGTACTTGTACAAATCTGCTAACGTTTGGAATTGCAAAGATTATCCAAGTCAAGATATCATAGAAAAACTTTTATTTTAGGTTCCCACGCTTTGGTCTGAATCACGCATGCGTACAAACAAAGAGTCTGATCTTGAATTCTGATTGAAATCGACTCGTTACATTCAAAATTTTCATCGCAAAATAAACTTTACTGCACACCACACTAAAACATGTATAGAAAAGATTCCAAATGATTCTCTAACTTACCCCCCTAAATGACGGTCCACATGTCCATACAATCCCTTATAATGTATTTTCCCCAAAATCAGTGAGGTCGAGTTTCTTGGCAGCCAGCACCAGGTAGAACCATTTTGGAACCATTTTAGAACTCGCAGTTTTGCCAGGTCCAACAACTTTGCCAGCCATTTTGCATAGGAAGGGGACAAGTCTGGCTTAAATTGAAAACTGTACTCGAGAACTTCAATTTGCAAAACAGAAAAGCTTACTCTCTTGAACGAACCTTTCACGTGGCGATAGGGCGACTTATCTATGAGTGATGACAAATCAATAGAAGTTCACCACTCGAACCTCCTCTTCACTGTTAATTCTTCTCCAAAGTAGTTCAAAAAAATTCCTCTAAAGCAGCAATTGGAGATTTCACCAAGTTTTGGTAATCGTCACCTTTCAGGATGTAATGACTTCTGGATAGCTCAAGAGGTTAGGGAAGCTTTCGACTACGCAAAACAACTTTAAAGGCGGATGAGCTAAGGTTATTTTTAGCAATCTTGCTGGAATTAAGCAAATTTTTTTTAACTGGGACATGGCAGCTTCGACCATATGAGATTTAAAGTTTGAAGATTTACAATATCCGTCATCAAACTCGTCCACTTATGCTTCTCCTAAAAAACTTGTATGCAAACAAAGAAAAATAAATGCAATTACTCCGAAGAGATTTGCCAATGGCAGAGGCTTAAATGGATGCAAAGGAGCCTATGATGAGAATTTGGAGCCTATGATGAGAATGTCTCGTTTATAACATTTTGGCAGAGATCTGCATGAGGTGAGAATTCTGAACAGAGAACAACAACAACAACGTAGTGGCATTTCTGAAGCACTTGCTATAAGCTGCTTTCCATGGTATTGGGAATGAACAAGCTGGCAAAAACCTGATGCCATGTTTTGCAAGCTTCACTCCAACCCGTTTTCTTTCTCTTGGCCTTCTGTCTTAGAACCATTTTGGAACCATTTTACAACTCGCTGTTTTGCCAGACCCAACAACTTTAACAGCCATTTTGCATAGGAAGGAGACAAGTCTGGCTTAAATTGAAAACTGTACTCGAGAACTTCAATTTGCAAAACAGAACAGTTTACTCTCTTGAACCAACCTTTCACGTGGCGGTAGGGCGACTTATCTATGAGTGATCCCAAATCAATGGAAGTTCACCACTCGAACCTCCTCTTCACTGTTAATTCTTCTCCAACGTAGTTCAAAACAAAATCCTCTAAAGCAGCAATTGGAGATTTCACCAAGTTTTTGTAATCGTCACCTTTCAAGTTGTAATGACTTCCGTATAGCTCAAGAAGCTACGGAAGCTTACGACTACGCAAAACAACTTTAAAGGCGGATGAGCTAGAGGTATTTTTAGCAACACTGCTGGAATTAAGCGAGTTTTGTTTCTGGGACATGGTACCTTCGACCATATAAGGTTTAAGGTTTGAAGATTTACAATATCCGTCATCATACTCGACCACTTATGCGTCTCCTAAAAAAACTTGTATGCAAACAAAGAAAAATAAAAGCAATTACTCCGCAGAGATTTGCCAATGACAGAGGCTCAAATGGATGCGAAGGAGTCTATAATGAGAATTTCTCGTTCATAACACCTTGGCAGGGATCTGCGTGAGGTGAGAATTCTTAACAGAGAACGACAACAACAACAACGTAATGGCATTTCTGAAGCACTTACTATACGCTGTTCTCCATGGTATCGGGAATTAAGAAACTGGCTAGACTTGATGCCATCTTTTGGAAGCTACCCTCCAACCCGTTTTCTCTCTCTTGGCGTTTTTTTTTGGAACCATTTTAGAACTCGCAGTTTTGCCAGATCCAACAACTTTGCCAGCCATTTTCCATGGGATAGGGACAAGTCTGGCTTAAATTGAAAACTCTACTCGAGAACTTCAATTTGCAAAACAGGAAAGCTTACTCTCTTGAACGAACCTTTCACGTGGCGATAGGGCGACTTATCTATGAGTGATGACAAATCAATGGAAGTTCAAAACACGAACCTTCTCTTCACTGTTAATTCTTCTCCAAAGTAGTTCGAAACAAAATCCTCTAAAGCAGCAATTGGGAATTTCACCAAGTTTTTGTAATCGTCACCATTCAGGATGTAATGACTTCTGGATAGCTCAAGAGGTTAGGGAAGCTTTCGACTACGCAAAACAACTTTAAAGGCGGATGAGCTAAGGTTATTTTCAGCAACATTGCTGGAATTAAGCAATTTTTTTTAACTGGGACATGGCAGCTTCGACCATGTGAGATTTAAAGTTTGAAGATTTACAATATCCGTCATCAAACTCGTCCACTTATGCTTCTCCTAAAAAACTTGTATGCAAACAAAGAAAAATAAAAGCAATTACTCCGAAGAGATTTGCCAATGGCAGAGGTTAAAATGGCTGCAAAGGAGCCTGTGATGAGAATTTGGAGCCTATGATGAGAATGTCTCGTTTATAACATTTTGGCAGAGATCGGCATGAGGTGAGAATTCTGAACAGAGAACAACAACAACAACGTAGTGGCATTTCTGAAGCACTTGCTATAAGCTGCTTTCCATGGTATTGGGAATGAACAAGCTGGCAAAAACCTGATGCCATGTTTTGCAAGCTTCACTCCAACCCGTTTTCTTTCTCTTGGCCTTCTCTTTTAGAACCATTTTGGAACCATTTTATAACTCGCTGTTTTGCCAGACCCAACAACTTTAAAATCCATTTTGCATAGGAAGGGGACAAGTCTGGCTTAAATTGAAAACTCTACTCGAGAACTTCAATTTGCAAAACAGAAAAGTTTACTCTCTTGAACGAATCTTTCACGTGGCGATAGGGCGACTTATCTATAAGTGATGACAAATCAATGGACGTTCACCACTCGAACCTTCTCTTCACTGTTAATTCTTCTCCAAAGTAGTTCGAAACAAAATCCTCTAAAGCAGCAATTGGAGATTTCACCAAGTTTTTGTAATCGTCACCTTTCAGGTTGTAATGACTTCCGTATAGCTCAAGAGGCTACGGAAGTTTACGACTACGCAAAACAACTTTAAAGGCGGATGAGCTTAAGGTATTTTTAGCAACACTGCTGGAATTAAGCGAAATTTGTTTCTGGGACATGGTACCTTCGACCATATGAGGTTTAAGGTTTGAGGATTTACAATATCCGTCATCATACTCGACCACTTATGCTTCTCCTCAAAAAACTTGTATGCAAACAAAGAAAAATAAAAGCAATTACTCCGCAGAGATTTGCCAATGATAGAGGCTCAAATGGATGCGAAGGAGTCTATGATAAGAACTTCTCGTTTATAACATTTTGGCAGTGATCTGCGTGAGGTGAGAATTCTTAACAGAGAACGACAACAACAACAACGTAATGGCATTTCTGAAGCACTTCCTATACGCTGTTCTCCATGGTATCGGGAGTTAACAAACTGGCTAGACTTGATGCCATTTTTGAGAGCTACCCTCCAACCCGTTTTCTCTCTCCTTGCCTTCTGTTTTGGAACCATTTTAGAACTCGCAGTTTTCCCAGATCCAACAACTTTGCCAGCCATTTTGCATAGGAAGGAAACAAGTCTGGCTTAAATTGAAAACTGTACTCGACAACTTCAATTTGCAAAACAGAAGAGCTTACTCTCTTCAACCAACCTTTCACGTGGCGGTAGGGCGACTTATCTATGAGTGATGACAAATCAATGGAAGTTCACCACTCGAACCTCCTCTTCACTGTTAATTCTTCTCCAAAGTAGTTCGAAACAAAATCCTCTAAAGCAGCAATTGGGAATTTCACCAAGTTTTTGTAATCGTCGCCATTCAGGATGTGATGTCTTCTGGATAGCTCAAGAGGTTAGGGAAGCTTTCGACTACGCAAAACAACTTTAAAGGCGGATGAGCTAAGGTTATTTTTAGCAACATTGCTGGAATTAAGCAAGTTTTTTTTTAACTGGGACATGGCAGCTTCGACCAAATGAGATTTAAAGTTTGAAGATTTACAATATCCGTCATCAAACTCGTCCACTTATGCTTCTCCTAAAAAACATGTATGCAAACAAAGAAAAATAAAAGCAATTACTCCGAAGAGATTTGCCAATGATAGAGGCTCAAATGGATGCGAAGGTGTCTATGATAAGAACTTCTCGTTTATAACATTTTGGCAGTGATCTGCGTGAGGTGAGAATTCTTAACAGAGAACGACAACAACAACAACGTAATGGCATTTCTGAAGCACTTCCTATACGCTGTTCTCCATGGTATCGGGAGTTAACAAACTGGCTAGACTTGATGCCATTTTTGAGAGCTACCCTCCAACCCGTTTTCTCTCTCCTTGCCTTCTGTTTTGGAACCATTTTAGAACTCGCAGTTTTCCCAGATCCAACAACTTTGCCAGCCATTTTGCATAGGAAGGAAACAAGTCTGGCTTAAATTGAAAACTGTACTCGACAACTTCAATTTGCAAAACAGAAGAGCTTACTCTCTTCAACCAACCTTTCACGTGGCGGTAGGGCGACTTATCTATGAGTGATGACAAATCAATGGAAGTTCACCACTCGAACCTCCTCTTCACTGTTAATTCTTCTCCAAAGTAGTTCGAAACAAAATCCTCTAAAGCAGCAATTGGGAATTTCACCAAGTTTTTGTAATCGTCGCCATTCAGGATGTGATGTCTTCTGGATAGCTCAAGAGGTTAGGGAAGCTTTCGACTACGCAAAACAACTTTAAAGGCGGATGAGCTCAAGATATTTTTAGCAACACTGCTGGAATTAAGCGAATTTTGTTTCTGGGATGTGGTACCTTCGACCATATTAGGTTTAAGGTTTGAAGATTTACAATATCCGTCATCAAACTCGTGCCCTTATGCTTCTCCTAAAAAGACTTGTATGCAAACAAAGAAAAATAAAAGCAATTACTCCGCAGAGATTCGCCAATGATAGAGGATCAAATGGATGCGAAGGAGTCTATGATGAGAACTTCTCGTTAATAACATTTTGGCAGAGATCTGCGTGAGGTGAGAATTCTTAACATAGAACGAAAACAACAACAACGTAATGGCATTTCTGAAGCACTTACTATACGCTGTTCTCCATGGTATCGGGAGTTAACAAACTGGCTAGACTTGATGCCATCTTTTGGGAGCTACACTCCAATCCCTTTTCTCTCTCTTGGCCTTCTGTCTTGGAACCATTTTAGAACTCGCAGTTTTCCCAGATCAAACAACTTTGTCAGCCATTTTGCATAGGAAGGGGACAAGTCTGGCTTCGAGAACTTCAATTAGCAAAACAGAAAAGTTTACTCTCCTGAACCAACCTTTCACGTGGCGGTAGGGCGACTTATCTATGAGTGATGACAAATCAATGGAAATTAACCACTCGAACCTCATGTTCACTGTTAATTCTTCTCCAAAGTAGTTTGAAACAAAACCCTGTAAAGCAGCAATTGGGAATTTCACCAAGTTTTTGTAATCGTCGCCATTCAGGATGTAATGACTTCTGGATAGCTTAAGAGGTTAGGGAAGCTTTCGACTACGCAAAACAACTTTAAAGGCGGATGAGCTAAGGTTATTTTTAGCAACATTGCTGCAATTAAGCAGTTTTTTTGACTGGGACATGGCAGCTTCGACCATATGAGATTTAAAGTTTGAAGATTTACAATATCCGTCATCAAACTCGTCCACTTATGCTTCTCCTAAAAAACTTGTATGCGAACAAAAAAAAATAAAAGCAATTACTCCGAAGAGATTTGCCAATGGCAGAGGCTTAAATGGATGCGAAGGAGTCTATGATGAGAACTTCTCGTTTATAACATTTTGGCAGTGATCTGCGTGAGGTGAGAATTCTTAACAGAGAACGACAACAACAACAACGTAATGGCATTTCTGAAGCACTTCCTATACGCTGTTCTCCATGGTATCGGGAGTTAACAAACTGGCTAGACTTGATGCCATTTTTGAGAGCTACCCTCCAACCCGTTTTCTCTCTCCTTGCCTTCTGTTTTGGAACCATTTTAGAACTCGCAGTTTTCCCAGATCCAACAACTTTGCCAGCCATTTTGCATAGGAAGGAAACAAGTCTGGCTTAAATTGAAAACTGTACTCGACAACTTCAATTTGCAAAACAGAAGAGCTTACTCTCTTCAACCAACCTTTCACGTGGCGGTAGGGCGACTTATCTATGAGTGATGACAAATCAATGGAAGTTCACCACTCGAACCTCCTCTTCACTGTTAATTCTTCTCCAAAGTAGTTCGAAACAAAATCCTCTAAAGCAGCAATTGGGAATTTCACCAAGTTTTTGTAATCGTCGCCATTCAGGATGTAATGTCTTCTGGATAGCTCAAGAGGTTAGGGAAGCTTTCGACTACGCAAAACAACTTTAAAGGCGGATGAGCTAAGGTTATTTTTAGCAACATTGCTGCAATTAAGCAAGTTTTTTTTTAACTGGGACATGGCAGCTTCGACCAAATGAGATTTAAAGTTTGAAGATTTACAATATCCGTCATCAAACTCGTCCACTTATGCTTCTCCTAAAAAACATGTATGCAAACAAAGAAAAATAAAAGCAATTACTCCGAAGAGATTTGCCAATGATAGAGGCTCAAATGGATGCGAAAGTGTCTATGATGAGAACTTCTCGTTTATAACATTTTGGCAGTGATCTGCGTGAGGTGAGAATTCTTAACAGAGAACGACAACAACAACAACGTAATGGCATTTCTGAAGCACTTCCTATACGCTGTTCTCCATGGTATCGGGAGTTAACAAACTGGCTAGACTTGATGCCATCTTTTGGGAGCTACACTCCAATCCCTTTTCTCTCTCCTTGCCTTCTGTTTTGGAACCATTTTAGAACTCGCAGTTTTCCCAGATCCAACAACTTTGCCAGCCATTTTGCATAGGAAGGAAACAAGTCTGGCTTAAATTGAAAACTGTACTCGACAACTTCAATTTGCAAAACAGAAGAGCTTACTCTCTTCAACCAACCTTTCACGTGGCGGTAGGGCGACTTATCTATGAGTGATGACAAATCAATGGAAGTTCACCACTCGAACCTCCTCTTCACTGTTAATTCTTCTCCAAAGTAGTTCGAAACAAAATCCTCTAAAGCAGCAATTGGGAATTTCACCAAGTTTTTGTAATCGTCGCCATTCAGGATGTGATGTCTTCTGGATAGCTCAAGAGGTTAGGGAAGCTTTCGACTACGCAAAACAACTTTAAAGGCGGATGAGCTCAAGATATTTTTAGCAACACTGCTGGAATTAAGCGAATTTTGTTTCTGGGATGTGGTACCTTCGACCATATTAGGTTTAAGGTTTGAAGATTTACAATATCCGTCATCAAACTCGTGCCCTTATGCTTCTCCTAAAAAGACTTGTATGCAAACAAAGAAAAATAAAAGCAATTACTCCGCAGAGATTCGCCAATGATAGAGGATCAAATGGATGCGAAGGAGTCTATGATGAGAACTTCTCGTTAATAACATTTTGGCAGAGATCTGCGTGAGGTGAGAATTCTTAACATAGAACGAAGACAACAACAACGTAATGGCATTTCTGAAGCACTTACTATACGCTGTTCTCCATGGTATCGGGAGTTAACAAACTGGCTAGACTTGATGCCATCTTTTGGGAGCTACACTCCAATCCCTTTTCTCTCTCTTGGCCTTCTGTCTTGGAACCATTTTAGAACTCGCAGTTTTCCCAGATCAAACAACTTTGTCAGCCATTTTGCATAGGAAGGGGACAAGTCTGGCTTCGAGAACTTCAATTAGCAAAACAGAAAAGTTTACTCTCCTGAACCAACCTTTCACGTGGCGGTAGGGCGACTTATCTATGAGTGATGACAAATCAATGGAAATTAACCACTCGAACCTCATGTTCACTGTTAATTCTTCTCCAAAGTAGTTTGAAACAAAACCCTGTAAAGCAGCAATTGGGAATTTCACCAAGTTTTTGTAATCGTCGCCATTCAGGATGTAATGACTTCTGGATAGCTTAAGAGGTTAGGGAAGCTTTCGACTACGCAAAACAACTTTAAAGGCGGATGAGCTAAGGTTATTTTTAGCAACATTGCTGCAATTAAGCAATTTTTTTGACTGGGACATGGCAGCTTCGACCATATGAGATTTAAAGTTTGAAGATTTACAATATCCGTCATCAAACTCGTCCACTTATGCTTCTCCTAAAAAACTTGTATGCGAACAAAGAAAAATAAAAGCAATTACTCCGAAGAGATTTGCCAATGGCAGAGGCTTAAATGGATGCAAAGGAGCCTATGATTAGAATTTTGCGTTTATAACATTTTGGCAGAGATCTGCGTGAGGTGAGAATTCTGAACAGAGAACAACAACAACGAAGTGGCATTTCTGAAGCACTTCCTATACGCTGCTTTCCATGGTATTGGGAGTGGAACAAGCTGGCAAAAGCCTGATGCCATGTTTTGGAAGGTTCACTCCAACCCGTTTTCTCTCTCTTGCCCTTCTGTTTTAGAACCATTTTGGAACCATTTTATAACTCGCTGTTTTGCCAGACCCAACAACTTTGCCAGCCATTTTGCATAGGAAGGGGACAAGTCTGGCTTAAATTGAAAACTGTACTCGAGAACTTCAATTTGCAAAACAGAAAAGTTTACTCTCTTGAACGATCCTTTGACATGGCGGTAGGGCGACTTATCTATGAGTGATCCCCAAAATAGTACAACTCTGAAATGCCCTACCGCTCATAAACTGTCAGTTGAGGATGAATACCTTCTTGTACTAATGAAATTAAGATTGGGCTTATCAGTCATTGATCTTGGAGAATGGTTTTGTGATTCTGGTAGCACAGTAAATAATATATTCCTTATCTGGATCAACTACCTGTACACTTGGAAGCGTCAAAATATGGCCACAGAGAGACATTATTTTGGAACATTTGCCCAAGGAGTTCTTAGAGAAGTACCCAGGTGCCATTGTTATTATTGATGCTACAGAACTTAAAATTCAAGTACCATGTGCACTCCAGAAGCACAGTGAGAGTTTTAGCACATAAGAATCCCACACAACATTCAAATGCCTCCTGGGTGTTGACAGTAAAGGAGGGATTATGTTCATCTCTCAACTTTATGAGGGTTCTATAACCGATAGGCAAATTGTGGAAAGATCTGGATTCTTAGAAATTTTAAGGCAAAAACTTATAACAGGAGAAATTAAAAGGGGAGGTGCCATCATGGCAGACAAGGGTTTTGATATCCAAAATGATTTTAAAAAAATTGGCTTGAATCTTAACATCCCTTCCTTTCTTAAAGATAAACTCAGACCATCGCAAAGCATCGATTTCATGTAGAGAGAGCAATTTGCAAGATTAGAAGGTTTTGTATATTTCACACAGTAATTCCAGTATCTATGTTTGGAAGCATCAATCAGATATGGTCAGCTGCATGCCTTCTCTCAAATTTCCAGAACCCAGTGCTGGCTTGATTCATAAAAGCCAAGACCTTAAACATTTATTTTTTTCCAAAAATACAAATGTAGGCTAATTAAGTTAACAAAAGTACCACTCTTCTGATAAGGATTTGTTGATTAATGTTCTTATGCTTTTGAGTGAATGTAAGTGGTACAGTGTTCTTTTGAAAGCATAGCTGTTTGGTAGTCTAATAATGTACTGAACGTCCTAAAAAAGTTTATTATTACCTGAGTAAATGGTTGGGTTTCATGTTGTTATATTGACTAATTTTAGAGCAAACATGTAAGATTTACCAACTAGTTTATACTAACGTTTGACTAGTAAAATCATGTTTCTTTCACTGTACTGTAAATAGCACTTTAAACCAATAAGCTAACAGTATTTGTATAAAAAGGCTTCTTGGCTTTCCCTTAAAATAAAGAAATAAACAGAAAAAGTTTGGGTTTAATTATTTGAAGAAAAACTGTTTACAAGAACAACTTCCGGTCTGCTGTTTGTACAGCTGTTCACTCCCCTTGCTCTGCCAACAAGAAATTGCAGAGCATGATGCATACAATACTGTGATAGTTTGGGTAAGAGAGTAAATTTCCAATAGTAAGAATCAAAATATATCCTATCAACACACATTTCATTCGAGTCAGACAAATAAATGCAAAAATCACACCATTTTAAACCGGTAAGAACCAGCTGCCCCTGTACTTGGGCATGATACACATGAGTGTTCTTTTTTGAGGTAAAATTTCCCTTCAACTTTCTCATAAAAGTTTGGGTCAGATGCTGCCTGTTCCAGTGTTTCACCTCTCTTTGAAAAAGGGCACTTAATCTCAAGCAAACCATATTTAGTATCAGTGGATGGATCAAAACCTTTTCCATCAGTGCTTGCTCCAAGATATGGAAAAGTCGGATGTACAGATAGACCTGCATCAAAAACCACAAAACTTGGTACTTTCTTTTGCATTTGTTTGACATATATTGTCCTTGCAAGTTTCTCTTTTGATCTACCATGTGCAATGGCTCTCACATTAGACAAATACTTTGGTACAAATATAGCTTTCAACATTGATTCTGATGGCCTTTGAACCCGGAAATAAACTTTGCCAAAATTAGAGGCAGTTAGTCTGTAGTTGTGTTGATTAAGCCATTCAGCAGATTCACCCTGCAAAACTGTTTCCTCTCCATAGCATGAGCTTCTTTTAAATCTATTACTATGTGATCAACAAAAAAATCAATGAAATCAGTTTGGTCTATACCTTGAAATTCACTTAAATCAAAGGGTGTCATGTCAGCCTGAACAACTGGAATATCAGGAAATTCAACACATGGGTGTGCTGTATTGTCTGTAGGAACAGTAACTCTTGTGAAGTTGCTCACAAAGGTAGTGTTTGGTCGACCACAATCTTGAAACTGATATCCTAGGCAAGCACAAAGGGGCACATTTCCAAATACAGTGTTCACTAACAAACCTGGTTCTTGATCACAAAGCAAATAAGAAAATAGTGGATGATTTTCTCTTTGTTGTAGATAATGCACTTGATCCATCACGTGATGACTTGGGAGTCCACATCTTAAAGCAGGTCCCCTTGCATCATTATTATAGTTTACACCTGACAGGGTCTCTTTTCCTCTTTCCACAACTGTCAGTTTCTGCACGGGCATAACGGGTACCCCTTACAGGTAAAGGACAGATAGAAGCAGCTCTTGGAATATGCCAGGATTGGGGAAGACTTGTACAAGTTGCATCACTAGGGATTTCCTTTATATTTAAACATGAATAGTCATTGAGCTGGAAAATTAATGCAAATATGTGATTGCAGTGTCCACCACTTCCCCCTTTGCAGGAACAGTGTGCTTTAGAAACTTTGGTTCTGCTACCGTTCTCTCTGAATATTGCAGATAAATAATGGGGCTCTTTGCTCTTTCTTAGAGATCGATAACAGCGCGCTTTAACAAATCAAAGGCCTCTTTGAGGCGACGACTATTTTCCATGATGAAGAACATGCATCAGTATAAGTAGACAAGATGAAAACATTTTGGTTTTGTTCCAAAAATAAATTTCTTTCTGCTGTCCCTTCTTTAAACCTCTTTAAATCCGCAAGACAATGATGCATAACGTTCTAGACACATATACCCTTTGCGGACCTGTGTGTTGAGTTAGCTCAATGAGTTGGCTTGGAAAGCATGGAGGGAGAGAGTTTAACAAACGGGCGGGCACGCGCACGATCTCTCTCTCTCTTTTTTTTTTTTCCTCTGGCGTTTTTTTTTTTCCCAAGAAGCTAATAAGTGCTTCCCATTTGTAATAATTTAGGCTGGTAAAAGGAAAAGGCCATGTAATAAATGAGTGCAAGTACAGTAAGCAAGCAATTTTAATCACTGTTTGATGACAGTTTTAACACAATCATGGCTGTGCAAACAAAGTCAATTTATTTCTTTACTTAGCCTTCACAGTTTAACAACTGCCTGGGTACACGCAGTTAAGCGTCTAGTTGTAGTGCAAGAGACAAAAGTAATGTTTATTCCACGCTCAACAGGAGCAATGACTGCTTATGTAAATGTCTTTCGTGACTTAGCCACGAGTCTTGACAGCTGTTAAACATAGTCGAACATTTTAATGTTCGATACCGCAACTTAAAAGTTGCGGTATAGCGTTACTAGAGGACACACGAGTAGTAACTTTGAATTATATTAGTTGATATCGTTTATCTTGTATCACTACCCAAAGCTAACGAGCATATAAGGCGAAGAAATGAATAAATCAAATTATTCTTGTTAAACGTATAACTATTGTAGTTCAAGAGACAAAAGTAATGTTCATCCCACGCTCAACAGGAGTAATGACTGCCTATGTAAATGTCTTTCGTGACTTAACCACTTGTTTTAAAATTAAACATTGTCGAACATTAAGTTGCAGTATAGTGTTACTAAAGGAATGATATACGTGTGATATCCATGCATTTACTGCCAAATGGTTGTCAACTTTATTGTGTACTTCTGTTAAGCGTCCAAAGTTGTTAATGGTAACTTTCTGCGCGTAGTAGTGTAATTTTAATCACTGTTTGATGACACACTCAACAGGAGCAATGTCTGCTAATGTAATGTCTTTCGTGACTACCCCCAGTCTTGACATCTGTTAATTAAACATAGTCGAACATTTAGTTGGTGTTAAAGACTTTCTCTGCCTCCCTAGGACTGTGTCTTTGTCTTTTTGATAAAGCGTTATTATTCTAGCCGTTTTGTTTGTACAGAACCAATTAGATGAGTTTTCCTGATCACGTGAATTGTAACTCGATCATTGCATATAGATTAATTGATGTTCTGATCTAAGAAGTCTTGAGTAGAATCGAAGAAAATAAACGATTAAAACGACTGCGATTAGCAAGTTTCTTAAAGTTGGTATTCTTTGATAAGACATTGTATACTGATCTTTTCTAGTAATGATATACCACGGGGCTTGCAAAGAAATGACAAAATTGCGAACAAAGTGTAAATACTTTGAAAATTCGCGCGTGATAGGCCATACCGTGCGCTGAACCTTTATTATTTTGCTCAATATTCACACATTGAATGCATCATGTTATTAAAATCCATGCTTGCCAGGAGCTCGCGTTCATTTCATAACAAGGACAACAAAAGCTTTCTAGGTTGTTTTTAAACAATTCAAAGAGGAAAATGCTCGCACCACATGCTCTTGACATAGCTGTAATTATCTCATCACTCATTGCTTCACTACATTTCACATTTGTAGACATTTTGAAAATTTTATCGTCAAGTTATGCATTGGTCAGCGGAATTACAAACAAAAGTTTACGACCCATGGAACGTTGACCGTCTGAGCGAGTGACATCGCGCTCGCTAACTAAACTCCAATTTTGCATTCTGCAAAATAGTCGTAAAAAGTCACCCGATTCCTCGCAAGCATAAATGCCATAAACATACCCTAATCGAAAGAACTTGTAGCTTTTTTCGCCAGCATTCTTTTTGCCTCCTAGTTCCAGCCACAAAGAACACGTCATTGGGCTAAACTGAGGAAAGTTCCTCAGAGATTTTGACCATATTTGATGTTGTTTCGTGCAGAAAGCAAAGGGGAGCCTCGTTTTCAAGCAATGTAAGCACCTAATTCAAATCACGTGACGTGTTAGCCGAATTTGTCTATTTATAATATTAACAATTTTAATTCTTTTATGAATTTCTTCACAGTAATTCGCTCTTTCTGCAGTAATAGTTTATAAATTGATTGTTAGAAAGTTTCTGCGGTACGGGGGCCCACAACTGTCACGGCAAAACAGAAAGTCACGGCACTACAAACTTAACTCACGGCATAACAATGTTATCCGACCGCAAAACAAAATTAACTCACGGCAGTACACCGTTAATTCACGGCAAAACAAAATTTACTCACGGCAATACACCATTAACTCACGGCAAAACGAAATTAACTCACGGCAAAACGAAATTAACTGTGTGGCGAACTACAATCCCGGACAAAAAGGTTGGGACAGCAAGCAAGTTCTCCCCTCCCCCCACTAACAATGTTGATAATCGGGTGATTTTTTCCCTTTTGGTTGGAAAAAACGCGATATTTTCCAACATTGATGAGGGGGGATGGGGAATACGTGGTCTAGCTCAAGTGTCCCAACTACTTTTGGCCGGGATTGTCTGAAAGAGATATGCAAGGAATTTCTCGAGAGAATATGTGACGCCAGTGACAGAGGTAAGGGTTAGCGTCACGGTATTTTAAAATTAGATTTCGGGTTAATTACGCACTGTTTCTTTTTGGAAATTGAAAACAACTCTTCTACGTTAATCTAGAATAAGTCTTGGTGATAAAGTAGAGATAGCTAAGGTAAAACGACATTTGCTTCAAACAAAATTGTCTTTAAGTGAGGAATCGATTATTTAAGTCGTGTTCAGGGACTTTCAGTGCGTAAAGTGGCAGATCTTTGTGGTGTTTCACGTAGTAGTGTCTTCAGAATCGCTCAAGAAGGTGGTATAAACAAGCGTTTTCTAAGGCCGGCATCAATAAGGGCCGTCCAAGAAAGCTTACAGAGAGACAGAAGCGTTTAATTCCCAGGAGCATCGCAACGTTAAGAACCGAGGAAGGGAACTTTTCCGCTGCGTGCATCATGGAACAAGCAGGAATATACAATTTTGAAGTATCGGTAAGAAGAGTAACCAGATTCTTAAATTATGAAGGTTATTACTATTTACAAGCACGAAAGAAAGGACTCCTAAAGAGAGAGGATCTGAAAACAAGGTTGTCATTTGCTAAATGGTGCAAGAAAGATCTACCTGGGAAATTTTGGACTGAGCATTTATCGTTCTTTTTGGACGGAACGGAATTTGCCCACAAATCAAATCCCTAGCTGTGAACAAGCTCACACAACAAAGGGGAGGACATGGAGAAAGATATCAGAGGGACTTGCCTTTGGTTGTACATCAGTCCAAGGGACGAAAAGAGGGAACTGGCAGAAAAGTGTTTAAACTCATGGTGGCCATCAGTTACGGAAAAGGTGTGATTATTTGTGCACCCTACGAGAAAATTTCTTGTGCCTACTTTTCCAATTTCATTGACAGAAACTTTAATACTATGTCTGAGACAGCAGACAAAGGAAATCGTTGCATTCGGGTATAATACGGTGACCCATCGCAAAACTCAGCGCTCGCAAAAAGTACAATGTCGCGGGCTGATTCAACTCTATTGAAATTGCCACCACAAAGCCTAGAAATCGTACTAGATATTGGCTTGTACTGTATGTTTTTACAGCGAGACTACCAGCCATGTATATGCAATTAAGGTAAATTGATTTTATTTGTTACAAGCAGTGAATACTCTATTTTATCAATGTATTTCAGATAATAAAGGGTTAGATACCCGCTACAAAGATCTGACTGTTAACTGCTATATTAGCACCACAGCTAAAATGCAAAATAAATTAATTAACTGAAAACCCACTGAAATGTCTATAGTAATCAGTTTATCGCGATTTCACGGGACTCAACAACTTCCGGTTTAACGTAGTTTAGATGTAGATCACGCACCACTAACCACAACGGTTAACCATTTGAAAGTCCCGTTTTGCATCTTAAAATTCGGTCTTCTTCCCAACTGGCACAAGTTACAAAAATTTCTTACTTCAAATACTATTTTAAATGCGAGATAGAAGCAATTTGGTGGCAAAATAGTAGAGTTTAGAACTTACAATATGGTTAACCGTCTATCGGAGATAATAGATTAACTATTAACTACCCTTATATTTAAATTGAACGGTTAACCAAATAAACCTTCTCGTAAAGTTCTGTTTTACATTTTCTTGACACAAATCAATGTTAAATAGTTTATTATAATTCCATAAAAGGGGAAACAGTTATAAATGAAATGCTCTGAAGCGATTTGGAGCCAATTTTTTCACCAAAATGGTTAACCGTGGTGGTTAATCGTGACGGTTAACTGTAGCGGATAACCAGCGAGTTCGATTATAAGCCGGCGGACAACGCATCTCGCTTTATACACGTCCTGGCAATAGAGGGAATTGAAAAGGGAGAAAAATATGCCAATATGGTCCTGCTTAGTTAACGGCAGCAACACTTCCTTCACGTCCACAGATAAACTCTGCGAAACAGCGAGAGCATGGCAAAATATCTACCTGCTCGGTGGATGGAATTTGTGCCTTGAAACTGACAACCTTCCGTCGAACTTGCATCATTTCAGTTTCTCGAGAATCTGCTACCCCTCAACGAACATAGACGACCTCATCCTTACCAATGCAAAAAATAGGAACGTCCCTTTCGAACACAATGTCCTCCGCATAGTGAGATTTAGGGGCGTGCAAGTGAACAGTTTGTCCCTCCAGAAGCACATTCTTTAAATTCTTTTTTCAGACAATCCCGGACAAAGTAGGTTGGGACAGCAAGCAAGTTCTCCCCTCCCCCCACTAACAATGTTGATAATCGGGTGATTTTTTCCCTTTTGGTTGGAAAAAACGCGATATTTTCCAACATTGATGAGGGGGGATGGGGAATACGTGGTCTAGCTCAAGTGTCCCAACTACTTTTGGCCGGGATTGTCTGAAAGAGATATGCAAGGAATTTCTCGAGAGAATATGTGACGCCAGTGACAGAGGTAAGGGTTAGCGTCACGGTATTTTAAAATTAGATTTCGGGTTAATTACGCACTGTTTCTTTTTGGAAATTGAAAACAACTCTTCTACGTTAATCTAGAATAAGTCTTGGTGATAAAGTAGAGATAGCTAAGGTAAAACGACATTTGCTTCAAACAAAATTGTCTTTAAGTGAGGAATCGATTATTTAAGTCGTGTTCAGGGACTTTCAGTGCGTAAAGTGGCAGATCTTTGTGGTGTTTCACGTAGTAGTGTCTTCAGAATCGCTCAAGAAGGTGGTATAAACAAGCGTTTTCTAAGGCCGGCATCAATAAGGGCCGTCCAAGAAAGCTTACAGAGAGACAGAAGCGTTTAATTCCCAGGAGCATCGCAACGTTAAGAACCGAGGAAGGGAACTTTTCCGCTGCGTGCATCATGGAACAAGCAGGAATATACAATTTTGAAGTATCGGTAAGAAGAGTAACCAGATTCTTAAATTATGAAGGTTATTACTATTTACAAGCACGAAAGAAAGGACTCCTAAAGAGAGAGGATCTGAAAACAAGGTTGTCATTTGCTAAATGGTGCAAGAAAGATCTACCTGGGAAATTTTGGACTGAGCATTTATCGTTCTTTTTGGACGGAACGGAATTTGCCCACAAATCAAATCCCTAGCTGTGAACAAGCTCACACAACAAAGGGGAGGACATGGAGAAAGATATCAGAGGGACTTGCCTTTGGTTGTACATCAGTCCAAGGGACGAAAAGAGGGAACTGGCAGAAAAGTGTTTAAACTCATGGTGGCCATCAGTTACGGAAAAGGTGTGATTATTTGTGCACCCTACGAGAAAATTTCTTGTGCCTACTTTTCCAATTTCATTGACAGAAACTTTAATACTATGTCTGAGACAGCAGACAAAGGAAATCGTTGCATTCGGGTATAATACGGTGACCCATCGCAAAACTCAGCGCTCGCAAAAAGTACAATGTCGCGGGCTGATTCAACTCTATTGAAATTGCCACCACAAAGCCTAGAAATCGTACTAGATATTGGCTTGTACTGTATGTTTTTACAGCGAGACTACCAGCCATGTATATGCAATTAAGGTAAATTGATTTTATTTGTTACAAGCAGTGAATACTCTATTTTATCAATGTATTTCAGATAATAAAGGGTTAGATACCCGCTACAAAGATCTGACTGTTAACTGCTATATTAGCACCACAGCTAAAATGCAAAATAAATTAATTAACTGAAAACCCACTGAAATGTCTATAGTAATCAGTTTATCGCGATTTCACGGGACTCAACAACTTCCGGTTTAACGTAGTTTAGATGTAGATCACGCACCACTAACCACAACGGTTAACCATTTGAAAGTCCCGTTTTGCATCTTAAAATTCGGTCTTCTTCCCAACTGGCACAAGTTACAAAAATTTCTTACTTCAAATACTATTTTAAATGCGAGATAGAAGCAATTTGGTGGCAAAATAGTAGAGTTTAGAACTTACAATATGGTTAACCGTCTATCGGAGATAATAGATTAACTATTAACTACCCTTATATTTAAATTGAACGGTTAACCAAATAAACCTTCTCGTAAAGTTCTGTTTTACATTTTCTTGACACAAATCAATGTTAAATAGTTTATTATAATTCCATAAAAGGGGAAACAGTTATAAATGAAATGCTCTGAAGCGATTTGGAGCCAATTTTTTCACCAAAATGGTTAACCGTGGTGGTTAATCGTGACGGTTAACTGTAGCGGATAACCAGCGAGTTCGATTATAAGCCGGCGGACAACGCATCTCGCTTTATACACGTCCTGGCAATAGAGGGAATTGAAAAGGGAGAAAAATATGCCAATATGGTCCTGCTTAGTTAACGGCAGCAACACTTCCTTCACGTCCACAGATAAACTCTGCGAAACAGCGAGAGCATGGCAAAATATCTACCTGCTCGGTGGATGGAATTTGTGCCTTGAAACTGACAACCTTCCGTCGAACTTGCATCATTTCAGTTTCTCGAGAATCTGCTACCCCTCAACGAACATAGACGACCTCATCCTTACCAATGCAAAAAATAGGAACGTCCCTTTCGAACACAATGTCCTCCGCATAGTGAGATTTAGGGGCGTGCAAGTGAACAGTTTGTCCCTCCAGAAGCACATTCTTTAAATTCTTTTTTCAGACAATCCCGGACAAAGTAGGTTGGGACAGCAAGCAAGTTCTCCCCTCCCCCCACTAACAATGTTGATAATCGGGTGATTTTTTCCCTTTTGGTTGGAAAAAACGCGATATTTTCCAACATTGATGAGGGGGGATGGGGAATACGTGGTCTAGCTCAAGTGTCCCAACTACTTTTGGCCGGGATTGTCTGAAAGAGATATGCAAGGAATTTCTCGAGAGAATATGTGACGCCAGTGACAGAGGTAAGGGTTAGCGTCACGGTATTTTAAAATTAGATTTCGGGTTAATTACGCACTGTTTCTTTTTGGAAATTGAAAACAACTCTTCTACGTTAATCTAGAATAAGTCTTGGTGATAAAGTAGAGATAGCTAAGGTAAAACGACATTTGCTTCAAACAAAATTGTCTTTAAGTGAGGAATCGATTATTTAAGTCGTGTTCAGGGACTTTCAGTGCGTAAAGTGGCAGATCTTTGTGGTGTTTCACGTAGTAGTGTCTTCAGAATCGCTCAAGAAGGTGGTATAAACAAGCGTTTTCTAAGGCCGGCATCAATAAGGGCCGTCCAAGAAAGCTTACAGAGAGACAGAAGCGTTTAATTCCCAGGAGCATCGCAACGTTAAGAACCGAGGAAGGGAACTTTTCCGCTGCGTGCATCATGGAACAAGCAGGAATATACAATTTTGAAGTATCGGTAAGAAGAGTAACCAGATTCTTAAATTATGAAGGTTATTACTATTTACAAGCACGAAAGAAAGGACTCCTAAAGAGAGAGGATCTGAAAACAAGGTTGTCATTTGCTAAATGGTGCAAGAAAGATCTACCTGGGAAATTTTGGACTGAGCATTTATCGTTCTTTTTGGACGGAACGGAATTTGCCCACAAATCAAATCCCTAGCTGTGAACAAGCTCACACAACAAAGGGGAGGACATGGAGAAAGATATCAGAGGGACTTGCCTTTGGTTGTACATCAGTCCAAGGGACGAAAAGAGGGAACTGGCAGAAAAGTGTTTAAACTCATGGTGGCCATCAGTTACGGAAAAGGTGTGATTATTTGTGCACCCTACGAGAAAATTTCTTGTGCCTACTTTTCCAATTTCATTGACAGAAACTTTAATACTATGTCTGAGACAGCAGACAAAGGAAATCGTTGCATTCGGGTATAATACGGTGACCCATCGCAAAACTCAGCGCTCGCAAAAAGTACAATGTCGCGGGCTGATTCAACTCTATTGAAATTGCCACCACAAAGCCTAGAAATCGTACTAGATATTGGCTTGTACTGTATGTTTTTACAGCGAGACTACCAGCCATGTATATGCAATTAAGGTAAATTGATTTTATTTGTTACAAGCAGTGAATACTCTATTTTATCAATGTATTTCAGATAATAAAGGGTTAGATACCCGCTACAAAGATCTGACTGTTAACTGCTATATTAGCACCACAGCTAAAATGCAAAATAAATTAATTAACTGAAAACCCACTGAAATGTCTATAGTAATCAGTTTATCGCGATTTCACGGGACTCAACAACTTCCGGTTTAACGTAGTTTAGATGTAGATCACGCACCACTAACCACAACGGTTAACCATTTGAAAGTCCCGTTTTGCATCTTAAAATTCGGTCTTCTTCCCAACTGGCACAAGTTACAAAAATTTCTTACTTCAAATACTATTTTAAATGCGAGATAGAAGCAATTTGGTGGCAAAATAGTAGAGTTTAGAACTTACAATATGGTTAACCGTCTATCGGAGATAATAGATTAACTATTAACTACCCTTATATTTAAATTGAACGGTTAACCAAATAAACCTTCTCGTAAAGTTCTGTTTTACATTTTCTTGACACAAATCAATGTTAAATAGTTTATTATAATTCCATAAAAGGGGAAACAGTTATAAATGAAATGCTCTGAAGCGATTTGGAGCCAATTTTTTCACCAAAATGGTTAACCGTGGTGGTTAATCGTGACGGTTAACTGTAGCGGATAACCAGCGAGTTCGATTATAAGCCGGCGGACAACGCATCTCGCTTTATACACGTCCTGGCAATAGAGGGAATTGAAAAGGGAGAAAAATATGCCAATATGGTCCTGCTTAGTTAACGGCAGCAACACTTCCTTCACGTCCACAGATAAACTCTGCGAAACAGCGAGAGCATGGCAAAATATCTACCTGCTCGGTGGATGGAATTTGTGCCTTGAAACTGACAACCTTCCGTCGAACTTGCATCATTTCAGTTTCTCGAGAATCTGCTACCCCTCAACGAACATAGACGACCTCATCCTTACCAATGCAAAAAATAGGAACGTCCCTTTCGAACACAATGTCCTCCGCATAGTGAGATTTAGGGGCGTGCAAGTGAACAGTTTGTCCCTCCAGAAGCACATTCTTTAAATTCTTTTTTCAGACAATCCCGGACAAAGTAGGTTGGGACAGCAAGCAAGTTCTCCCCTCCCCCCACTAACAATGTTGATAATCGGGTGATTTTTTCCCTTTTGGTTGGAAAAAACGCGATATTTTCCAACATTGATGAGGGGGGATGGGGAATACGTGGTCTAGCTCAAGTGTCCCAACTACTTTTGGCCGGGATTGTCTGAAAGAGATATGCAAGGAATTTCTCGAGAGAATATGTGACGCCAGTGACAGAGGTAAGGGTTAGCGTCACGGTATTTTAAAATTAGATTTCGGGTTAATTACGCACTGTTTCTTTTTGGAAATTGAAAACAACTCTTCTACGTTAATCTAGAATAAGTCTTGGTGATAAAGTAGAGATAGCTAAGGTAAAACGACATTTGCTTCAAACAAAATTGTCTTTAAGTGAGGAATCGATTATTTAAGTCGTGTTCAGGGACTTTCAGTGCGTAAAGTGGCAGATCTTTGTGGTGTTTCACGTAGTAGTGTCTTCAGAATCGCTCAAGAAGGTGGTATAAACAAGCGTTTTCTAAGGCCGGCATCAATAAGGGCCGTCCAAGAAAGCTTACAGAGAGACAGAAGCGTTTAATTCCCAGGAGCATCGCAACGTTAAGAACCGAGGAAGGGAACTTTTCCGCTGCGTGCATCATGGAACAAGCAGGAATATACAATTTTGAAGTATCGGTAAGAAGAGTAACCAGATTCTTAAATTATGAAGGTTATTACTATTTACAAGCACGAAAGAAAGGACTCCTAAAGAGAGAGGATCTGAAAACAAGGTTGTCATTTGCTAAATGGTGCAAGAAAGATCTACCTGGGAAATTTTGGACTGAGCATTTATCGTTCTTTTTGGACGGAACGGAATTTGCCCACAAATCAAATCCCTAGCTGTGAACAAGCTCACACAACAAAGGGGAGGACATGGAGAAAGATATCAGAGGGACTTGCCTTTGGTTGTACATCAGTCCAAGGGACGAAAAGAGGGAACTGGCAGAAAAGTGTTTAAACTCATGGTGGCCATCAGTTACGGAAAAGGTGTGATTATTTGTGCACCCTACGAGAAAATTTCTTGTGCCTACTTTTCCAATTTCATTGACAGAAACTTTAATACTATGTCTGAGACAGCAGACAAAGGAAATCGTTGCATTCGGGTATAATACGGTGACCCATCGCAAAACTCAGCGCTCGCAAAAAGTACAATGTCGCGGGCTGATTCAACTCTATTGAAATTGCCACCACAAAGCCTAGAAATCGTACTAGATATTGGCTTGTACTGTATGTTTTTACAGCGAGACTACCAGCCATGTATATGCAATTAAGGTAAATTGATTTTATTTGTTACAAGCAGTGAATACTCTATTTTATCAATGTATTTCAGATAATAAAGGGTTAGATACCCGCTACAAAGATCTGACTGTTAACTGCTATATTAGCACCACAGCTAAAATGCAAAATAAATTAATTAACTGAAAACCCACTGAAATGTCTATAGTAATCAGTTTATCGCGATTTCACGGGACTCAACAACTTCCGGTTTAACGTAGTTTAGATGTAGATCACGCACCACTAACCACAACGGTTAACCATTTGAAAGTCCCGTTTTGCATCTTAAAATTCGGTCTTCTTCCCAACTGGCACAAGTTACAAAAATTTCTTACTTCAAATACTATTTTAAATGCGAGATAGAAGCAATTTGGTGGCAAAATAGTAGAGTTTAGAACTTACAATATGGTTAACCGTCTATCGGAGATAATAGATTAACTATTAACTACCCTTATATTTAAATTGAACGGTTAACCAAATAAACCTTCTCGTAAAGTTCTGTTTTACATTTTCTTGACACAAATCAATGTTAAATAGTTTATTATAATTCCATAAAAGGGGAAACAGTTATAAATGAAATGCTCTGAAGCGATTTGGAGCCAATTTTTTCACCAAAATGGTTAACCGTGGTGGTTAATCGTGACGGTTAACTGTAGCGGATAACCAGCGAGTTCGATTATAAGCCGGCGGACAACGCATCTCGCTTTATACACGTCCTGGCAATAGAGGGAATTGAAAAGGGAGAAAAATATGCCAATATGGTCCTGCTTAGTTAACGGCAGCAACACTTCCTTCACGTCCACAGATAAACTCTGCGAAACAGCGAGAGCATGGCAAAATATCTACCTGCTCGGTGGATGGAATTTGTGCCTTGAAACTGACAACCTTCCGTCGAACTTGCATCATTTCAGTTTCTCGAGAATCTGCTACCCCTCAACGAACATAGACGACCTCATCCTTACCAATGCAAAAAATAGGAACGTCCCTTTCGAACACAATGTCCTCCGCATAGTGAGATTTAGGGGCGTGCAAGTGAACAGTTTGTCCCTCCAGAAGCACATTCTTTAAATTCTTTTTTCAGACAATCCCGGACAAAGTAGGTTGGGACAGCAAGCAAGTTCTCCCCTCCCCCCACTAACAATGTTGATAATCGGGTGATTTTTTCCCTTTTGGTTGGAAAAAACGCGATATTTTCCAACATTGATGAGGGGGGATGGGGAATACGTGGTCTAGCTCAAGTGTCCCAACTACTTTTGGCCGGGATTGTCTGAAAGAGATATGCAAGGAATTTCTCGAGAGAATATGTGACGCCAGTGACAGAGGTAAGGGTTAGCGTCACGGTATTTTAAAATTAGATTTCGGGTTAATTACGCACTGTTTCTTTTTGGAAATTGAAAACAACTCTTCTACGTTAATCTAGAATAAGTCTTGGTGATAAAGTAGAGATAGCTAAGGTAAAACGACATTTGCTTCAAACAAAATTGTCTTTAAGTGAGGAATCGATTATTTAAGTCGTGTTCAGGGACTTTCAGTGCGTAAAGTGGCAGATCTTTGTGGTGTTTCACGTAGTAGTGTCTTCAGAATCGCTCAAGAAGGTGGTATAAACAAGCGTTTTCTAAGGCCGGCATCAATAAGGGCCGTCCAAGAAAGCTTACAGAGAGACAGAAGCGTTTAATTCCCAGGAGCATCGCAACGTTAAGAACCGAGGAAGGGAACTTTTCCGCTGCGTGCATCATGGAACAAGCAGGAATATACAATTTTGAAGTATCGGTAAGAAGAGTAACCAGATTCTTAAATTATGAAGGTTATTACTATTTACAAGCACGAAAGAAAGGACTCCTAAAGAGAGAGGATCTGAAAACAAGGTTGTCATTTGCTAAATGGTGCAAGAAAGATCTACCTGGGAAATTTTGGACTGAGCATTTATCGTTCTTTTTGGACGGAACGGAATTTGCCCACAAATCAAATCCCTAGCTGTGAACAAGCTCACACAACAAAGGGGAGGACATGGAGAAAGATATCAGAGGGACTTGCCTTTGGTTGTACATCAGTCCAAGGGACGAAAAGAGGGAACTGGCAGAAAAGTGTTTAAACTCATGGTGGCCATCAGTTACGGAAAAGGTGTGATTATTTGTGCACCCTACGAGAAAATTTCTTGTGCCTACTTTTCCAATTTCATTGACAGAAACTTTAATACTATGTCTGAGACAGCAGACAAAGGAAATCGTTGCATTCGGGTATAATACGGTGACCCATCGCAAAACTCAGCGCTCGCAAAAAGTACAATGTCGCGGGCTGATTCAACTCTATTGAAATTGCCACCACAAAGCCTAGAAATCGTACTAGATATTGGCTTGTACTGTATGTTTTTACAGCGAGACTACCAGCCATGTATATGCAATTAAGGTAAATTGATTTTATTTGTTACAAGCAGTGAATACTCTATTTTATCAATGTATTTCAGATAATAAAGGGTTAGATACCCGCTACAAAGATCTGACTGTTAACTGCTATATTAGCACCACAGCTAAAATGCAAAATAAATTAATTAACTGAAAACCCACTGAAATGTCTATAGTAATCAGTTTATCGCGATTTCACGGGACTCAACAACTTCCGGTTTAACGTAGTTTAGATGTAGATCACGCACCACTAACCACAACGGTTAACCATTTGAAAGTCCCGTTTTGCATCTTAAAATTCGGTCTTCTTCCCAACTGGCACAAGTTACAAAAATTTCTTACTTCAAATACTATTTTAAATGCGAGATAGAAGCAATTTGGTGGCAAAATAGTAGAGTTTAGAACTTACAATATGGTTAACCGTCTATCGGAGATAATAGATTAACTATTAACTACCCTTATATTTAAATTGA
This sequence comes from Ricordea florida, assembly GCA_949710005.1. Classification (NCBI taxonomy): domain Eukaryota; kingdom Metazoa; phylum Cnidaria; class Anthozoa; order Corallimorpharia; family Ricordeidae; genus Ricordea; species Ricordea florida. The sequence continues at coordinate 23,936,682 of OX453273.1, read as the reverse complement.
ACGGTTAACCAAATAAACCTTCTCGTAAAGTTCTGTTTTACATTTTCTTGACACAAATCAATGTTAAATAGTTTATTATAATTCCATAAAAGGGGAAACAGTTATAAATGAAATGCTCTGAAGCGATTTGGAGCCAATTTTTTCACCAAAATGGTTAACCGTGGTGGTTAATCGTGACGGTTAACTGTAGCGGATAACCAGCGAGTTCGATTATAAGCCGGCGGACAACGCATCTCGCTTTATACACGTCCTGGCAATAGAGGGAATTGAAAAGGGAGAAAAATATGCCAATATGGTCCTGCTTAGTTAACGGCAGCAACACTTCCTTCACGTCCACAGATAAACTCTGCGAAACAGCGAGAGCATGGCAAAATATCTACCTGCTCGGTGGATGGAATTTGTGCCTTGAAACTGACAACCTTCCGTCGAACTTGCATCATTTCAGTTTCTCGAGAATCTGCTACCCCTCAACGAACATAGACGACCTCATCCTTACCAATGCAAAAAATAGGAACGTCCCTTTCGAACACAATGTCCTCCGCATAGTGAGATTTAGGGGCGTGCAAGTGAACAGTTTGTCCCTCCAGAAGCACATTCTTTAAATTCTTTTTTCAGACAATCCCGGACAAAGTAGGTTGGGACAGCAAGCAAGTTCTCCCCTCCCCCCACTAACAATGTTGATAATCGGGTGATTTTTTCCCTTTTGGTTGGAAAAAACGCGATATTTTCCAACATTGATGAGGGGGGATGGGGAATACGTGGTCTAGCTCAAGTGTCCCAACTACTTTTGGCCGGGATTGTCTGAAAGAGATATGCAAGGAATTTCTCGAGAGAATATGTGACGCCAGTGACAGAGGTAAGGGTTAGCGTCACGGTATTTTAAAATTAGATTTCGGGTTAATTACGCACTGTTTCTTTTTGGAAATTGAAAACAACTCTTCTACGTTAATCTAGAATAAGTCTTGGTGATAAAGTAGAGATAGCTAAGGTAAAACGACATTTGCTTCAAACAAAATTGTCTTTAAGTGAGGAATCGATTATTTAAGTCGTGTTCAGGGACTTTCAGTGCGTAAAGTGGCAGATCTTTGTGGTGTTTCACGTAGTAGTGTCTTCAGAATCGCTCAAGAAGGTGGTATAAACAAGCGTTTTCTAAGGCCGGCATCAATAAGGGCCGTCCAAGAAAGCTTACAGAGAGACAGAAGCGTTTAATTCCCAGGAGCATCGCAACGTTAAGAACCGAGGAAGGGAACTTTTCCGCTGCGTGCATCATGGAACAAGCAGGAATATACAATTTTGAAGTATCGGTAAGAAGAGTAACCAGATTCTTAAATTATGAAGGTTATTACTATTTACAAGCACGAAAGAAAGGACTCCTAAAGAGAGAGGATCTGAAAACAAGGTTGTCATTTGCTAAATGGTGCAAGAAAGATCTACCTGGGAAATTTTGGACTGAGCATTTATCGTTCTTTTTGGACGGAACGGAATTTGCCCACAAATCAAATCCCTAGCTGTGAACAAGCTCACACAACAAAGGGGAGGACATGGAGAAAGATATCAGAGGGACTTGCCTTTGGTTGTACATCAGTCCAAGGGACGAAAAGAGGGAACTGGCAGAAAAGTGTTTAAACTCATGGTGGCCATCAGTTACGGAAAAGGTGTGATTATTTGTGCACCCTACGAGAAAATTTCTTGTGCCTACTTTTCCAATTTCATTGACAGAAACTTTAATACTATGTCTGAGACAGCAGACAAAGGAAATCGTTGCATTCGGGTATAATACGGTGACCCATCGCAAAACTCAGCGCTCGCAAAAAGTACAATGTCGCGGGCTGATTCAACTCTATTGAAATTGCCACCACAAAGCCTAGAAATCGTACTAGATATTGGCTTGTACTGTATGTTTTTACAGCGAGACTACCAGCCATGTATATGCAATTAAGGTAAATTGATTTTATTTGTTACAAGCAGTGAATACTCTATTTTATCAATGTATTTCAGATAATAAAGGGTTAGATACCCGCTACAAAGATCTGACTGTTAACTGCTATATTAGCACCACAGCTAAAATGCAAAATAAATTAATTAACTGAAAACCCACTGAAATGTCTATAGTAATCAGTTTATCGCGATTTCACGGGACTCAACAACTTCCGGTTTAACGTAGTTTAGATGTAGATCACGCACCACTAACCACAACGGTTAACCATTTGAAAGTCCCGTTTTGCATCTTAAAATTCGGTCTTCTTCCCAACTGGCACAAGTTACAAAAATTTCTTACTTCAAATACTATTTTAAATGCGAGATAGAAGCAATTTGGTGGCAAAATAGTAGAGTTTAGAACTTACAATATGGTTAACCGTCTATCGGAGATAATAGATTAACTATTAACTACCCTTATATTTAAATTGAACGGTTAACCAAATAAACCTTCTCGTAAAGTTCTGTTTTACATTTTCTTGACACAAATCAATGTTAAATAGTTTATTATAATTCCATAAAAGGGGAAACAGTTATAAATGAAATGCTCTGAAGCGATTTGGAGCCAATTTTTTCACCAAAATGGTTAACCGTGGTGGTTAATCGTGACGGTTAACTGTAGCGGATAACCAGCGAGTTCGATTATAAGCCGGCGGACAACGCATCTCGCTTTATACACGTCCTGGCAATAGAGGGAATTGAAAAGGGAGAAAAATATGCCAATATGGTCCTGCTTAGTTAACGGCAGCAACACTTCCTTCACGTCCACAGATAAACTCTGCGAAACAGCGAGAGCATGGCAAAATATCTACCTGCTCGGTGGATGGAATTTGTGCCTTGAAACTGACAACCTTCCGTCGAACTTGCATCATTTCAGTTTCTCGAGAATCTGCTACCCCTCAACGAACATAGACGACCTCATCCTTACCAATGCAAAAAATAGGAACGTCCCTTTCGAACACAATGTCCTCCGCATAGTGAGATTTAGGGGCGTGCAAGTGAACAGTTTGTCCCTCCAGAAGCACATTCTTTAAATTCTTTTTTCAGACAATCCCGGACAAAAAGGTTGGGACAGCAAGCAAGTTCTCCCCTCCCCCCACTAACAATGTTGATAATCGGGTGATTTTTTTCTCTTTTGGTTGGAAAAAACGCGATATTTTCCAACATTGATGAGGGGGGATGGAGGATACGGATGAGGGGGGATGGGGGATACGTGGTCCAGCTCAAGTGTCCCAACTACTTTTGGCCGGGATTGTAGATTTGTGTGACGCTTGCGTTACGGAATGAACACTAATTAAGTGGATCTGTCAACAGTTAATTTCTCAGCTCAGGTTACTTGTGATTCTGGTTAAAAATAACATAAGCGTGAGAAGCTGAGAGATTGTGGAATAACTTTGATCGGTGAGCATTAAACAAGGAATTGTGACGGTTCTCATGCGTCTGTTTTTGTCGAGATCTTAAAGCTATTCACGACAAAAGTGGCACCTCCGACGGGACGCTGTTAAACCTTTACAGCGAGAAAATTACAGTGAAGATGGGGACATATGAGGATCGACTTAAAGCTGTGCATACTAAATTAGCGATGCTTGGATTTACAGATGGCCAGACACAAAACGTGATTGCGAAAGGACATCTACCATCACTGGAAAGGCAGCGAAACATCTTGGGGAGAAAACTCGAAGAAGTGCACAACCTAAAGGTGGAAATTCAAGAGGCTAAACTGGAACGTGGCGAGAAAATTGAAGATATTAAAGCTTGGAGCGGAGATATTGAGGAGCGACTAGTGAAATTTGAGAAATCAGTAAGCAACGTGGAAAAAATTACAAAGGATATCAAGCGCAAAGAGATGGAAGAGGAAAAGCAAGCAGAACTAAGCTTCACCGCTCATATGAAGGAAAAGCAATTCCAAAAAGAATTGAAATTCGAAGAGGAAAAGTACCAGATGAAGTTAGAATTGGGAAAGAAACTAGAAGAAAATCTGAAAGGACCTTTCACGCCTAAAGCGACCAACACGAAACTGCCGAAGCTGGTAATAACTAAATTTAACGGCACTCACGTCGACTGGTTAAGATTTTGGAACCAATTTGAGGCAGAAATAGACTGTGCACAAATACCGGCAGTAACCAAGTTTTCATACCTCAAGGAATTGCTGGAGAAGAAAGTTCGAGTTAATTTTGACGGTCTCCCATTTAACTCAGAGGGGTACGAAAGGGCAAAGAACATCTTGAAAACAAGATATGGGAAGATAAGCGAGATTGTCAACGCCTACGTACAAGCGATTTTGGCATTACCCCATATCCCTGGAACTAACCCAACGAAGGTTCACGATTTCTACGAAAAACTGCTGACAAACGTGCAAGCATTGGAAACTTTAGGAAAGCTTAAGGAAATCTCCGGGTATGTTCGTATGACAATTGACAAACTAGAAGGGATTAGAGGAGACCTGGTGAGGACAGACGAGGATTGGCAGGAATGGGAATTTCCTCAACTAGTTCAGGCACTCAGAAAGTGGACAGAACGAAACCCACTGAAGCAAGATCAGAGAAGTGTTGAAAGGTCTTCCTTTGGATCCCAGCCGGCGTTAAAGAAAACAAGAACCTTTCAAGCAGCAAGAAACAAAGACTAAACCGTGCGTCTATTGCGAAGAAACCGGACACAAACCTAGCGATTGCGGCAAAGTTACTACCCTGAGCGAACGAAAGCGAGTACTAACTGAAAAACAGCTATTTTCAACTGTACTGGCACCAAGCATAAAGCTGTCGAATGTCGCAGTCAAGGGGGATGCATGTTCTGCAAACGAAGACATCACTCATCAATTTGTGATCGGGCCGGATCAACAGAGCACATGCTTGTGGCAACGGGTGACACGTCTGTTACGTACCCGGTTGTAGTTGTCAATGTCGAAGGAATTAAATGCCGAACGCTGCTAGATACCGGAGCAGGTAGTTCGTATACTTCCTCTGCGCTTCTCGAACGCCTTCGGAAGCATCCTCTCCGCAGAGAGCGACAACGAATTGAGATGATGATGCAATCAGCTAATCAGGTGATTGAGCTCTACAAACTTAAGATCGGCAGTATAGATGGAAGCTTCTACCTCGAGACGGAAGTAACCAAAGTAAATAGAAGCCATCTACTCTCTCTCAGAAATCCCAAGTATAAGGAGAAAATTGCAAGATTTCCTCATCTTCAGGGTGTAAAAATGGATGACACAGATGATAAAGAAGAGCTCCCAATACATCTAATTCTTGGGGCCAGCGAGTACGCGAGGTTGAAAGTTAACAGCATGCCGAGAATCGGAAATCCAGGAGAGCCGGTAGCGGAGTTAACACGATTCGGGTGGATGATGATGTCCCCTGGGAAAGAAGTAGATCTCACCAACATGTTCCTGACTCAGACTTCATCTTGTGATTACGAAAACCTCTGCAAGCTTGATGTGCTAGGCCTTGAAGACTCGAAATTTGGAGATCAGGACGTCGTTTATCAAGAGTTCAAAGAGCGGTTACAGAGAAGTCCTGAAGGATGGTACGAGGTTAGTCTGCCCTGGAAAGCCAATCATCATCCTTTGCTTAGCAATGCAACAGGAAGTTTGAAGAGATTGAATGGGCTTACGAAGAAACTAGAAAAACAGCCGGGGATGCTTGAGCGGTACGACAATGTGATTCAAGATCAGCTAAATCAGGGTATCGTGGAGCGGGTGAAAGACGAAGCTAAAGAGAGAGAATTCTACATACCGCACAAACCAGTTGTACGGGCTGAAGCCGAAAGCACAAAATTACGCATTGTTTATGATGCATCTGCCAGAGCGAGCGAAAAGGCCCCATCCTTAAATGAATGCCTCGAAGTCGGACCACCTACTCAAAATCTGCTGTGGAGTGTTATGGTGAGAAATAGGTTCCACCCCGTAGCTATTGCGGGCGATCTAAAGCAAGCTTTCCTTCAAGTACGAATCTGGGAATCAGACAGAGATGCGCTGAGGTTCCATTGGTATAAGAACCTAGAGACCAGAGAAATCGAGGCGTTGCGATTCACAAGGGCACTCTTTGGCTTAGCGCCGTCTCCATTCTTGCTTGGGGGAGTCTTAAGAGAACATCTGGAGCACTGCAGAGAACGGTTCCCAGCAGAGGTTGACGAGATCTTACGGAGCCTTTATGTAGACGACCTCATTACCGGTGACGCCACAGTTGCAAAAGCACAACACATGAAAGAATCTGCCCAGATGATCTTTGGTGAGGCTAAGTTCGAGTTACATAAGTGGCACTCGAACATACCAGCTTTAGAGGCAGAAGGATTGCAAGAAGAAAGCAACTCAGAGCAAGAAACAAGCTATGCTAAACAGCAACTAGGAGCGAAACCAGGAGAGACAAAGCTATTGGGAATGCCCTGGAACAAAGTAAACGACACGATTGGCGTAATGTTCCCTTCGCCGCCGTCAGAACCTACCAAGAAAGAGCTCCTAGGCAGTCTAGCCAGAATCTATGACCCACTTGGTCTCGCTTCTCCTACCATACTCACCGGGAAATTGCTGTACAGGGACGTTTGTGATAACCGTCTTCCTTGGGATAAAGCGTTATCCGGTCTGTTGTTAGGGCTGGTTCACACTTTGAAATAAGCATAAGCATAAGCATAAACATAAGCATAAAAAAATATGTGTGAACCGGGGTTACATAAGCATAAGCAGAAGCATAAGAAAATGGCAAAAGTTCCATTCCTTGTGCTTATGCTTATGCTTGTGCTTATGCTTATGTAACCCCGGTTCACACATATTTTTCTTATGCTTATGTTTATGCTTATGCTTATTCTTATGTTTATGCTTATGCTTATGTCGAAGTGTGAGCCAGCCCTTAGACAAGTGGAATGCTTGGAGGAAGATTTTACCCGAGAAGGTTGAGACACCGCGTAGCCTGGTTCCGTGCCAAGAGAGAATTATCAGCATTGATCTACATGGTTTTGGGGATGCAAGCAAGAAAGGTGTATCTTCAGCCGTGTTTGCAGTCGTGCAACAAGAACATGGCACTCAGCAAGGCCTCATTACAGCTAAAGCACGCCTGGCTAAACAAGGTTTAACTATTCCCAGACTGGAATTGGTGTCCGCTCATATGACAGCAAACCTCATCAACAATGTGAAAGAAGCTCTAAAGGGATTCCCAGTGGAAAACACCTATGGTTGGCTGGATAGTAGTGTGGCACTTCACTGGATAAGGGGCAATGGTGACTACAGACAGTTCGTGGCCAACAGAATAACGAAAATCCAACAGCATAGCTTCATCAAGTGGAGATATGTTCCTTCAAATCAAAACCCTGCAGACCTTGGAAGCAGAGGAGGGAGCGTAGGCGCATCTGCGAGGCTGTGGTGGGATGGTCCTACATGGCTTACCGAACCAGAAAGCTGGCCACCAGACATTATCACTTCTGCAACAAGCGAAACTGAAGCGGAAGCTAAAGTGGTGAAGAAGTCTTGATGGTGTCCAAAACCGAGGAAGATGTGCTAAATGAAGTCCTAGAGAAGCATAGCTATTGGAAAGCCATCCGTATCGTAGCATGGGTAGCAAGGTTCCTGCGGAACTGTAGAGAGAAAGGTACGAAGAAATCTGGTCCTTTAACTGCAGAGGAGACTGAGCTACAGGTTACAAAGTGGATCTACAGAGTGCAGGCCAGATTTGCCGAAACGGACAAGTACCAGAAAGACGGTCCTCAGCTTAACTTACAGAAGAATGATCAAGAGATCTTCGATTATCCTGTCTACCTTCCAGATGATGAGTTATTCAGCGAGAGGCTGGTTGCAAGTGCGCACGAGGATACTCTCCATGGGGGAGTTGGTCTCACTATGGCCAAAGTTCGGGAAAGGTATTGGATACCGCGACTTAGACGACTAACCAAAAGAGTAATTAAAAACTGCTACGGATGTAAACGGTTCCAGGCAGTTGCTTTTGCCCACCCTCCGACAGGAAACCTACCAAAAGACAGGACCGAAGGTTCTATGCCATTTCAAGTGATTGGAGTCGATTATGCTGGACCAATCAGATACCGTATGAGAGGACGCAAAGACGGAAAGGCGTACATCGTGCTCTTTGCCTGCAGTCTTACCAGAGCCCTGTACTTAGAGTTACTTCCCAACCTTACCACTGACGAGTTCCTTGCAAGTTTGAAGAGGTTGATAGCCCGACGTGGAAGACCACAGAAAATCTATTCCGATAACGGGAAGACGTTCGTTGCTGCAGCGAAGTGGCTAAAACAAGTGGAAAAGGAAGAAAAGCTACAAGATTGGTTGGCCAGGCAAGGAATAAAATGGCAATTCAACTTAAGCAGAGCGCCCTGGTGGGGAGGCCAGTACGAAAGACTCGTCGGCCTTGTGAAGCAGTCTCTTTACAAGACAATAGGGGATGGAAATCTTCTCTGGAATGAGCTTCAAGAAGTCATCTTGGAAACCGAAATAACTCTCAATAATCGCCCTCTTGGCTATGTAGAAGACGATGTTGAGTTGCCTGTCTTGACACCTAATGCGCTATTGTTCGGGCAACCAAACGTACTACCAGAAATGGATCCTAAAGAGATTGAAGATGCTGATCTTAGGAAACGCGCGAAGTATCTTCTCAAGTGCAAAGAAGCCCTATGGCGAAGATGGACTCGAGAGTATGTCAGAGCACTGCGAGAGCGACACAACATAATACATCGAACCAAGGAAATGGCTGTAAACGCAGGAGACGTCGTGCTTGTCAAATCCGAAGAACGAAATCGAGGCAAATGGAAGCTAGGCGTAGTGGAAACTCCGATAGAAGGCAGGGATGGTGTTGTACGTGCTGTGCGTCTGAGGTCGGGGAAAGCCTTCATCGAGAGACCCGTCCAACACTTGTATCCGTTGGAACTGTCCTGTGACACCTCCACCCAGAGAGAAGCCCAGCATCTAAGAGCAGAGGCCAGAGGATTCAGGCCCAGTAGGCGAGCTGCCGTGGCTGCTCGAGATCAGATGAGAGCCATAACTAGTGCTGAGGACGATGACGATTTATGTGACTCAATGAACTTTTTAAATTCATATTTGATTTCGTTGCATTTACCGATTTTATAGAACATTGGGTTCTTTATATTTGCCTAATGATTAGTCAAATAGGGGGAGTGTGTGGCGAACTAGATTTGTGTGACGCTTGCGTTACGGAATGAACACTAATTAAGTGGATCTGTCAACAGATAATTTCTCAGCTCAGGTTACTTGTGATTCTGGTTAAAAATAACATAAGCGTGAGAAGCTGAGAGATTGTGGAATAACTTTGATCGGTGAGCGTTAAACAAGGAATTGTGACGGTTCTCATGCGTCTGGTTTTGTCGAGATCTTAAAGCTATTCACGACAAACTCACGGCAAAACAAAGAAAGCGAGTTGGTCAGCGGTTGGTCAGCGGTTGTTATTTGCTTTACAAATGGTATGTCGTGTAACAGTAACACATTGCTCGCTCGGAAACCGTCATATTTGGTGCAGTGTTCCTTATCTCGAACTCATGTTTTGCAGCGCTTGTGGTTCGTTAGTCGATCAAAATCCAACTTTTGCAAAGACTGTGGTAAAGACACGTTTCTTAATCTAAAGTATTCTTATTTGCATCTCTTTTAGTTCTGAATAACGTTAGGCACGTAAGAAGACACTGCTACAAATAAGCTGATCAGCACATACTGGAATAAGTTTGTGCATGTACATGTAGCCAAAAGGAAACATTCATAATGTATGCTATTTTTGGTGCATCCTGCAGATATGACCCGCAAAATCTGTAATGCACCAACCAGTTTTCAAGTAAGCCACAAAAAGAAACGAGAAAAAAAAAAAACAGAAAAGATCTATGGTACAAACTTTAAAATACAGGCGATGACTGAATGAAGAAACGTATGTATGCAAAGTATTTACGAATGAACGGTTTTGCAGTATAACATATATTACGAGCTAATTATATAAGCACTCCGTGAACCCATTGCTGTGTTAGACGGTCAAAAGCTAATATATTTCTTGAATAATTGACCGAACTTCTCACGTGCCTATCGTTATTCAGAACTAAAAAGATGCAAATACGAATACTTTAGATTAAGAAACGTACCTTTACCACAGTCTTTGCAAAAGTTAGCATTTTGATCGGCTAACTGTGATGAAACTAATGTGGTTTATCTCGAAACCACAAGGTTTGACCGAAATAGTTTACTTGTCTGTATTAGCGGAAGTAGTTTAGATTTTTGCTAGCCACATTAGCACATGTATTACTTGTATTCTATCCGCTCTACAATAAACGTCGCTTGCTAAAACAAAGCCTCTCGCGTGTTGCTACACTAACAAACCACAAGCGCTGCAAAACATCATGAGTTCGAGATAAGGAACACTGCACCAAACATGACGGTTTCCGAGCGAGCAGTGTTACTGTTACACGACATACATTTGTAAAGCAAATAATAACCGCTGACCAACTCGCTTTCTTTGTTTTGCCGTGAGTTAATTTCGTTTTGCCGTGAGTTAATGGTGTATTGCCGTGAGTTAGTTTTGTTTTGCCGTGAATTAACGGTGTACTGCCGTGAGTTAATTTTGTTTTGCCGTCAGATAACATTGTCTTGCCGTGAGTTAAGTTTGTAGTGCCGTGACTTTCTGTTTTGCCGTGACAGTTGTGGGCCACCGTACTGCGGCCTTGCGCTATGCACTGTATACCACAGCTTGATTTAAACATTCAATAACTGTATTATTAGGAATAAGGTCTGACTGGACCCCTGTTGGTAAGATTTGAACGATTTTGTTGAGTTTTCTACGCATGTTGGCACGTAAAACGTTCCCTTTAATTTGAAGGAACGATTTTAACGTTTGCATTAGTAAATGGAAGTATAATTGACATTAGTTTTCTAAACATCATTGAATATTGTAACTGAGCATGATTAAAAGAAAAAAAAATGGAGATTACGGTGTGTGGTAAGAAGCTGGCTAAACTTGATGCCATCTTTTGGAAGCTTCACTCAAACCCGTTTTCTCTCTCTTGCCCTTCTGTTTTGGAACCAGTTTTCAAAAAGCTTTGGACTACGCAAAACAACTTTAAAGGCGGATGAGTTCAAGATATTGTTAGCAACACTGCCGGAATTAAGCAAATTTTGTTTCTGGGATATGGTAGCTTTGGCCATATGAGGTTTAAGGTTTGAAGATTTACAATATCCGTCATTAAACTCCTCCACTTATGCCTCTCATACAAAACTTGTATGGAGACAAAGAAAAATGAAAGCAATTACTCAGCAGAGATTTGCCAATGACAGATGCTGAAATGGATGCAGGCGATGCACTTGCCTTTTACATTTGTTAAATACGCTGAAACTGGCTTCAGTGTTGGAGTAGAGGAATTTCCTGAATGGAACAACTTAGTCTTCTTGGGAAGGTTTGGCTTTCTTGACATGCGATTGATGTAAGTATCCAGTATGTCCAGCTCACAGTGTCATCGCCAGAAAAGTCGAATCGACATGCGCAGTTGAAACGCGACACTTAGAATTTTTCGGGCTTATATTTGACCCTCGCATAACAGAGAATGTATGGGTAAATAATTTTAAAACCTTCGTAAATGAAAGTATTTGGGACTGCCTAAGCTACCTTCGATCTTGTTTAGATCGTATTAAATTATAATTTGTTTTAAAGTTTCTTACGGCGTTAAACATGTTATTTTCGATTCGGTTTTTCTTATTTTGTAAAGTAGCATACTTGGACGCCATATTGTAAGGCTCTGAGTGACAGTGCTGAATTTCCCCTAAATATATATTAGTGTTGTACCACTATATGAGCGCTACGAACCTTACCCTCGATCCATGTTGCGAGGTAAAATATCACTCCGTTTTTGCGTAGAAATATCTGGTGCATTCGTCGTAATCTGGGCTCGGTTTTTAAAATTGAAACCATGCTATTTTTGCCATATAGAGAGGTGCGACAGAACAGTCTATAACTGATGAAAGAGCAAGGTAAACAATCATGTTCTCCTCTGAAGGCGGCCACCAGGCTTCATAGACGTACTAACTGGGGGGGACTAGAACCTAGATTACCCATTGGTCTGGCGTAATTTGCGCGGTTTTTTCGAGAAAAAAGCGCCAATTAGTGTGCCAAAATTATTGTCTCAGTTTATGCTCACAGCGAAATTTTCGAAATGTCTGACTCTACATTTCAGTACTCTTTTTGGGCTTGAACAGGACTGCTTAAAATTGAAGGACCCAGACAGCTCCAAAACATTTACTGTTGAGTTTAATGATGCATTCTTTGGATCAGAGGTCTATGATAAAAGCGACAGCATCCTTCCTTCCTTAAATATTTCACAAAATAACACATTAACTGACACACCACCTTGTACACCTACATCCTCAGCCTCCTAATCAGGTGGCACATCTCAACCTTCACCTCAAACACAATTTTCAAGACTCAGTGAGGATGACAAAGCCAGAGTGGGAAGTATTCTCTACTTAATTGATAAATTTGGAGTTGGAGATGACTTTGTACACGAATTGTCTATGACAATTGATGGTTTTCCAAAGTCATACTTGTTGAAACAATGCAGAGCTGATCTAAACAAGCACTGCATTATCACGTCTACTCCAGGCTCCAGGAGCACAGCACTCCATTAGACAAACGCTAACTGATCAAGTGCAAGAAATGGTTTGTACATGTCTTAACTTTTTTACTTGTTTTGGCATTATTGAGTCTGTTGAAAATTGCCTATGATTTACTTCTGATTTCTTATGTGTCAAATTGAATGTTTATGCAGATTAAAACCAATACAATTCAAGAAGGTGAGAAGGTCAAAGTCAAGTTAAGTGGTGATGGTGCCAAAATTTTATATTGCTCAGCTTCTCCATTCTGCAAAGTGCAGATGATTTATTATCATCAAAAGGTAAAAATAACACCATGCTGATCCTCTACAAAGTAAAAGATAAATAAGCATTTTACTTTATTTTCATCTTGTATTTTTTTTACAGCATGAGTGGTCATAAATTTGAAATCACAACATGCATACAGATTTCTTTGTTTGAAATTTACATCTCGGTATTCACACTATTGCTGTTGTAAATGGCCCTGAAAGTAGAGACACTTTGGAAAGTAGTTTCAAGGAGATTTTTGATGAAGTTAATTACATCATAAAGACTGGCTATATAGTCATCAACGCAGAGCAAGTAGATATAGAAATGTTTCTTGGAGGTGATTATAAGGTAAGAAAGTAAATATGATATAAACAGTTACCTTAAAAATCCATTAACTGAAAAGTCAAAATAGTACAAGTTTGGTATGTATTACATAATAAATAACATAATACTGAAAGACTCTTCTTGTATTTATTTAAGGTTGACATATTTCAAATCATTGCTGAAATAACAACACCAATGCATATAATTAGCCTCTTAATTATAACATCGCGTCTTTCTTTTCAGTTTCTGCTGTTGGTTATGGGCATCAGTGCCACAAATTCTAACTACTCCTGTTTGTGGTGCAAAGTTCATAAGAAAGACAGGTATCACTGTCATTTTCACTCACTGATACATCCATCTGCATACAATAGTGCAAACGCCGATGTACTTGTATATAAAATTGAAAGAATTTCTTTATTTGGTAACTGTAAGACATAACAGCACTCCTCAACCAACTGATGGGCCATTCTTATTAAGCTGTAGCCCAGAAACTGTTTGGCAGCAGTGGGCTGAGAGAAACATAGCCACTAAATAATATTAAGTTTTGCTGTGATTACTTCCATGTATGTCCACCCTTGTTTTTCATTAAAATAATGATCCTATATGCTGATCAAGACAGTTACTATTTTCCTCAAGGGGAGACATGGACAAGCCTGACAATTATTATAAAAAACAAGCCACTCAGGAGGACACTGGATGAGCTTCATGAATTTGCTTCCAGACCCAAGGTTGAAAACTACTGTTGTGTGTCTCAACCTCTTCGTGACATCCCACTGGATCACATTATCTAAGATGAGCTACATTTAATGCTCCGAATTACAGACGTCTTGATTGGCAATTTGGTGGAGGATGTCATGTAGTGGGATGATAAGGAGAGTTTCCTCACTGGTAGGAAGAAAGTCCACCTTGACAAGCTGATTCAAGTCACAGTTGTGGGGTGTCATTCTCTGTCTGGGAAAAACACAATGCTGATGGTAAAGGATCAGGAACATGGGGCTGGGCAAGCCTCATGGAAGATGATAGGAAAACACTTCTGAAAGTTCTTCGGAATAAATTAGAGCCTTTCATTCAGCAGGATACTGCAAAGACTGATGTAGAATTGTGGAAGGTATAAAATTTAAATTTAAATGACAGTTCAAACATGAAAGATAAACACACTATAAATTTATTAAATATTTCTGTGTATATCTTGCATGGGTTTGCTGAGATGAACTTTAACTTCATTTCATCTTTCAAACCAACTAATGTTGATGAATATTGTCAAAAGGCATTATTTCAGGAATAAAGATTCAACAACTACCCCTGTTCTACATGTACCCATTACAACCAAAAGCATATTTGCTATTTCCTTTCTAGATAAAAGCATGGATTAATACCTTTTCTGTGCTTGGAGACAAGAGGATTGGCTATGCACGAGAGCGTGTGACCTGCTACATGCACTCAGCTGCCTACCACAATCCCCAAATGGTGAAGCAACACAAAAATCTAAAACAAAATAATGGCCAAGGTACCATCATTTGTTTTTGAAGTTTTGGGAATACCATTTCACTAAACTTCAGTACACTTCACTTCAAACAAGAAAGTAATATGCTGATATTTACACTTGCAGGGGTGCAGAAAAATAACGATGACACACTGAAAATCATACAAAGAAAAAGTAACCACACAGATGACCCTGCTGAAGTTCTACAAGCTGAACATTGTATTTGTGGTCTCAAGCACAGGGAGCGGAAACCCAGACAATACACAAAGATAAACACAGAATACTGGGAAAGCAGAATTAAAACAAACCGTAAACTACGCAAACAAATTAGCTATGAAAAGGCCCTGGATGTGACACAAAGTGAAGAAGTACTGATTACCACTGAAACACCACCCCAACAAAATAAAATGGGAAAAAGAAAACAACCTCTCAGCACCAGCAAATGTAAAGGGAAAAAGCGAGTCAAATGGGCCAAGCAAAACTGACAAACTTAAGCACCCAAATTTCAAATTAGGAGGCATCCCCAAGAGCTACTTTTATAAATGAGAAGGTCAATTTCTCCTGAAAACATCTTGGCAGTTCATGGTGACCTTCTCCAACACTATACTTTTTTAGTGACCAAGAGATAAAGTGTTTCACTTTCATCGGATAAAACACTTTTATTCCCTGGCCATGGGAATCCACACAGTAATCCCAGAACTCAGGAAAATATTTTCTGGAGAAGGCTGCCTTGTCAAACAATTGCCATCCATCGCAGAATTGGCTTTTATTTCTGAAGAGGCATTTGTAAACGTCTCCCCTGAATTTAATTGTGACTGGCAGCCTGAATGTGGCTACCTCACCATAGATGACCGCTTCATCAACTACTGGATTCTTGAAAAACCTAAAAGAGAATTTTAACAATACATTGAAGATATAGTTTAGGTTGACAGTAAAATACAGTGTAGCATAATAATCTACCAGTTTATAGCAATAACCAAATTAATAACCATCAAGCAGGCATGATAATCTTCAAGTCTGTTGCTAAAATAGCAACAAAATAGGCATCGATTATCGATCGCTACTAATTTCACGACACCTAACTATTTACTCTGTTGATCATAACAACATGGCATTGCAAGATTAAAAGTACCTTCGTGCTTTACGAAAAAATACTCTCTACAAAAAAAAAAAACAATTGTAGAACGATATTTATTGTAAGCAGCTAGTATCAACACCTGCATTATTTTTTTTTGGCCAATTCGACTGAATTCTGGTCTGCAAATGTTAACCGAAGTACCACTGCGGCATAAATCTGAAATCAATTTACAAACGAGTAGAAACAAAGGAATTAAACTTACCGTAGCATTTTCTCGTTCAGCGATGAGACGCTCGACTTCCCAGAACGGTCCCCTTCCTTTTGTCTTTCTGTTTCCCATGTTCGGGAGCATATCAATTGAAGATACGCTGTTTAAAGACGCATAAAATCCTTTTTCCTTCCTATCGCGAGCCGCCATTTTGAAAAACGGCAGTCTAATAAAGATCGCATTCCTGAACCAATCAGATACTCGTTAAGACAATTATAGGATTGACATCTCATTTGATATGGTCCATTGGGTCTAAATAAGCCCTGCCCACTTTGATTCGACTTTTCTGGCGATGTTTAACAAGATAAATGCTCCTAGATCTAACAAGTCCCATGATGTTACAGATACTGTTTGCTAACATCCCACACAATGAAAACGGAACATTTTTGTTTTTATAATGTGTTAAGTTTGTGTTATTTTTCATTGTTCATTGTCCTGGAGAATATTAAACAATGTTAATTCTTTTATAAATTTTCTTACAGTAATTCGCTCTTTCTGCGTTAACAGTTTATGAATTGATTGTTAGAAAGTTTCTGCGACCTTGCGCTATGCATTGTATACCACACTTTGATTTAAACAGTCAATAACTGGAATTGGGAATAAAGTCTGACTGGACCCCTGTTGGTAAGATTTGAACGAATTTGTTGCCTTCACTACTTCTTAAAGCTTCTAATGCTTCCGAGACAAGCATCTGCATCAGGTTCAATTAATGCTCTGTTTTGTTTAACAACAGCCTGCACTTCAGGTTCATAGAATTTGGATGCACATGTTTGTTCAATACCAACAAGAGTATCTTCATTTCTCCAGGGATAATACAGCATCAGTAGATGGTGAAAATACTTTTCAGGCTCTTTTGTCTTTTTTGGTGTATGGTACCGTACTACAGCTTTAGTTTTCCTGCATTTCATGATTTCATCAATATTAAGTAATTAGCAACATCAGCGTTTCTGGTAACTTGAACATGTAATTCTGTTGCACCATCTGTAAGAATTTCTGGTTGTGCATCATTTGTTGTGCAATCAGTTTTGTATTCTTTGCAGTAGTATGCAGCAAATTCAGCTAAACATAAGTTATCAATAGCAGGGATTTCATTTGGCCTGATACTATAGCGTTCTATTATATTTGATTTGTAAATGTCTGTGCTATAACCATCTAATTCATTAAGTTCTGGCTGG
Organism: Ricordea florida; assembly: GCA_949710005.1. Classification (NCBI taxonomy): domain Eukaryota; kingdom Metazoa; phylum Cnidaria; class Anthozoa; order Corallimorpharia; family Ricordeidae; genus Ricordea; species Ricordea florida. The sequence goes on along the minus strand of OX453273.1, from coordinate 23,919,540 downwards.
CTCTTTGCAACTTGAACTCTTTTCTCAGGCAAATCGGTACTCACAAAAACAGTTTTTGGAAAAATCTTTTTAAGCCAAAGTTCAGGCATACATCTGTATACACATTCTTGTGAACTCACTTCTCTAGTAGAAAGAAATGCTGCTCCTATTTTCCTCAAGCTGTCTCTAATAGTCAAATTTGAAGCTCCAGCCTCTTTTGCTGCTTTCACAATTTCAAATGAACATTTAGTTTCATCCTTTGTAAAGTAGGAGCAAACATATTAGTAGCACATTTGTAATGATTTAAGACAGGCTGCAGGTCAACATTAGCTCTGAAACCTTTCAATCCAGCAACAAAATAGTTATTGATAAAACAAATATTAAGTGGTCTTTTAAGGTGCAGATCAAAGTGCGAATCAGCAGATACAGATAAAGCCCAGCAATACTGCTCATCTGTAATACCTAATGAACTCAAAAGTTCTCCTTCTGTTTTGGTGAGATCACATTGCGGCTTATTTGGGTTCAAGACTTTAATTGTTTATTTCTTCTTTGACTAAACTAAGAATTTCATTTCTTTTTGTTAACAAGTTTTTTTCAACTCCTCATCTAGTTCTTGGGAGAGAGGTTCTGCTACAACTTTTCTCTTTGTGAAAAACTGATCAAAATTAAATCTGCATGGAACATTTCTGTATTTTCGGCAAGTCTTTGAGTAATTGTCCTTTTGATAAGTTCCAACCAATTCATACAATAAAGAGTCTGTAAAGTTATCGGGCAGGTATGCCCGAACATGAGCATCAATAAAATCTATACAGTCTTGTTTTGTTTCATGTGCTAGCCTTGGACAATCACTGGTCCATATTAATGCATGTAGATGAAGTGACCCTCTCATCCGAAATTCAATGCGTAAAGCATAATGAACTATGTTACCAATAGGATTTGCTCTAGTGAGCAGTACTTCATTAAAAAAATGTTTAAACCCTGTTCTGAAAATGCTTTGCAACAACAACAGGGTTTAAGTTAAGAATAGAGCACCTTTCATCGCATGACAATGTTTCGATTTGCTCTTCAGTTAAATTAAGGCCTTGAGTTCGGCCAAGAATTTGAAACAACTCGGGCCATCTAAGGTCAGCACAAGACAATGTCATGAACCAGGTTGGAATTTATAGCTGTTTTACCATGGCTACAACTTCATACATAAGCTTTTGCCAGTACGGTGGTGTGCCTGGAATTTGTCGAAAAAATAAATAAGCCTAGTCTTGTCATACAGGATTTTATAAACTTTCTGATGTGATGCAATTAGATACTGTCCATGAACTTTTGAGAGGGCTATATTAATACTGTCAGATACTTTTTTCTGTTCAATTATGAACTGTGCAAAGAACAAATATTCAGGATTCATTGCAAATCTTCCACTACAATGTAAAAGGCGGGCATTGAAGTATTTTGTAAGTGACAAGTTAACTGCTCTCTCTCTATTGCATAGCCAAAGCTGCCATTTGGGAATAATACGGGAAATGATGCAAATGAATATATGAAGGACCATATATTTGAACTGCGGATTAATATGTAGTAACATTAATTGATCATCGCAGTTATGTACACAACTTAAGACGCTGTGAATTTGAAGCCTGAAAAAAAAACTCAGGCTTGAACAGGATTCGAACCCATGACCTCTGCGATACCGGAGCAGTGCTCTACCAACTGAGCTATCAAGCCAACTGGGAGCTGGTCATATTGTTAGTTCGTTATATACCCGTAGATGAAGAATGATGCAAATGAATATATGAAGGACCATATATTTGAACTGCGGATTAATATGTAGTAACATTAATTGATCATCGCAGTTATGTACACAACTTAAGACGCTGTGAATTTGAAGCCTGAAAAAAAAAAAAAAACTCAGGCTTGGACGGGATTCGAACCCATGACCTCTGCGATACCGGAGCAGTGCTCTACCAACTGAGCTATCAAGCCAACTGGGAGCCGGTCATATTGTTAGTTCGTTATATACCCGTAGATGAAGAAGAATGATGCAAATGAATATATGAAGGACCATATATTTGAACTGCGGATTAATATGTAGTAACATTAATTGATCATCGCAGTTATGTACACAACTTAAGACGCTGTAAATTTGAAGCCTGAAAAAAAAAAACTCAGGCTTGGACGGGATTCGAACCCATGACCTCTGCGATACCGGAGCAGTGCTCTTCCAACTGAGCTATCAAGCCAACTGGGGGCTGGTCATATTGTTAGTTCGTTATATACCCGTACATGAAGAACAATGATGCAAATGAATATATGAAGGACCATATATTTGAACTGCGGGTTAATATGTAGTAACATTAATTGATCATCGCAGTTATGTACACAACTTAAGACGCTGTGAATTTAATGCCTGAAAAAAAAAACTCTGGCTTGAACGGGATTCGAACCCATGACCTCTGCGATACCGGAGCAGTGCTGTACCAACTGAGCTATCAAGCCAACTGGGAGCTGGTCATATTGTTAGTTCGTTATATACCCGTAGATGAAAAAGAATGATGCAAATGAATATATGAAGGACCATATATTTGAACTGCGGATTAATATGTAGTAACATTAATTGATCATCGCAGTTATGTACACAACTTAAGACGCTGTGAATTTGAAGCCTGAAAAAAAAAAACTCAGGCTTGGACGGGATTCGAACCCATGACCTCTGCGATACCGGAGCAGTGCTCTACCAACTGAGCTATCAAGCCAACTGGGGGCTGGTCATATTGTTAGTTCGTTATATACCCGTAGATGAAGAAGAATGATGCAAATGAATATATGAAGGACCATATATTTGAACTGCGGATTAATATGTAGTAACATTAATTGATCATCGCAGTTATGTACACAACTTAAGACGCTGTGAATTTGAAGCCTGAAAAAAAAAAAGTCAGGCTTGGACGGGATTCGAACCCATGACCTCTGCGATACCGGAGCAGTGCTCTACCAACTGAGCTATCAAGCCAACTGGGAGCTGGTCATATTGTTAGTTCGTTATATACCCGTAGATGAAGAAGAATGATGCAAATGAATATATGAAGGACCATATATTTGAACTGCGGATTAATATGTAGTAACATTAATTGATCATCGCAGTTATGTACACAACTTAAGACGCTGTGAATTTGAAGCCTGAAAAAACAAAACTCAGGCTTGGACGGGATTCGAACCCATGACCTCTGCGATACCGGAGCAGTGCTCTTCCAACTGAGCTATCAAGCCAACTGGGGGCTGGTCATATTGTTAGTTCGTTATATACCCGTACATGAAGAAGAATGATGCAAATGAATATATGAAGGACCATATATTTGAACTGCGGGTTAATATGTAGTAACATTAATTGATCATCGCAGTTATGTACACAACTTAAGACGCTGTGAATTTAATGCCTGAAAAAAAAAACTCTGGCTTGAACGGGATTCGAACCCTTGACCTCTGCGATACCGGAGCAGTGCTCTACCAACTGAGCTATCAAGCCAACTGGGAGCTGGTTACATTGTTAGTTCGTTATATACCCGTAGATGAAGAAGAATGATGCAAATGAATATATGAAGGACCATATATTTGAACTGCGGATTAATATGTAGTAACATTAATTGATCATCGCAGTTATGTACACAACTTAAGACGCTGTGAATTTGAAGCCTGAAAAAAAAAAACTCAGGCTTGGACGGGATTCGAACCCATGACCTCTGCGATACCGGAGCAGTGCTCTTCCAACTGAGCTATCAAGCCAACTGGGGGCTGGTCATATTGTTAGTTCGTTATATACCCGTAGATGAAGAAGAATGATGCAAATGAATATATGAAGGACCATATATTTGAACTGCGGGTTAATATGTAGTAACATTAATTGATCATCGCAGTTATGTACACAACTTAAGACGCTGTGAATTTAATGCCTGAAAAAAAAAACTCTCGCTTGAACGGGATGCGAACCCATGACCTCTGCGATACCGGAGCAGTGCTCTACCAACTGAGCTATCAAGCCAACTGGGAGCTGGTCATTTTGTTAGTTCGTTATATACCCGTAGATGAAGAAGAATGATGCAAATGAATATATGAAGGACCATATATTTGAACTGCGGATTAATATGTAGTAACATTAATTGATCATCGCACTTATGTACACAACTTAAGACGCTGTGAATTTGAAGCCTGAAAAAAAAAAACTCAGGCTTGGACGGGATTCGAACCCATGACCTCTGCGATACCGGAGCAGTGCTCTTCCAACTGAGCTATCAAGCCAACTGGGGGCTGGTCATATTGTTAGTTCGTTATATACCCGTACATGAAGAAGAATGATGCAAATGAATATATGAAGGACCATATATTTGAACTGCGGGTTAATATGTAGTAACATTAATTGATCATCGCAGTTATGTACACAACTTAAGACGCTGTGAATTTAATGCCTGAAAAAAAAAAACTCTGGCTTGAACGGGATTCGAACCCATGACCTCTGCGATACCGGAGCAGTGCTCTACCAACTGAGCTATCAAGCCAACTGGGAGCTGGTCATATTGTTAGTTCGTTATATACCCGTAGATGAAGAAGAATGATGCAAATGAATATATGAAGGACCATATATTTGAACTGCGGATTAATATGTAGTAACATTAATTGATCATCGCAGTTATGTACACAACTTAGGACGCTGTGAATTTGAAGCCTGAAAAAAAAAAACTCAGGCTTGGACGGGATTCGAACCCATGACCTCTGCGATACCGGAGCAGTGCTCTACCAACTGAGCTATCAAGCCAACTGGGAGCTGGTCATATTGTTAGTTCGTTACATACCCGTAGATGAAGAAGAATGATGCAAATGAATATATGAAGGACCATATATTTGAACTGCGGATTAATATGTAGTAACATTAATTGATCATCGCAGTTATGTACACAACTTAAGACGCTGTGAATTTGAAGCCTGAAAAAACAAAACTCAGGCTTGGACGGGATTCGAACCCATGACCTCTGCGATACCGGAGCAGTGCTCTTCCAACTGAGCTATCAAGCCAACTGGGGGCTGGTTATATTGTTAGTTCGTTATATACCCGTACATGAAGAAGAATGATGCAAATGAATATATGAAGGACCATATATTTGAACTGCGGGTTAATATGTAGTAACATTAATTGATCATCGCAGTTATGTACACAACTTAAGACGCTGTGAATTTAAATGCCTGAAAAAAAAACTCTGGCTTGAACGGGATTCGAACCCTTGACCTCTGCGATACCGGAGCAGTGCTCTACCAACTGAGCTATCAAGCCAACTGGGAGCTGGTCATATTGTTAGTTCGTTATATACCCGTAGATGAAGAAGAATGATGCAAATGAATATATGAAGGACCATATATTTGAACTGCGGATTAATATGTAGTAACATTAATTGATCATCGCAGTTATGTACACAACTTAAGACGCTGTGAATTTGAAGCCTGAAAAAAAAAAACTCAGGCTTGGACGGGATTCGAACCCATGACCTCTGCGATACCGGAGCAGTGCTCTTCCAACTGAGCTATCAAGCCAACTGGGGGCTGGTCATATTGTTAGTTCGTTATATACCCGTACATGAAGAAGAATGATGCAAATGAATATATGAAGGACCATATATTTGAACTGCGGGTTAATATGTAGTAACATTAATTGATCATCGCAGTTATGTACACAACTTAAGACGCTGTGAATTTAATGCCTGAAAAAAAAAATTCTGGCTTGAACGGGATTCGAACCCATGACCTCTGCGATACCGGAGCAGTGCTCTACCAACTGAGCTATCAAGCCAACTGGGAGCTGGTCATATTGTTAGTTCGTTATATACCCGTAGATGAAGAAGAATGATGCAAATGAATATATGAAGGACCATATATTTGAACTGCGGATTAATATGTAGTAACATTAATTGATCATCGCAGTTATGTACACAACTTAAGACGCTGTGAATTTGAAGCCTGAAAAAAAAAAAACTCAGGCTTGGACGGGATTCGAACCCATGACCTCTGCGATACCGGAGCAGTGCTCTACCAACTGAGCTATCAAGCCAACTGGGAGCTGGTCATATTGTTAGTTCGTTATATACCCGTAGATGAAGAAGAATGATGCAAATGAATATATGAAGGACCATATATTTGAACTGCGGGTTAATATGTAGTAACATTAATTGATCATCGCAGTTATGTACACAACTTAAGACGCTGTGAATTTAATGCCTGAAAAAAAAAACTCTGGCTTGAACGGGATTTGAACCCATGACCTCTGCGATACCGGAGCAGTGCTCTACCAACTGAGCTATCAAGCCAACTGGGAGCTGGTCATTTTGTTAGTTCGTTATATACCCGTAGATGAAGAAGAATGATGCAAATGAATATATGAAGGACCATATATTTGAACTGCGGATTAATATGTAGTAACATTAATTGATCATCGCAGTTATGTACACAACTTAAGACGCTGTGAATTTGAAGCCTGAAAAAAAAAAAACTCAGGCTTGGACGGGATTCGAACCCATGACCTCTGCGATACCGGAGCAGTGCTCTACCAACTGAGCTATCAAGCCAACTGGGAGCTGGTCATATTGTTAGTTCGTTATATACCCGTAGATGAAGAAGAATGATGCAAATGAATATATGAAGGACCATATATTTGAACTGCGGATTAATATGTAGTAACATTAATTGATCATCGCAGTTATGTACACAACTTAAGACGCTGTGAATTTGAAGCCTGAAAAAAAAAAACTCAGGCTTGGACGGGATTCGAACCCATGACCTCTTTGATACCGGAGCAGTGCTCTTCCAACTGAGCTATCAAGCCAACTGGGGGCTGGTCATATTGTTAGTTCGTTATATACCCGTACATGAAGAAGAATGATGCAAATGAATATATGAAGGACCATATATTTGAACTGCGGGTTAATATGTAGTAACATTAATTGATCATCGCAGTTATGTACACAACTTAAGACGCTGTGAATTTAATGCCTGAAAAAAAAAATTCTGGCTTGAACGGGATTCGAACCCATGACCTCTGCGATACCGGAGCAGTGCTCTACCAACTGAGCTATCAAGCCAACTGGGAGCTGGTCATATTGTTAGTTCGTTATATACCCGTAGATGAAGAAGAATGATGCAAATGAATATATGAAGGACCATATATTTGAACTGCGGATTAATATGTAGTAACATTAATTGATCATCGCAGTTATGTACACAACTTAAGACGCTGTGAATTTGAAGCCTGAAAAAAAAAAAACTCAGGCTTGGACGGGATTCGAACCCATGACCTCTGCGATACCGGAGCAGTGCTCTACCAACTGAGCTATCAAGCCAACTGGGAGCTGGTCATATTGTTAGTTCGTTATATACCCGTACATGAAGAAGAATGATGCAAATGAATATATGAAGGACAATATATTTGAACTACGGATTAATATGTAGTAACATTAATTGATCATCGCAGTTATGTACACAACCATATCAAAATCACCGCGGACAAAAGCCTCTACTGGTTTCCGGTATGGTGACTTCCGGTATGGACTGTCGAAAAATACATGCTTTTCGCACACATTTTGCCTTATTTAACGACTACAGAAACTCAGAATGTTGATATACCTACAGAAATGAATAGAATAGCATCTAATATACATCTGGTGACAATTTGAAGTCATTCTGTTGTGATTTAGATATGGCAAATTTGAATTTTTGTAAGCTAGTTCGGGCCGTTATTTAACAGAGCGTTACTCGTAACGAAATCACCCGGCAGCAAAAAGCTGGGCAGAGCTTTACTGCGCATGATTGAAAGGTATTTTTACCGCCAGATTCGAATAGATGAATAAATTTCCTGCATTTTGGTGTGTATAACGTGGAGGTTTGCTGCATTTTACGTATGGCAAATGGCTTGTAACTTTGCCCTTATTACTCTGTTTCTTGTATTGGTCTGCTGCGCGACAGCAGCTGCAGTCGGAGAGAATTTTGATCGAGAAAACAACCATACAGACGGTAAATTCGGCCAGAATTATCCTTCGTATACTTTCAGTGTCAACAAGTAAGTCTTCTAATAAACTCATGATTCTGCTGGAGTTGTTGAGATGTTTCTTTCTCGGGAAAATCGCAGCTTTTTCAAAGGCGAATTATTCTTCGAAGTTAATAGCACCCTTTTTTCTTTTCTCAGCTACCTGTTGTACACTATTTCTAAGAAAAAGAAAGAAGGTGGTGAATCTGCTTTTGCCGAAATTATAGAAAAGATATTTAAGGAGGTGGGAATTAAAGGAGTGATTATTAATAGCCGTATAATCAATATATTCCGAAAGAAAATTGGGGTTCTAGCGGCCCTGGTAAAAGCTGCAAGCAAGAAGGGTGGTTCATGTGTAAAAAGGCTCCTAAACCAGTGGAAAGGCAAAACATATGATTTCGCTGTATTTTATCATGAAGTTGACAAGTCTGCTCTGATTGAAGAGAACAGGGAGTTAAAGGGTCAGAAGAGGAAACTGGAGGAAAGTATTGTTGATGAAGTGGCAAAAAGATGTAAGGTTCAGGAAAAGCTGCAACAAGCTCTTGCCAAATCAGAAGAATCTTGTAGTTATTATAAGAAAAGATTTAAGAGTTTGGTCAGAAAGGTGGCTAAAATTAACAGGCAAGCTAAGAGAGGTCCCCAAAAGAAAAAAAGCTTTCACGACTACACTCAGAGGCACCAATCCAGAATCAGAGCACAATGGAAGGACCATTGTAGTTTAACACTCTCTTTTCTTGGACTTTATGATTTCATTGCAACAAAAGTGGAAATTTACAATGTTGAAACTCAAGAATATGACACCTTGCAACTTATTGAAGAAGACGAACTTCCCTTAACTGAAAGCTGTCCTATGAAACTCAATAACGAGGAAATTGATGACATCAACTTCTTTATTTACATTAAAGATAAATTTAACATTTCCAATGAAGCATGGCATGAGTTGGCTATGAAAACAAAAAAGATACCAAACACCTACAAAATGAACAAGAGGATGTCAGAACTTAATACAAAGTGGAAGCTTAAGACCACTCCAGGAGAAGCAGAAGGGGTTCAAACAAGTTTTTGTGATAGCCTGAAAGAACAAATTGCAAGACTTGAAAATAAAGGTGAGCTTAAAGATGACACCACAGTCAAGATAAAACTAAGTGGTGATGGAACTTGCATTGGCAAAAGACTTAAGGTGGTCAACTTCACCTACACCATCCTCAATGAGAAAGAAAATGCAATGAGTGAAAAGGGAAATTATCTGCTGGCAATTGTCAAGACAAAAGAAACATATGACAATCTAAGACAAAGTCTTTCAGACCTAAAAACTGAAATGGCCCAGTTGAAAGAGGTAAAGGTCAACAATGCTAACTACAACATTGAATACTTCTTGGGAGGTGACTGGAAGTTTTTGGCATGTGTCTGTGGTTTAGGAGCAGCTAACCAGGACTATGCTTGTATCTGGTGCAAGTGTCCAAGAAACCAAAGGTATGACACAAGCAAGACCTGGTCTCTTACTGATAAGCTATATGGAGCTAGGTCATGTGGTGAAATAACAAAACATTCAAAAACAAGAACATATAACTGCAAGTCAACTCCTCTTTTTGATTTTATTCCCATAGATCATGTCATCATTGATACTCTACACCTATTCCTGAGAGTTTCTGACAACCTCTTTGAGCTGCTTATCAAAGAACTAAGAAGACAGGATGCCATTGACAAAGTAAAAGCTTTCCCTAATGGCATAAACAAGGAAAAGTGCAAACATATGGCTAGTTATCAAGGTTTTCTTCAACAGATAGGAATTTCTTTTGAATGGAAAGTGGAGCCAAACACAAAAAAACTTGAATACAGAGACTTAACAGGGCCAGAAAAGCTTTGTGTGTTTCAACATATTAACTTCCAAGTTCTCCTACCACACTACAAGGATGTTAAAGAATTAGAGAAACTCTGGAGAGATTTTATTGATATCATTGGTGATTTAAAGCTCGACTTCCCTACTGAAGAATCAATTAAACAACTACAAATCAAACTACAATCATGGTTCCAACAATTTCTCCACCTATATCAGGCAAAAGATGTAACACCATATATGCATGCTTTTTACCACCATATTCCAGAATTTTTGAGACTGTACCAAAATGTGGCATTCTTTAATCAACAAGGAATGGAAAAATACAATGACATTGCCTCAAAAGATTACTTCCGGTCCTCAAATCACAGAGGAATTTGTGCATTGGAACAATTATTTTTAAAGAAGCAAAGAGTTCAATTTCTTGAAGGAGCTGGATATGAACGAGTAAAGGAATCGGGAAGATGCTCCAACTGTGACACCCAGGGCCACAATATTAAGACTTGCACAAAACCTTGTAAATTATGTACCTATGCTGTTTGCTGTGGACACCTTGAGAAGGTGGAGAAAAAGTGGGTACAAAAATGCACATTGCAAGATCTAGCATAAACCTAGGAGATATTACAATGCACCACCTGATAATTTGAATAGTTAGTTTCCATAAGGGTAAAGCTAATGAGAAAATTTCAACTCAGCATTTAGTTTCTTTGCATGTATTGCCTTTTGTTGCCATCACCACGCACAAATGAAAACACAAGATTATAATTATCTTCGATCTCAGATTTGACCAGTTGTCCACCAATAAATTTATATTCCTCAATTGACGCTTTCTTAGTGAGCCAGTATCGGACAGTGTCATCCTCCACATATGCAAAGTCGCCATTCTAGTTGAATATCCTCTCATCCCATTTGGCACCTAAAATACTATCCAAAATCCGATTGTTTTTCACAACATAAATCTCTTTCCCTCTTTCTAAAGTGCTCTTAGTTATTTTAGCGAGTCCAGTTGAAAACACATCACGCTCGACAGCTAGTTCTATTCGAGTCTCAGGGTCCTCTCTCCGCCCAGACCACAGCCTTCTTTTTATAGCACGATATAATTGACCGTGAAACATCTCCCTCCTGTCTTGCAGTGATTCTTCACCAGGAACATAAATGTTTTCCAAGCGAACAAAGGGGAAGTAACTCCCTTCAGAGTCGAAATCACGCCATTCGTCAAACTCTTCACTATATCCAACAAAGTGAAGTTTCAAGCGTTTTCTCTGCTTATCTACCTCTTTTATTTCTACTTCGTATAGATTTTTGTCAATTTTGGGTTTTTTCTTAATGCTTGGACGTTTCAGGTCATTATACTCGTCTAAGAGGCGCTTCGGCGGCAGTACCCTTCTCTTTGGTCTGTCCGCCATCTTGGAATTGCACTGGACCGCGCAGGCGCAATCGTAAATACATCATGTAGGAGTCGCCAATATCTAATGTCCTCCGTTGTGGGCAATGATTTTGATATGTTATATATATATTATATATATGGTCCTTCATATATTCATTTGCATCATTCTTCTTCATCTACGGGTATATAACGAACTAACAATATGACCAGCTCCCAGTTGGCTTGATAGCTCAGTTGGTAGAGCACTGCTCCGGTATCGCAGAGGTCATGGGTTCGAATCCCGTTCAAGCCCGATTTTTTTTTTTTTTTTTTTCAGGCTTCAAATTCACAGCGTCTTAAGTTGTGTACATAACTGCGATGATCAATTAATGTTACTAAATACGGGTAATGCTAGTTCTTCACAATGTTTGTCAGTCATGAATGAAACTGGATGTTTATTTTCAACAGGTGCAATACTGAAAATTTCATTTGCAGCTGACTTTGAAGTGCTGTCTTTGTTCATGTTGACAGGAAATTCTTGTAGAACTGATTGCAAACATGTTTCAGCAGTGGGTGCCCTAAACTCATTCAAATGACCATTTTATTTCTTCCTTCATCTGTTGTGTTTTGTTTACAAGGTGTGTCACTTATTGGACACAGTTCACCATGTTTTCCTAGACTAGCTTGAACCTGTAATTCAGCGAGATTTGTGTCAATGTTCTGAGCATGAACTGTTATGCTGCCATACAAAGGACTGTTCAACCTGAGCCAGTTTAGTGCAAGCACAAAACCAGGCCGTACAGCTTGAAAATAAACATGACCTCTAAAATCAAGCTTTCTTTTCAGCTTTAGCATAATTATTCCTCACCTTCCAGGAGGTCTAGGCAAATCACTGCACGTCTGAGCACATTCTACAGGTGCATTACAAATAGCACCTTTAATTTTCGTTGTTGACCTTTAGGCATAACTACTATTTTTTCAAAGACAATGCGCTGGGCTTTAAGAATTTGCTCAAGTTTTTCAAGACATGCAAGCTCCGAGGGTATTTCATCAACAATTAACTTATTATGAACAGCTTGGCATGGGACTTGTCCTTTCAACAACTTAAAATTGCATGTTCTACAGATGTATTCTTTATTATCAAATGACTTTTTCTCTGTAAAGAGATACTGGATGCTAGCGGTATATTTATCTTTCTTTAATTCTGTAACTGTTTTTTTAATAAAGGATTCGATTATATACAGTACATATGTAATAAGGGCCTTCTCTAACTTTTTTTTCAAAGGAAATGATACAAGAGTCCAATTCCCACACACCTAAGCACTTTTTTTTTCTTTGAAGGTTCATGTTGAGCATATTAGTTCTTCCTTTTCATTTTGATGGGCAATTTCTGCTTAGAACATTTGTGGCATTTAAAAAGCGTTTCTGACATGTACAAGATAAATTCTGAGTTAAATATTCTGTTTCATTAGAATTGAAGTTATTTGTTACACTATCACAGATTGTTTGGACTAGAGAATTTGTATTACTTGTCCTGACTATCTCAAATCTTTGACTTTCATCCATAACGATTAAGAAAAATGTTGTACTTCTGCTGGTTTTGTTAAAACCACAACTATAACAGTGATTGGAAAAATACAGCAAAAATCCAGTATTTCCAGGTTCAATTTGCAAAATCAACCTCTTAAGGCCTAATTTACTAGAGATGAACTACACATAAGACTTCCTTTACTACTGCTGACAAACTTTACATCAATATTTGCACCAAATGTGTTAATATTCTGCGGTAGTACAGTGGAACACTGACATTTTATGGTATTACAAAAGAAAGTAGTTCCACATTCAACAATACCATCTAATATGTCAGAGTTCCAATACCTGCAAGGCTTAAGAACTGAAAAACAAATAGCATAGAATGCTAAAGCAGAATTCTTTGTTGCAGGAAGAATAATTGTATTATCAGTACTAGATACATTGACTGGTGAAATACCAACATGAAAATTACAACAACCTTGCCATAGTGTTTCACAGGTGTTTGAATTTGTTTGCACAAAATTATCACTTCTCATCGGAGACTTCTCAAATATTGCAAAAAAAACAACCTTTGGGATGGCCATTCAAAAGATCCTGGTGTGAAGTGTAATTTTTGGATGAACTACACATATCATTGACGTATGTTCAATGAGTGCCATGTTTTAAAGCAACTGTAAAATGATGACTTACACAATGAACAATGCCTTTTAGTCCATAATTCTGGCCTAATACATTCATACTTAAAGGAAAAATAGTTGATCAATACAATTGTCAGATAGTTCTACAGATAAAAAAGTTTGAAGCATAATAAATTGTTGCAGCATTGAAATATCTCCAGAATGCCCTTGACAAAAATTACAGTTAAGTCTACTGCTTTTTCTTAATATAACTGAAGAAATACTAGCTATCTTCAAATTTGTTCTGAAGCACATTTAGGGAAGTTATGTAAAGTACAAATGAACTTGTTTGCACAAATTGATTGATTACTCTTCTGTAAAAGAAAGAGAGATTTTAATTCTTGTGTCATTGCACCGACAGTCTTCAATATAAATATTCTGGGGATAGTTACTAAAGAAACTGGTGCTGCGTCGGTGGGAAGTTGAAACTCAAGAAAATGGGTAGATCAAACGATTTGATTAGGTAAGTTATACCACCGTAAGGTAAAAAGGAGGTGCTGAAGTTTCGAGCGTTAAGCCCTTCGTCGGAGCGAATATAAGTATGTCACTACATACGGCATCTGCAGATAACATGCCAAAAGAGTTGCAATGTTGCCTTAAATAAGCCCAAACAGGTTCTCGGAATTCCGTCACATCTGTTTGTGGACACTGTTTTCTAACTGTAGACATGCTTTTATCACAATTTGGAAAAATTCATTGCCATTGATATATGTATGCTTTAAAGAATCCTTAAAAATAGAAAGTGCTAGTTCACGAAAAGAGTCTACTGCACATGAAAACTTGCCTGGTTGGGTTAAGCAATAATTCTCTTTGTCTTGGAGAACAACATGTAGAAACAGCGTCTTTTTGGCCTTCAGGGCAAATTGTATCGAAGCTAGATATGTTCTCTACTGGTTTTACAACATTCTGCTTATCTTGTTGTTGAGAAAGGCTTGAGCTACTGGTTAAATATTTTGTTGACACATAATGAAATTCATCCATGTGGCCAATAAAAATAGCACATTGTTCCTGTACAGGAGCTGTAGTCACACCTTCCACAATAGTAATCTCAGCAAAATCTGGGTTTGATTCAATGATGAGAATTTTCAAATTAAATACATCTGCTACAGCTTCTATGATAATACCATCAGCCCAAGTACCTTGACATGACATACTTGTCATATATTGTATCCAAGGATGTTGAAAATTACTCTCAATAAATCTTTCTGGGTTTCCATTAAAAATTCTACCCCAGCAGCTCGAATAATACCATGACTGTTTGGATTTCCATATAACTGATGTGACACTGCTCTAAAAAAAACAATCTCCAGCACCACCGACATCCAGTGGTTTCACCCCAAACTTGACGTAACCTCAATTCCAAAATGCTTATGGCAGGAACTCTAACTAAATTATTTTTCTGATAGGTTGATCGATGGACCTGGCTTCAACGCCACATCACCAGACATCAAAAGTGTTGCTTTTGACACACAATACTGATCATGAACAAAATGAGTATTACTGCATGTACAAAGACACTGAGATTGAAATCTAAAATATGCAGTAAGAAAAAATCTTTTCTGTGTGCATAATTCACATACCATAGCTTGTAATTCTTCCGTAAATCATAGATCTTAGATGACATAGGATTTGATTTTTGAAGAATGTTCTTATATTTTTGTCTGATTTGCCTCTTTTCATATTTTTGAAAAGCTTCTTGACAGGTATTCTGGACGGTTTCCCAGTGTCCCTCTTCACATTTTTGGCTTGTGATTATTTACCAAGTTCTCTTACAGTACATCTATAGATATGTCTTGAACGTTTACTTAACTTAACATGTACATCTTTAGAAAGAGACGAACATTTATCATTTTTATTTTGATCTAAACTTTGACTCAACACAGCTTTCACAGTGTCTTTGTCAAAAAAATGGTGCAGTAGCTCCATGAGCGTTTGCTCCTTGAAATATGGCCGCTCTATTCACAATTTCACGATTAAGAAATAGAAAACGTACCGGGTTTCTATCGAGTTATAGAAACAGGCGTGGAAGTTTGGGAGAACGTGAAATGCTGTGGTTAGCTTTTTCGAGTTCTCCCAAACTTTCACGAGTGTTTCTATAACTCGATAGAAACACGAAGAACATGTATTCTATTTCTTTCAGAAAACACCGTGACGAAAAAAAAGAAAAACAACTTGTTAACTTTGATTATCAAAATGTAAATTCTCTTTGCTCGCGTCATCATTACGTCAACAACTCGTGCTCATAAGTTCTGTGTTTCTATCGAGTTATAGAAACACGGATTTAACCAATCAGCGCGCGTATTTTCTTAGAACTGTTTTCTAAAGCTGTACATTAATAATTTGGTTACCCGGCTGAATTACGGAACCATAGGAATACAATTTAGTAGAATAACAACGAAATATCTTCGGCCAATATCCAAATATTCCTTCTTTTTGCATCATACAAAAGCGAAAGCTTTCATTCATTCTGTGCATGAGCTTAGAAACTGTCATTTGCAACAGTTGGAAACCATGTTATTAAACTTTAGAAAACACAATATAGCATTCACGGCAGATATTGAAAAGGCATTTCTCCAGATTGAACTCAACATTGAAGACAGAGACGCGACAAGATTTCTTTGGCTTAAAGATGTCAACAAATCCGCGTATGATCCAGACAATATAGTCACCTACAGATTTTGTCGTGTACTTTTTGGAGCCGCACCATCTCCTTATTTGCTAAACGCCACAATTCAACACCATCTTGCCAAACAACATTACTGGGTATCAACAGACCTACAAAAGTCGATATATATGGACAACGTCTTAAGCGGAACAGACACCGAACCCGAAGCTCTAGAATACTACAGATCATCAAGACACTATTTCAAAAGAGCAAGCATGAACTTACGTCAATGGACAAGCAACTCTACCATATTAAACGATCAAGCACGATCCTTTACATCACCAATGCTTTCTGCCATGCATGCTTCTGCAGACACATTCACTGCCTCCATGTAGCCTATGGTGCCATACACTATGAAACATGATTTTTCATATCATTTATTATCTTGGGGAATAGACAGGTTTCACAAACAATTAAACCTTATTCTAAAAGCAACAATAAACGCACACATATAGTCACAACATTAGCACATATATTATATACACCTGTTGGAGAAAGGATTTTGTATCCATAAACATTTAATACTATTTACTTTGTCTTCGGAGAATGTTAGCAAGTAGATGCTGTTAACTATAAGCTTACCAGAATCAATATACTTGTTCCTAATACTGTCCAATTTTGCAACCTCTGCAAATCCCTTGTACTGGCTCTCCAGCATCCCTGTACTTGTAAACCTATTTATTATTCTGAAAATATGGATTGTATTAATTATTATGATGACTTCTGTTCACAATGAGATTAACTTTGTACGTAAATACTCCTGCTAGACGTTTCAAGTTGTTAAATAATTACAAGTTACCAAGCACAGCCGGTTGCACGTCAGCTCATTTTGCCGGATTATGACCAGTAGCATGATCTTATCTTTGGTGCCAGTTGTCAAGCACCGTTTCTGTTTTTGCTTTATTGCTATCAAGATTGTTTCAAATGATCATCATCTCTGAACCTAAAACTGATTTATTCCATTGAATCACAACCGATATCTAGATACATAATTTATTTAGCAGTTTCTGACTGTCTGTATTGGATATATGCAGGTGTTTCACTAAATAACTGCTACTTCTGCAGATCTGTGTGGATTTCCCTCGAACTCGTCGAGTAATCGCATTAGAAAGTCGGCATTTTTGTGATAAGGTCGAAGGTTGTCGCCATGCTGTGAAGCCTTACGAACCTCTCTTGGGTTCTTTCATCAATTCTTTTTCTTAAAAATTACACTGAAAATTCAGGCTGAATTGGGGCTTGTGTGACTTTTCTTTCCTGCGTTCAATATACAGCCGTTGCTGCTCGATTTTCGATTTCTTTCCGCAAGGTTCGCCGAGAAAAAACTTGTTTTCGTCAAGTTTTGTTTACCTTGAAAGTCCTCCAAATTATTCGAACTTTTTGCGCCATCTATATAGCCAATCCAATGGCTTCTTTTATTTCTTTGTTTTCATAATAACCAATCATAATTAGTAAGAGAACTAGCTAGGGTTGAAAGTGAGCGAAAAACCTGGAGAAGAGAGCAGAGACAATCACAACGATTTCGCGCTCGCCCCGCCAAATTTCATTCCAGCGTTGAGGTAAAATACGCCCTTTATTGAGCATGTTGATGAACAATAAGGCAAGAAATCACAATTCTTTCCATGTTTATTTTCTCTTGTGAGGGTTATGTTTGTATTTTACAACAACAGAGCAAATTTAGTTCTTCCCGTTTCAACAACCGAACGCCATGTTTGAACTTTTTTTAATTTGATTGGACCGGGGGGACTCTATTTATAGGGCACCTCTGCGTTGAACAAGTTACATATTATAAACTGTACTTGTAGACTGGTCTGACATATTACCTCCAGTGTTCAAGTAAACGAAACGAAATGATCTAGATTTAAAGTTTCTTTGTCGGAAATTGCGCGTTTATGTTAGGGTTTTAGTTTTCACTATCAATTACCTCATTTATTCGTTTGGGTTCCATTACTTTCTTCAAATAAACATGTCAATCACGTAATCGTGAGGAATAATGATCGGAAATGAACAGTGACAGATAAACCAATTAGATGTAAGAAATACTCCATCACTAGCACGTGGGAAAAAAGAACCTTTGTCTTGTAACTTCTTTAGTTTCAATACCCGAGTGTAAACGATCAACAGAGTAAAAGAGGAATTATAATTGTGATTTTATTCAATCGTGTGTGGTTCGCTAACGTGAGTTTAACGGGACATAACGCAGTGTTGGAAGCAATCTCAATATTCCCAACATCTTGTTTATTGTTTTTCAAATGTAAATGACTGCACTACTCAGTCATGTCTTGGATTCTTAGGCTTGCAGCCGCTGCTGCATCTCGCTGCCGTCTGAAGAGAAATACATCTCATTTACCAAAGAGATTGTTGTGGATACCTTTAGGAATGGGGAGGGTAAGAAGATTGAGGTGAAACGATACATAAGGTTTATAGACAGTTTCAGGTTTATGTCTAATGGTCTAGCCAGTTTGGTTAACAATATACCACGAGAGTCTTTGGAGAATTTGGGGAGATATCATGAAGGTGGGGAATTAGAGTTGTTGGCTAGAAAGGGTGTCTTTCCTTATGATTGGTTTGATGGATATGATAAGCTAAGTGAGACAAGTCTTCAACCTAAAGAGGATTCTATTCAAAGCTCTATGATGAGGATTTAACTGATGATGACTACAAACATGCCAAGTCTGTATGGGATAGGTTTGAGATGAAGAGTTTCAAGAATTATCATAACATGTATCTCAAGGCGGATGTATTATTACTGGCTGATGTTTTCGAGAATTTCAGAAGAGTATGCATGCGAAATTATGGACTAGATCCTGCATGGTATTTTACTGCACTTGGACTGGCATGGGATGCTACATTGAAGAAAACCAAGGTGGAGTTGGAGCTTTTGAGGGATCCAGATATGTTGCTTATGATTGAGAATGGCATCAGAGGTGGCATATCAATGATTTCCACTAGACATGGGAAAGCTAACAACCCATATATGAAGGAGTATGATTCAGCCTTACCTACAAAGTATATCATATATCTAGATGCGAATGGACTATATGGGCATGCAATGACTAAGGCTTTACCAACTCATGATTTTGAGTGGATGGATGATCAGCAGTTGTCAAATTGGAGGGAGAATCCATGTATATTGGAGGTTGATTTAGAGTATCCTCTAGAGTTACATGATTTACACAATGATTATCCTTTAGCTCCAGAAAGTGTGAATGTTGATGGAGTAGATAAGCTGGATCCAAATCTTAGAGATAAGACAAAATATGTGGTCCATCACGAAGTACTAAAGCACTATTTATCTCTGGGATTGAAACTAACCAAAGTTCACAGAGGTATAACATTCAAAGAGTCAGAGTGGCTAAAGACTTACATCGACTTGAATACCAGTCTGAGGGCTAAAGCGGAGAACGACTTTGAGAAGGACTTCTTCAAATTAATGAATAATTCAGTATTCGGGAAGACCATGGAGAACATCAGGAAGAGAGTGGATATTCAATTGGTGACTACTGAGAAACAGGCGCGTAAATTAATTGTCAAGCCGAATTTCCACCACAGGAACATCTTTTGTGAGAAGATGTCGGCCTTCCATATGAAGAAAACTAAACTACTCTTTGATAAACCCATTTACTTAGGATTGACTGTACTGGATTTGAGTAAAATAACCATGTATGATTTTCATTACAATTACATAAAGCCTAAATATGGTGATGACGCCAAGTTGCTGTTCACCGATACAGATTCCTTGACCTATGAGATACAGACTGAGGACTTCTATAATGACATAAATCCAGATGTGAGGGATAAATTTGATACCAGTAACTATCCCAAGGATCATCCATCAGGAATTGAAACCGGAGTTAATAAGAAGGTTGGAGGGATGTTCAAGGATGAAGCTGGTGGTGAACAGATAACGGAATTTGTAGGTCTAAGAGCCAAACTGTATGCCTTCAAGACGGATAAACAGGCTGAAGTGAAGAAGTGTAAGGGTGTGAATAAGGCAGTGGTGAGTAAGAGTATAAGTTTCAAGGATTATAAGACTTGTCTTTTCAGTGGTCAATTCCAGAGAAGGAAGATGAATACCATAAGGAGTCATAAGCATGAAATCTATACTGAAACAATTAATAAGATTGCATTATCACGCGAGGACGATAAACGTGTGATAATGGAAGATGGTGTAAATACTTATGCACATGGTCACTTCAGAACGCTAGAAGGTGGTGATTCAGTGTCTTGGGGTACAAATTGAAGTTCCTCACGAACGAATCCTCGTTTTGGGATTATAGTAGTAGCAAATAGTACAAGACTGGTTGATCCGGTTCAATTATAGTTCGGGCCAAATCATAGACCTCAAGACTCCATATGGGATCAGTAGCCCTTCGTTTGTCTCCACCTTCATCTTCACCAGGGGCATATAGATATCTGACTTGAACATCTGGAGGTAATCTCTTCTCATCCAGTCCCACAGGTCGCTTATAGTCTGGAGTTTTAGTATCAATTGAGTCCATTTTCAAAGCTTCCTCAGGCTCTTTACCAGTAATACGGGTGGTTTCACTATTGAGGGTCTTCATGATGTCGGGCAATCTATTCACCCAAACTGTGGATCGGTTATCACTAATCATCTCTTGAGCGTATTGATGGCTGAATAACTTCTCACCGAGAGTCCTATTGGCTCTTTCCACAAAAGCCTGAGATCTATGATTCCCAGCTTCACTCCGCTGGATTGTGACTTGATGCTTATTCATAAGATTTGTTACATCACCCTTGAATTCTGTTCCTGGATCCACCATTAATGTTTGTGGCCACTTCAATTTACGGGAATAAATCCTTTGAAAGGCATTAGCAACTTCACCACTCTCCTTTGAGGTCAATGCCTCAGCATCCTTATATCTTGAAGCAATATCAATCACGACTAATGCATAGCGGTATGTTTTTCTTCTCACTGTATCATGAGGAAGAAACAACAAGTCCGCTTGATGAATCTGATTAGGCTTATTCACACTCCAATGTGGCCTGGGTATATACTTGGGGGCTGGGAGATAAATTTGCCACAAGGCTTGCTTCTCCAACCACTCTTTGGCGACCTTTTCACTAACTTTAGCTGCTTTGGCTAATTTGGGTATGGCGGGGAACTTTTCCAGTATCCATCAGTGGAGTAATATAATCGATTTAAAACGTTAGAATCATTCATTTATAAACAAGAATATAAGCATTTAAAATGACTTCTATATCAAACATTCTTGATCCAGATCGTTTTCCAAGGACTGAGAAAGGGTTGGTGGCGGAAACTTCATTGAATAGGGTTACGTTGAATCCATCATCAGCAGAACCTGGTGAGACATTATACATTGAAATCCCAAAATTGAGTGAGAATTTAGTGATTGTGCCTGGTAGTGTCTACATAACCTTTGATATGGTTGTAACCGGGCACAAAGACAACACTCTTGTTAATAATTTGGGAAGGAATCTAATTTCACAATATAAGGTTCTATTTGGTGGTGAAATCATAGAGGATCTTAGTAGATTTGATTTATTCAAAACTTATCATGATTTGTTTTTGTCGGAGATGGATCGTGAGAATAGATTGAGACAAGGTATATCTGATGTTAATATAAGGAGAATTAGAACCAATGCAGGTAATAAAGATACATCAAAAGCAAAGCATAATACTTTAGCTATGATTCATAACACTAGATATGCTATTCCATTAGATCACACAATCCTCAAAGATCATGGAATATTTTATCCAAGAGGATTACTACATCCACTTAGATTTGAATTAACTTTGGCTAAAGTTTCTGATGTTGTAGTTTATTCAAACAATGAAACACCTGCTAATTATAAATTAATAAACATGGAAATGGAATACCAGTGCATATCAAATGATTATTTAGCAAGAAAGGCTGTTACGTCCTATAAAGTTGGCAAAGGATTCACTTATGAAAAAGTACTTCTTCACAAAACTTTTACAATCTCTGAGGCTAATGATGCTGTGATAAATCAGCATATTAACGTGCCAAGGAGATCCATGACTGGTATACTATGTCTTTTCACTGCCCCTCATGTGGAAGGTCTTAGGGATTCTGAGATTTTTGTGAGTCCAAGTATCACATCAATCAAGATTGACATAGATGGGGTGCCTAACAAAGTTTATTTGAAAGGCATGATGGCGACTGATTTGTGGCAATCTATAATTAAGCGAGTTGGTCTTAGTGATTCAATTAAGGAATCTGATTTCTATACAGATAAATTCGCTTTGTGGATTGATTTGAGGACTTATCCAGATAATGATATCCATGGAAATGGTTTGTATATTCATGCTACTCGTGATGGTGTGACTTTAGAAATTAAGAGACAAAAGGTAGGAACTAGAGTTCTTACATGCTACATGTTCGTGGTCGCGGATGCAAATATGGGTATTATGAATGGTAATCTAGATGAAATAGTATATTAGACCATAATATGTTTTCTTCTCACATTGTCATGAGAAGAAACATTAATCTAAAGAAGTTAATGTATCGAGTAATGATGAATGAACTCAGAGATATGATTCCATTCAATTGCATCATAACTGGGCCCACGAATTGTGGAAAGACTCAATATATAGTGGAACAGCTTCGAGGCCGATATAGGCAAGTATTCGATTATATTGTGTTGATTTGCCCAACATATACCCATAACAAGACTTATAGAGGCTTTGCAAAGGGGGATAAACGATTCTTTGTACTCTCACCAGATGCGAGTGATCATGACGAAATCAACAATTTGTTAATGGATTGCTCATCGTTCTTCACAGATATGAATGCGCTCATAATATTGGATGATTGTGCCGTTTCAAAGGATCTGAAGAATAGATCCAACAAATTCATCGATTTAGCCTTCTCTGGGAGACATATAGGGATATCAGTGTGGGTTCTCACTCAGCAGCTCACATCTATAGCCAAACCATTCCGGGAAAATGTAGCTTGTGTGGTTTCATTCCATAATCCATCACAAACGGCGATGAAGATGCTTTTCGAGGAATATGGCGGAGACCTGGATGCTGAAACTTGCAAAAAATACAAGAAGCATCTTAAGAATGAAAAGTATGCTAGGCTCTGCTCCTCCCTTAGACATCCATTCCAAAATTATTTAGAGATACCGGCTATTACGGCATAATCATGACAACTCCCGAAGATATCATGAATGGTGAAACTGTTGTAAATGATCATCAAACAACAACCACTAGTGATGATGATTTTAAATCTAAAAGAGAAGAACTCTCAATACTAGCTTGTCTAGGCTCTACCAAGGAGTATATTGGTATGCAAATGACCCTGTCTGATATACATAAATTATCAGAAAAGGATGTTGAAAAATACTACAAGAGATACAAGATGGTGTCTGGTAAGAATCTAGCTGATGGACTAATAGATCCTCCTTTACATCTATTAGCTAAACTAGTTAATTGGTGTCTTAGTAGTTATGGTGGAATAGATGAACCAGACGCTCTAGTAAATGATTGGAAGAATAACCAATTGGTTAAGCAATGGCTGTCAGAAATATCTGGTTCAATAGTAGTAAAGGGTGGAATAGCTGCTACATTACTAATAATAGCTATTACCACCATTAAGCATTTCAAACTAAGAGATCCCCCTCCTGCTATTACATTTGATGATCCAACTAATACAGATCAAGTTGGAGTTGACACTGTTCGGTGATACAAAAAATTTAAAAATTAGGTTGGCCGTGCCGGGAATGGGTATACGCAACAACAGAGAACAAACCAATCAATTATGTCAATGAAACCTATCTTGATCAAATATTCTCACAAGTTCAATTGGAGCAAAGTCTCCATTGAAAATTTTGTTCCTAATCAATATGGTGGATCTAGCTCCAAAGTTGTCTTCAATGGCAAGAATGGCAAGCGCCCAATATGTATTGAATTACCTGAACAAAATGTTTGGAGCATTTCACCCAAATGGGAATGGGGGCTTAACCCTAAAAAACGGACCATGGACAATATGGATGGATTACAGATTACATATCCAATGACAAGTAAAGCTACCATGAAAAGCCCAACAAATCTCGAGAGGTTCGCTTTTGAAACATTTGACAAGTTGAGAGATATTGTAGCCACCTCTTTGAAGTGTGGATTTTCTAAGGCTTCAAAAGCCACTAGAGATGCTTGTAAAAACGCAGGTAATAAACATTATAAATCAGTAGTGAAACCTATATATAGTCAACCTAAAGATGGAAACTTGTCTCAAAGGGCCTATTTCAAGCTAAATACTAAAGATAGAGGTAAGAAGATGAAGTGTTGGACCAAAATATTCGATGCTAATAATGAAAAGCAAACATATGACAAATTTTTAGCGGAAATTGGTGACATGCCCATGTTGACCAAAGCTAATATAATTCTTGAAATACAGGATGTTTATTGGGGTAGTCATGGTACAACTCCATATGGGGCATCGGTGCATCTACGTGTGAAAGAAGTTAGATTGACACCAATTGAGTATGATGATACCTCTTTCTTAACTGGTAATCTAAGTGATGATGAGGATTATGAGGATGAAGATGAAGAGGAGGAGGAGGAGGAAGAGGAAGAAGAAGAAGAGGAAGAGGATGAGGAGAAAAAGGAGGAAGAGGATGAGGAGGAAGTTATGAAGCCTCCAAAGAAGAAACAAACTTAATTTTAATATTTGAAGTTTCCTAGTATACATCTTACTAGGAGACTTAAAGATTATACTAGATTAACTCATAATATGTCTGAAGAAAACCAAACTACTGAGCAAATCACTAGAGAACCGTCTGTCAAAACAAAGGTCAAAGACCCCAAGAGAGTAAAGGCTGGTAAAACGTTATCAGAAAAGAATAAGAGGGCTAGAGAAGCTTTGAAACGTGAGGAGGAAAGGGAAAAGAAGGAAAGGGAAGAGAGTGAAAAGGAAGAGGAGAAGGGCGGTTCTGTTGGTGGAAGGGGTGATTGGATACCAAAATATATGTCATCCCAAACTATTATTATGACTATAGGCGCAATTGGCCTCACCGCCTATGCCTTATTCACAAACTATAGAGATAGAATAGCTGATTTGCATATACCAACACCAACTATTATAGTTAATCCGCCACAGCCCAGAGTCATAGACAATAATGCAAGTCAACCCACAAAAGAAGAGGAAAACAACTTAAAAAATAGATGGATGTGATTCATAAATGGCTGAGAATAAGCTTGTAATAATAATAATAATAATAATATACTCCATTTATATTGCGCATATTCTATATAAATAATCATATGCGCATTACAATCAGACCAATAGACCATGACACCGGGAACACACCCTACTCTTTTCGAACAGTGCCATGGGTTCTTTTACGTCCCACATTACAGATAGAGTTGTGAGACGGGACCTACGGTTTTTCGTCCTTATCCGAGAAGACTAGGAAGTCTTAACCATTTGCAGAAGTCATTACAAAGGCAGCACTTTCTACTCAAAGACAGTTACTGACTCTGCAGTGCTCGTTGGATTGTCGGCTGGTATGGGCTGGCTGGCCAAAAAGGCTCTTCGGGAGACATTCACCGGTGACCCATCGACCAGTATCATGAACTATGGTAAATGGGTGCTTGTGTTGAGTATAAGCATGTATGTCAAAACCTATTTAGAGGACCAGAAGATATTACCTACAAGTGTTTGAGTATGGATTTCAATGAGTTATTTAGAGTTGGTCAACAATGTTATAATCTTGCATTGATGATGCATATTAGGGAATAATACCTTGATATAATGCGTAGTGTTGAACCAGATATTAATAATGAAAGAGAAACAAAATTTGTAGACATGCTAAGTAACGAAGATCTATTCGAATGGTACTACAATGGTGGTTATCGAGGTGGGTACTTGGTAGATGAGCCTAAGTTAGAAGATTATGTTCTAAGATATATAGCATTTGAAAGAAAGAGAGAAGAAAAGAATGAATCTACTGACCCTTCAGCAGTATCACCACACCCATTAACATCTTTTACACTTGGAATGCTGTCAACCATCGCAATATTGTATCCATTCTTGAAACTTTTCAAGAAGAATAACAAGCAATGATGACAAGAAATTTGGCCTGAAAAAGTCTAAGTGTCGATTTTGTGTCACTGCGCATGCGTTGAAATTATTTAAAATTTAAACAATAAGTCATAAATGGCAACTATAATAGCTATTCTTGTAGGCGCAGTCGCTAATGCAGGCGCTTTCTGGGGTGTACATGAAGCATCAAAGATACTTGGTGGATCATCTGCAGCTGATGCTCAACTTGAAAGAAAAAGACATGACAAGGCAATGGAAAAATACCAGAAAGACTATGCTGCATATGAAAAGAGACGAATGGCTTATATTGACTTTGAGAACAGAAGAAAGAGTGATGCCAACCAAGCCTCTGAGAATATATCAAAGACAGATGAAGCGTTAAGATTGTACAACCAAATTGGCAAGACACCAAAATTCTCTGACTATTATAGACCCAGCTCAAATCAAAAGACTGGAGAAATGATCTGGACTGTTGGAATTGTAGCTGTTGGCACATATATTATTATCAAGTGGCTATAATGACTGACAAAATAACAGATAACACAATGACCCCCCATGAATATACTCGTTTGGTGGGATTGAGAGCCGAACAACTCAAAATGGGCAAGAAGCCAGTCATAAACTGGCCATTTGATTTCAATCCTATAGCCATTGCCAAGAGTGAACTCAAACAGCGTCTTTTACCACTGGTTATAATTAGAAAAATCCCAGACTGTAATTCAAAGACTGGTTTCCGCGATGAAATATGGAACCCAAACGACATGAATATACGAGACTTTTGAAATCAATTTAGAAAGTTCCCATATTCAACTTCAAATATGGCAACTGCTTATGATCCCGATTTAGATCCGACTACACTAAATGAGCCAGGTGATGATGATGGAGGTCATGATGATGGGGATGATACACTTTATTTGAGCCCAATCACAAAGACATCAACCACTCGTCCAATTGACCCTTATGAAGAGGAGGAAACATCATTTGGTGGTGGTGAAACTCAGCCCTTGATAGATACCAAGATGAGAGATCAAGATGATGCTGAAGAAGAAATCAAAAGATTTTTCCCATATGCCAAGTTTGGGATGAGTTCATCAAAGGTGTTGGCAGATCAATTAGTGGACAAATAGAGAAAGTATTTTTGAAATTGAAGAGGGCAAACGCTCGCGAATACATTTTATTACCCAATGGTGAATTCACTGAAGATCTGCCGAAAGGGTTGAAAGAAAGTCTAGGCCCAAGAGCCCCAGAGGTTATAGAAGCTAATAATGATGAGATAACTAAGAAAAAACGGGTTTAGTTACTAAACTCAAGGATAAACTAAAATTCCATAGAGATAAGCCATTGAAGACCCCAGAGGAAAGTAGCCAAATAGAGACTCTGAAGAAACAAATTGGTGAACAAGAGCAAGAGATAGCCAACCTTGCGGGTGAGAATGAAGAAATACAAGAACGAATGTCATTACGGGATCGTGTGAAGGCTATATTCAAGAAATATGGATTCACAGTCTTTGCTGTAATGAGTGCAGTTGGAGTGGTCATTGGTGTTATAGTCTCCAATCTCTCCAAAGGGCTCTCGAAATTGGGTAAAGGGGTTGGTGATGGTCTAAAAACCCTTGGTAAGAAACTTGGCGAATTATTGCCTGGGATGGTGGGCGCTATTGTAAGCTTTCTGTTCAAGACTGCTGGAGAGGTCATTTCGTTTCTAGGGAAACATGCTTGGCTGTTAATAATGGCGATTGTGCTTTACTTCATAGAAGAGTTAAAAAAGAAACGAAAATAAATCAAATGAAGAGTTATTGCGTCAAAGAGAAAAAGCTGACTGATTGTGTACCTGGTAGTGAAACCTTTACCAAAACATCCAAAGGAAGGCCGATGATGAAGTGTAAATGTTCCAGCTGTGGCATCATCAAAACTCGATTCCTCTCAGATGCTGATTATAGAAATTTAAAGGTGAATAAGGAGTAATCAAACAAAATGTTGAGCATTACTATGTACGAGTCTGAAACTAGGGTGTATTTGGATCCTCCACTGGAAAAGGTTCGGGAGATACAACTCCTCGACTGTATTATACCTAAACGATTGGTGAACTTCAAGGATCGCCAGGGCTTTCTCAAGGAGGATAATCGGCCCATAATAATAATTCAACCCGGTACATACTCTCTACGTGATATACACGCAATATTTCTGAACGATACAGATAGGGCTAAACTCTCAATCATTGAGACTGACACTGTTGATTGCCTGTATTCCAATAAGAGCTTCAACATTAAACTTACAAGAGGGCTACAAGTTGGTCTTGGGGTGCCTGAAACCATAACTCCTGGAAAGTTGTACCCCATAAATATACAGATTAAGGAGCCGCTGAGACTTATGTGTAGTATAGTGGACAATAAGTCGTCATATATGAATAATACTCAATCTGGAGAACCTGTGAAACTCTCCCCCTCACACCTACTTGCCAACATACCCTCACAGGATTATCCAGCCATTCCAACTCAAAAATATAAGAGCCCCATAAACCACTTCGACTTAAGCATCTTAGACATTGAATGGAATAAACTTGATCTGAGGGGTTCTCCCATAACTTTCAGTTTAAGATTTAGATAACATCTTAAAAGTAAGTGATTTTCATTCCAAAATGGGTGAATATAAGACAATATATCCCAACTTAGAGGCAACTGCACCTCCTCCAACCCCCACTGATGGACCATCATTCAGGCTTCAACAATGTTGTGATGCCTTGAATAAGCTAAAGTCTGAATTAAGCCACTATGAAACAGTACTCAAAAAATATAACCGATCCAAGGGTGTACTAATGAATGCAAGCTCGACCTGTGGTATATTGTCTTACGTTTTGGCGGCTGGTGGATTGGGGACATCTCTTAGTGGAATTGGAATCATCGCATCTGTGCCGTTGGGTGTAGTAAGTGGTGTATTTGTGTGCGCATCCATAGCATGTCAACAAATATCCAAGAATCTGTCCAAGAAAGCTGTGAAACATCAAAACACCATTACACTGGCCAAATCCAAAATAAACACCATTGAAGACCTAGTTTCCAAAGCCCTTCGTGATAATAAGATCTCTGATCTCTAGAAGAACTCAAGAACTTTGAAAAGCTCAAGGCTGAAATAAGGGCTAAAGCTCAAAAAAATATGAATGGGGAGGACCCAGTGGTATTGAGGCAGAGAGTACGCAAAGAAATACTCAAAGAACTAAATAGAGGACAATAACTATAATTTATGAACAAAACAAATACTAGTTCAAAATAGATTTAAAAGTTGATGATACTAAGAATATAACATGGCTAACCGACAAGTTACTGAAGTTCCCAAGGCTAATGAAACTCCTGAACCTCCTAAAGTTATTGATAGATCAACAGTTGATAAGTATTGTGAAGAATACTGTAGAAAGAATATAAATACACAATGTTGGAAAATAATAGACACAGATAGAAATGAAAAAAGAAGAGAGAATAGAGGATTAATCGCTAAAATATCCTCATACTTTGAAGCTTTCATGGTAGGATATGGATTATATTGGGCATTCATCAAACCTCATCACTCTAGAAATGATTAAATATGTAATCTAAACTAATGGCTTAAAAGTCTGAACCCTTCTACCCAAATTCTGGATAGAAGATGGGCTTACTTGATGATTTCAAAACTAAATATCCAAAAGCTGACTTGAGCCAGTTCAAATTTGTTTTTGATAGCTATGGTGGATATATGAGATGGGTACGTAATGGGTTAACAGTCATGTCTTATGATGACCCCACTGGTAAGACATGGACTGATGACCTCAGACCAGGTTTGAAAATACTACTATGGTTTGATTTAGGATTGGATGATAATGCATTGAGTTCATTCCCAAAGAGTTTGACTATGACTAATCGCTCTTGCCCAATACCTGCCATTGACTTTGATGACTCCACAAGTAATACCACAAGCATGCTGACCTCATTGGATATATACGTGTCCAATACGAAAAAATTCACCGCTAAGATGCGTAACATATTTAGATCCCAAGTTGTGACTTTCAAGTTTGGTAAACAAAGTCGAAAGTGGCTGAACGCTCCCGACATGAATTATTGGCCTCAACAGCTGAACTTTGCTGTGTGGTGTGCTACATCTGGATGTGGAATAAGCCCTTTCGAGAGTCTCAACTACCCCAAAGTTGTGAGTAGCTTCATTAAGTTTCACGTCTACTTCACCATAAGACGAATATTGTATGAATTGAGTCTCCCCCTGCCTGATGAGCAACCTTTTGTAATAAACAACAACCCTTACAGTAAAGTTGCTTATCAAAGATTATGCGCTGAATTCGGGATCTCAAATAATTCTGATTTCAGATGGAAAGGTGGAAGAAACGGGGGTTTGGGTGATATATTCCTTGATTATGGGGCTGGATACCATGGAAGAGGTGGAGGATACCAAAATGTCCATATGGTAAGAAATTACGATGAAAAGGCTGATCAGTGGCCTGGTGAAGGTGGTAAATTCGCTGATGATGGGGGTAAGAAGGAAAAGGGTGACCTCATCTCATTCATCCGTAATGATGACTTTGCCGATTATAAATATGCCTGGTTCATTCCAACTAGTGGCTATATGGACTCACCAAAGCTGGACTTGGCAGATTGAATCGATCTGCTGAGGCTTTTGTTTACTGTGTATTGGGGGCACAAGTCAACACCAGAAATTCTATTGTGGGTACTGGTGGTGGAGCTATTGAGACTCAACAAGAATTCCTGGCTCTATTTGAGAGTAGTGTGATTGAGAATGACATTTCAAGTTCGATTCAAAGGTACCAGTTAGCCACTCAAGAAGCTAAATTAAGACTTGATTTGGCTATTGCTCCTGGAGTGTCGTTGATGCCAAGTAACATGATCATAAATACAAAGAGTGTGGTTGGTTATAATAACAACCTTATGAAGGCCACTGATGAGATGAAATTTGGTGCCAACACAAATATAAACCTGGAGACTATGACTGTTGGAATCAGCCATAATCTAGGATCTTCAAAAGTCAAGTTGCCACATGTAGCTGTAGAGACTAAACAACCAACACCAACACCAAAGATTGATTCTCAACCTCTAATCAAAGAATCTTCATCAGAAGAAGAAACAACTACTAATCATGAAACCAACCTGATAGCATTAACCATTGCAGTTGCAACCATAGCTTGGATTGTCTTCAGATGAAAATTGAGATACCCAATCCATAGATCATACCCATTCGTAAATCATGACATCATTGGCAATCGTTGGCAGTAGATACTTCTCTGACAGTGACTTCTTGAAAGAACAAATAACTAAAGCTCTTAAGAAATGGAAGCTAGATCTCTCAGACATTGAATTCATTGTATCTGGAGGTGCAGAAGGGGTTGACACTATGGCTGAAGATTTTGCCATTGAAAACAAAATACAATTCAGGAAGTTTGAACCTCAATGGGACTATTATGGCAAAGCGGCTGGGCCAATTCGTAATAGAGCTATCATGGAGTGTGTAACGCATGTATTGGCCTTACCTTCTCGTATCTACTCACCAGGTACTAAGTCAGCTATTAAGATGGCTAGGAAATATAAGAGAGATGTTATAGCAGTCTATGTGTAATGATTAAATGAACTTTTGTAACATGAAGCGTGTTACAAATGTCTTTCATAACTTACAAATTTAGTGTACCACATTCTTCACAAAATTTCCTTATACGTTGATGTTTACAAACATATTCACCAAAACATATGTTACACCTATTCTTCAAATTATTAGTTTTACGCCTACCATGTATACAATATAAGTTAGGGCTACATTTTTTACAGCCTGGTTTTTGTATACCATGTGAGCAAATAACATAACCGCCACATTCTTTACAAATATATTTTATTCTACCATGTGAACAAATAGCGGAACCACCACATTCTTTACAAGAATATTTTCGTCTATTATGTGAACAAATACCAGCACCACCACATTCTTTACAAAAATATTTTTGTCTTCCATGAATACAAGACATTTCTATACCAATCACTATTTCAACTAAAATAAACTTTAAATTTTTATTATAATTCAATCACCAGTACTACCAAATCCACCTTGTCTTTCAGTATTATATTAAATAGATTTAGGCCAGCCTAAAAGCGGAGCTCCTCACACAGACCCTCACACATTGAAAATGTTGTCACTAAAGTTATTAAATACACCTGATGTACGCAACTACTTAAAGAAGATTCGATAGCTCAAATAAATCGTCAAAAAAAAACATCTAGCTCGCGACTCAACGGAAGAACCATTACCTGGTCAGCAAAATTATAATAGTTTTAAAGCAACACCAAAAGCAGCTAGGCAGCTCTTTAACAAAGGAAAAATAGACACTCAGCTTTATGCTTATGTCCCTCCAAAAACGCTTGAAAACTTGTAGGAAGAAATTTTTTCCTCCAAAACCGCTATGAATATAGAGATTACTTCATGGTTTATAGTGAGGGCGGACGATTTTTCTTCACGAGTTGTGAAGAATAGAAAACGAACGAGTGAGCGCAGCGAACGAGTGAGTTTACTTTTCTTCACAACGAGTGAAGAAAAATGTTACGGGCGAACTAACCATGAAGTAATTTGCTAATTTTTTAGGTTTATGACAGTCAAGTTAAAAATGCGTTCAAAATTTACTTCTCGAAAATGATACAAACATTGCACGAACTGGAAAATTCTACTTTAAACACTGTTGGAAATGTCGCTAGAAGTATAAGAACCAAAGACAGTTAAAAACGTTTTCAAACGACTCATGAATGACTCAGGAATGTCTTGTGTACGGGAAATACAATGTAAAATTACCTTTTTGTTTTGATCAGTTTAATGCGGCTCTTGCTTTTTCAAACACCACTTCTTTTGAGATGCTGAATCCGTAGCTTCTTTATTCAAATAACCGTTGCGAAAGAGAGAACGCAGCGAACTTGGCTCATAATCTTTGTTTTCCTTCTTTCCCACTGCTACCGGACAAATTCACTCATGAACTGAATTGAGCTCGTTTGAAGGAATTTCTTCTACGGACCTTGATTCGCCTTTCAACGTCAAGAATTCTTTCAGTGAAGCGACGGGCTGTTCGGATTTGTTATTCGTATTTTTATTTTCTTGATCTTGTACGAAGTCCTCGACTGAAGCTGTATCTGCAAACCTAGAATTTCTCAAAGACGAAGCTGAGGAAGAAGCCGTTATTGCTCACTTTTTGCCGAGTTGATGGCGCCAAAACTGATCCCACCTCTATGAACAGTGAATTGGTCGGACCACTTTTTTTCACTAGTGAAGAAAATGGTCCAACCAATCAAATTGCTTCTAGTTTTTTACAGACTATTTTTCTCACACAGATTTATAAGGAGTAAATCTCAGTACCTATGGAATAAAATCCGTTTCTTCAGCAAAACATTGTAGACTGCTGTAGACTGCTGGCTGTAGGTTGTGTAGCCGCGGCAAGCCGCGAAAAGCGCGCGAAAAACAAAGCCTCCTTTCGGTTTAAGACCTTCTAAATATCCCGGACGCCATGTTGGGGCAACGTCGTTCGTCGTCGTCGCTAGGCGCACGCGCCCGCGAGCCATGCCGCTAGTCACAATGACCATGAAAACTCAAACGCATGGTTTTCTCAATTTCTATCCTCGCACGGTAGTTATGGGGCTCCGCTCTGCGGCTCTTTGAGCCGCTGTGGAGCTCCGCTATAATTCATCTTCAACTATATTCATATCTTCAATAAATGATTTTCTAAGTATTAATTGTGCTACACGAGTTCCCGTTATTGGCGCATCATGTTTATTGGAATCTATTGAACAAATAGCTATAATCAATTCCCCTCTATAATCTGGATCTATTATACCAACTGAGTTTACAAGCATCCAACCTTTCTTATGAAGTGAACTTCTAGCATGAATTTCGAAAAAGAATCCTGTAGGAGGTTGGACTGCTAATCCTGTATTTAAATATATAACTGAACCAACAGATTTGGAATCTACAAAAGTCAAATCTAAACCAACAGAATTTTTAGTGGCCCTTTTTGGTATAACTGCACGAGGATCAAGTTTCTTGAATTTAATCAAATTATTCATTTCACTCATTCTCCAAACATACCAATCGATACGCCATCCAAAATAGTTTTTCAATATTACACACCACACCCACATTATTTTTTGTAACATGAGACGTGTTACAAAAATATTCTTTACGATTAACAATAAATCCCCCCAGCGCTCTTTCAAATCCTTTGACTCCTCAAAATCAAGACACCAATCCATAAACCTACTTGGATGCCATGCTATAGTCATTAATTCCTCAAACAAATCTTTATAGAAAGTCCGCTTATGTATTCGTCTATTAGCTTCATATAATAAGTCTTCTTTAATATCTACATGAAATATTTTTTTATGTAATTCCTCACACTTCATAAGCTTAAAAAAATCACGCGCAAAAATATTATCAGTCGGTAATCCATTAATAGAATTCTCCTTCTCACACTTATAGTGATATATAGTTGAAGAATTCCTAAATAAAATCCAATGTCTAAACATGTCATCCATATTATCACTCATTTCTCAAAGCCGTACCAATCGCTATACCATCCCAAAATAATTTTTCAATATTTGACACTCCCTCACTCCCCCACTCCTCCCCTCACCCACACTCCCGACCCCACCCCCCACAAAGACATAATTTTGACACACCATAACTAATTAATTATTCATAACCACACCCAAACGAAAAAACAGAAATCGAGAAAAAACCATCGACCTAAAAATCAAAAGACCTTAAAGAAATCATCGACCCAAAAATCACTCGACCCGAAAAAATCGATTGGCCCAGAACCGGCCTTTTGCTACTACTAGCCACGATGGTGGAAAGTCCCCTTCGTCTTGGCTATCAGACGAACTCCCCTTAACAACACAAGCATTGGTTTTGATGATGAAGACATGACGATAAAGAAGAAGGTTGAGATCTTAGTAAACTTATAACGACGTAACTCAAGAAGCCAGACTTTGTTGTGATAACTGGAAAAGGATCGCAGTTTGTTTTAAATAATTGCGAAAGATAGTAGCCTTTTGTTCTGTTATTGTTCACTTCCATTTACTTTGGTTTATTTATCAAGTTCTGTTTTGGGGAGGTAAGATTTTAATCTGACGGAATTACGAAAGCGCACCTGTATTTTGAAGGAGTGTACATAACGATAATTTTGAAGGAGTGTACATAACGATAATTTTGAAGGAGTGTACATAACCATAATCGCTGAGAATGTAGCACAAAAAGGAGAGAACATTTTAAATAAACCAGCCACACCGGGGCAGCTACTAAGCCTAAGAGAGGCAAAAAAGCATTTTTTTAGAACCCTGACTGAGTGTCAAATACTGTCCAGGTATTTTTTGTGCAATGTGATTGAGATTGCAAAAGACTATGCAAAAGATAACAGGCATTTTGTTACACATACCAAGGTAAATGACATTCCCGAGCTAAATAAGACCAAGATAAAATCACCAAGGAGTTTATATTACCGAGGTGTTTCCGGTCACACATAAAATAATTTACCGAGGTCAATCTTTCCCGCGCGACTAATTTGGTGCGAAGTTCAAGGATATATCGAAATGGATAATTCGAGAAAGGTAGCCAGTGTTGTGTCGCTGCTCCTTCTTATCCTGTACCAACAATCCTATACTGCTGTACTAATTCAGCGTTCAGCAAAATGTTCGTGCACGCAATCCAAGAAGAATTTGCGTACTTCCATACGAGGAGTCATCTCCGCCAATATCCTGTTTCAAATTCTGTTATGAAGAACATGTATGCTTTTACTTTTTATCAGATTCTTTGCTAATTACTCCTGAGTCTAGGTTTCGGTTTCCTATCAATCTATCTATCTATCTATCGTCACGATTTTATACGCTGAAGAAATGCATGCAATCGAGACATTCACGAAAACGAGGCCACTGACATACTGGCATAATCATTTTACTGGAAATTATGGCGAATCTATTTTCCTCTGTTACGCTTAAAATACATGCAAACGCACACGCCATTCGCGGTAGACCCACACTAAATGATGTCGAGCGTTGTCGGAATAGGTTGTCGATCCACGAATTCTTTAACTTGAAAGCTAGCCAAATGTGCAGAGTTCATACTAGTTCTCACAAGATAACAAATGAGCCATACGTTAGTTATCAAAACTGTGACAGCCGATTGAACAACAACAAACTATGATGGCGCTAACAACAGCGAATTGGATAAGGATACTGACAGAAGCAACTTGAATAATAAGGTTAAATATCTAAGCTTAGCTCTTCCGTTAAATGTCCTCTTTCTGTGATTGGTTTTTATTGGGTTCAATACTTGTAAAGCACGATTTGGTATTGCCTACGTAATCACTATTATTATTGTACAAGGGATCGTTAATGTTGGTTTGCTCTTTGCACGGAGTTGCATGTGCTTGATAGAAGAAAGACATGATGAATACTCTTGATGACTGTGAGCTACTAGAAAAAGTTGTCAATATGACTAATGTACATGACTTAATGTTACTGTGTCAATAAAAGTACAATAATTCAGATCTGATTATGCAAAGTCATGTTATGACTGTACTCGTGATTTGTGTAAGCGGCTATACACAGGCGAATAATTTTTTTTTTTTTTTACACGAGTACGTAAACTGACTGTTGGCACAAATAACCGTTAAAATGTGGGACTGGAGTGACTGATAACGAAAATTCCCAATACGGTATTCCCGCATGAAGTTTCGTATAAATTTTACGCGTGGTAAAATGCAAAGTAAACCGCTTCATACGAAGCCCGAGTGAACGCTCCTCAAGCGTCTTGTTAAAAAATACAACCGAAATTGAACAAACAAAATAGAATTTAGGAAATCAGAACAGAAATTGAGTGAACAAAACGGAAATTGGCGAAACAGAACACAAATTGACAAGGTTTCAATTTCTATTCTGTTTTTTCTTCGGATAAACGGTATAGAATTAAGGAAATCAGAACAGAGATTGAGTGAACTATAGGGGAATTTAGAGCATCCCAACAGAAATTGGCGAAACAGAACACAAATTGACGATGTTTCAATTTCTATTCTGTTTTCCCGATAGCCTACGCGTAGCCGCACCCTCCCCATGAAGAAAAAAACGGTTTTTCCTTCGGGGGGAGGGTGCGGCTACACGTAGGCTATTTTTGCGACGAACCGAGTGGAACCTGAGTAAGAGCCCTTAAATTGCCGAATAGAGTACCGTGCCGAGAAGAGTACAATGCATAAATTATGACAAATTATGAAATTCCTGAATCGACGCGATGACAACTTAATGACATGAAGACCGTTGAAACTACCAAAACTTAACAGACCATAGATGACTGCAATAATTGATTGACTCAACCAGAAGCCTGAATAAACTCTATAAAGGACGATTTTTTTTTTCGTTATTCTTTGATTCGTTTTAGTAATATACATTTCATGACTGGTTTTGACGAATATCCAGAAATACCGCGCTGAAATTCTTTGTAAGAAAATTTGATAATACGTTCAGCCGCGGCGTCCGTAGGATGAAATTTAACACGGGATCCAACCAGAGCAAACTTTATTGTCCGTCACACATTCTCTGTTACGCCGCCGTGCTTTGTGCAAAAAAAGATACCCCAATCAGAGTACGTAAAATTTTCATGCAAATTAATTTCAACTTCTTTATAATGATATCGGCAAATGCGAAATGCGGGTACACAGGACCGGGAATATTTATTTTTTCTATTAAACAATTAGATTATGAGCTCGAGATTTCTATCGCGTGATAGTTCCGAGTCAACTATCACGCATAGAAATCGAGAGCAAATAATCTAATTGTTTTAGTATAAATCTAATAGTCGTTCAAAACTTTGTCTTTTCTGGAACAGCCTCGACCAGTAAACTGTCTAGATCTTCTTCACGGACACTTCGAAAACGTGAAGAAGCGGCCGCCATTACGCTACTCACTATCTATCACAGATTAGTATAAATCTACTAGCGTTCTATCACAAATGCCGCGCTCTGATTGGCTACGCTACCCACTATCTATTTAAGAAATAGAAAACATGTACCGTGTTTCTATCGAGTTATAGAAACACGAGTGAAAGTTTGGGAGAACGAGAAATGCTGTGGGAACACGAGCCGCAGGCGAGCGTTTCCACAGCTTTTTCGAGTTCTCCCAAACTTTCACGAGTGTTTCTATAACTCTATAGAAACACGAAGAACATGTTTTCTATTTCTTTTAGAAAACACCGCGAGGAAAAAAAGAAAAGCAACTTGTTAGCTTTGATTATCAAAATGTAAATTCTCTTTGCTCGCGTCATCACTACGTCAACAGCTCGTGCTAGTTCTGTGTTTCTATCGAGTTATAGAAACACGATTTCTAACCAATCAGCGCGCGTACTTTCTTAGGACTGTTTTCTAATCTGTGATAGATTGAGTAGCGTAATGGCGGTCGCTTCTTCACGTTTTCGAAGTGTCCGTGAAGACGATTTAGACAGTTTACTGGTCGATGCTGTTCCAGAAAAGGCAAAGTTTTGAACGACTAGTAGATTTATACTAAAACAATTAGATTATGAGCTCGAGATTTCTATGCGTGATAGTTGACTCGGGCTGTGCACGCGATAGAAATCTCGAGCTCATAATCTAATTGTTTAATAGATAGTGGGTAGCGTAGCCAATCAGAGCGCGGCATTTGTGATACTGAGAATGCTAGTAGATTTATACTAATATATTATAGAATATTATTATTATTATTATTATTATTGTGTTTTTTTAGAATAACAATCAAAACTTTATTGAGCATTTTTCATACAAACTTGAATCTTAGGTGTATGTGGTTAAAAATATTATTATAATTATCACAAGATGTCCAGAAAATCGAAGGTGAAGTGGACGGACCAAATGAACGAGGACCTGCTTGAATGCAAAAGAAAGGCACAGGAGCTAATAACATCCAGCGGAGCCCCAGTTAATGGGAATGGAAGGAAAAAGGGATACATAGAGATTATGAAAAACCTATGGGACGCTAAAGGATATGGAGACCTTGGACTAAAACCTCAAAATTTGAAAAAGACTTGAAAAAATTCAAGAAAGGTCAGTGGACAACACCTCGGGTGACTCGAGGGCGATGTCAGGAATTGATGAATCTATGTTTGACGTCGGAACTCAGTCTGCTTCTAATATTGATCATTCAGACAGCGCAGATTTATTTAATTTGGATTTTCAAGATGCTGGAAGTGATGAATCACGATATGCTAATTCACAAGAAATGGCTAGCGATTTGAATATGACCGGTATCAGTACGGAAATCCCAGGAGGCGCGGAGTTAATGAAGCAGATAGAGCATGAGAACGATCTAGACAATGTGAGTGTACTGGGGTGTCTGCCAGAGCACAATGTTGTTGATAAGCCATCAATGATCACTTGGGGCACGCGGAGTGATGGCAGTTTCATTGTTATACCAACCTCCATCATAACAGATGCTTGCAATGAGATTGTTACATGGTAAAACCGGAAAGGAATTTATTGATCAGGTTACATCGCACATTAATGACTGGAATAGCAACTCTGATCAACAGCACATATCCTTGAAAGCAGCCTTTGTCCTTTTGGCTGTTGCACTTCAAAAGCCAAACCCGAAATCTAAGACAAAAGACCATCAGGATTTCTTATCTAAGTGCCTTGCGCTCTGGAAGGAAGGGGAAATCAGCAAGTTGCTACGCGAAGGTAGAATGCTCCAAGGGCGTATTGGAAAGCTTAAGACATTTGATCAACCGGAAAAATCCAAGATATTTGCTAAGCTTGTGCTCGAAGGACGAATCAATTCAGCGCTGCGTTTCCTTAGCGAAACATCAACAGGGGGCGTGCTGGAGCTAACGGATGACGTCATGGCCCAGTTGAAAGAGAAACATCCAAACCCACAACCAACAACGTTGGGCTCACTTCTCTTCGGGCCAATTAACAATGATATCCCTGAATCAGTGTACTCTGAGATAAATGGTGAGATGATAAGGGAGGCTGCGTTAAGAAAAAAGGGGATCAGGGGGACCATGCGGGGTTGACGCTAATGGTTTTAGAAGAATGATGGCTTGCAAATCGTTTAAACAGTCGTCTACAAAACTATGCGAGGCGATAGCCACAATGACAAGGACTCTATGTACAACTTATATCGACCCTGCAACCATAGAGCCACTGGTGGCAAGCCGATTGATTCCCCTGGACAAAGGTGAAGGTGCAGTGAGGCCTATAGGGGTCGGCGAGGTGATACGAAGTATTATTGGAAAGTGTGTAATGAACGTTTCTAAGGGAGACGTGGTTGAGGCGAGTGGTTCACTCCAGCTATGCCCAGGTCAAAAGTCCGGCAGCGAGGCTGCTATACATGCTATGCATGCCATATTTGAAGCAGAGGACACGGACGCGGTACTGCTCATCGATGCTTCTAACGCATTCAATGCACTTAACAGAGCAATTTCACTGCATAATAACCGGGTTCTCTGCCCTATAATTACAGCATACGCCATCAATACTTACAGGAAGTCGGCACGCTTGTTTATTACCGGCGGCAAAGAGATCATGTCAGCTGAGGGAACAACACAGGGTGACCCACTTGCTATGGCCCTCTACGCCTTAAGTGTGCAGCCGCTGATCACAAGCCTGCAGGCGGCGTCCAGTACTAAACAGTGCCGGTTTGCTGACGATGCCTGTGGAGCTGGCTCTGTACTGGAAATCAAGAAATGGTGGGATGTCCTCAACAGCCTTGGCCCAGTCTTTGGCTATTTTCCCAACCCCAAGAAATGTTGGATTATCTCAAAGCCAGATAAAGAGGCAAGCGTGAAAGAAGTGTTCAAGGACACGGCTGTCAATGTGACGGTAGAGGGACAAAAACATCTGGGTGCGGTGATAGGTTCACGGGAATATCTAGAGGAATACGTTAGCGAGAAGGTGACCGACTGGGTCAGCGAGATTACCAAGCTGGCAGAGTTTGCTCTTTCTCAGCCTCAAGCGTGTTATGTTGCTTACACCTTTGGCCTCAAGCATCGATGGACCTATTTTTTGAGACCTTTGCCTGATATTCAAGAATTATTGGAGCCTTTGGAGAATGCCATATCTAAGGTGCTCATCCCTGCAATTACGGAGCATAGGTGCACTCGGCTGGACAGAGACATTCTAGCACTGCCAGTCCGTCTAGGGTGCTTGGCATGACAAACCCGTGTCTTGACGCAAATCTTGAGCAATCCTCCTCCGTCAAAGTTACCATCCCGCTGGTCCAACAGATCGTGGCTCAATTCCATCAGATGCCGGATGATTCTTTGGTCAAGCCACTACAACAGGCAATGAGGAGTGAGAGAGCAACGGTGCTCCAAGACAGGGCAGAGCATATCAGAGGAGTAGCCCCACAGAAAGTCCAACGGGCACTTGACCTTGCTGCGAAAAAAGGGTCATCTGTTTGGCTGACGGTATTCCCCCTTCGTGAAATGGGTTTCAATCTAAATAAGAGAGAGTTCCGCGATGCAATCAAACTGCGCTATGATTGGCCGGTTGATGATATCCCCTCCACCTGTGTATGCGGTGATGCTTTTACAGTGGACCACGCAATGATATGCAAGAGAGGTGGGTTCGTTAACCAACGTCACAACGAGCTGAGGGACTTAGAAGCTGAACTCCTGAATATGGTTTGTACCGATGTTGAGATTGAGCCTGTCCTGCAAGATATCTCGGATGAACAGCTGGGAGGAGGTTCTAATC
This sequence comes from Ricordea florida, assembly GCA_949710005.1. Lineage (NCBI taxonomy): Eukaryota > Metazoa > Cnidaria > Anthozoa > Corallimorpharia > Ricordeidae > Ricordea > Ricordea florida. The sequence continues at coordinate 23,877,631 of OX453273.1, read as the reverse complement.
GAGCTCCAGATGCGAGATTAGATACTCATGCGCGCGGGTTCTGGGAGAACCAACGATCAGCATTCTTTGACGTGAGGGTTTGTCACCCTAATGCTGATTCGTATAGGGACCTAGAGCTCCAACAGATATACCGCAATCATGAGAACGAGAAGAAGCGCCTTTACGCGAGGAGGGTTTTGGATATCAAACAAGGAACTTTTACACCCCTTATTTTCACGTGAACAGGCGGCATGGGAAACGAGTGCTTGCAATACCATTCCAGACTGGCGCAGCTGATTTCCATCAAGAAAGGAGAACATTATGCTAAAACAATCTCCTGGATAAGAGCAAGGACATCCTTCGCTTTACTAAGATCCGCACTAATCTGCCTAAGAGGTTCAAGAGCTAGAAGGAAAGCCTTTTGTTACTTTAAGAACATTGATATTGACGTTGAAACCCAGGAGGGAGCCATTACGTAAACACTGTTGAAATAGGTTTTAATAGTTTATTTCTTTTACTTTCTTTTACCTTGTATATACCAATTTGTACGGAATATGTTAATTAATGTTATGATGATGATAGTAGTATTAGTACTAGTTGTAGTAACCATGATATCATGACATATATGATATGACGATGATGATAATGATGATAATAACCTTTTGTGCCTTGGATATTTTAATATTGGAATTTTTACCTTGTAATTGACAACTTGTCTGGAATTTTCCTGGAAATTCTCCGGCCTCCGACTCTTTTTAATGATCACAGAACAACTCGGGTTTACAAGGGTCTTCGCTAAAAGGCGGCTCAATCGATATGTAAATTGGCAAGGTTTCTGATTAACAACTTATAGGAAGTGTACTTCCGTTCACACATGTACATATCTCTGTGGTTAAGGATTATATTACTATGTTGCGCAATGAGTGCCCCAGTCCCCGACACACTCCCCCATGTATGTTCCTGGAAGGGACTTACATGTTCACTACTTGGACTGGGCACGAAACGTAAACAAATTTAGAATCGGCGTAACGTATTATAAAACGGAAACTGGTATAAATGTTCGCACTCTGGAAATATGGTAAATAGATAGATAAAATGACCTAGTGTCAATGTTCAAAGTTCTGGCTGCTCAGCAATTTGCTGTATCCGCACAGTGGCTGCAGCTGCGGCGTCTCTAACTGGTCTTGCCTGGTAGTTGAACTCATGGGCAGTAGGGTTGAGTGTTGAGATAGGCTGCGAACATTCCAACTCTAACGGGTATAGATGCTGAATTGGACGCTCAAGGGTTTCTTTGCTTGTTTTCAGACTAGCAGCTCTGGTAATGCCATCTCCCCCCTTGATAAGCTTGGTGACAACTGCCAGTTTCCACTGACTTCGGTTCTTCTTGGCACTAAAGATTATGACGACTTCTCCCACACGTGGGTTGATCGTTTGCTTTCCTCCTACTCTACGATGGCTTTCTCTAAGTCCTCGGACGTATTCGGTGGTCCACCGCTTCCACATAACTTCTTTGCACTTTAGGAGGAACTTGGCTCTTTTCCTCAAATCTTTTTCTGGCAGCTGATGTGGTTGCAGCTCGGGAAGGATGTTTGAGTCAATGTGCAGCATGGCGTTTGGGGTTAATACCGGAAGCTGGATGTCTTCTTCGAGATAGCTCAAGGGACGGTTGTTGAGAGCTATCTCAACGTCCAGGATTACTTCTTCTAGTTCCGCACAACGGAGCGTTCCATTACCGATGGTTTTATAAAAGGCTGCCTTGAAGAGGCCAATCAGACGTTGAAACTGACCTCCCCACCACGGAGCTCGACTCAGATTGAACTGCCATTTAATGGTAAGGCCAACCAGGAGATCGTGAAACCTTTCGTCTTGCTCCACCTTCTTGAGCCATTTTCCTGCTGCTTCAAAAGTGGATCCATTGTCGGAGTAGATCCTCTCCGGTCTCCCTCTTCGAGCAATGAATCGCTTTAAGCTTGCTATGAACTCGGGGGTTTCCATGGACTTAGCAAATCAAGGTGGACGGCTCTGGTTAGGCTGCATGCGTACAAGGCCAGGTATGCCTTGCTCTCGGTCTTGGCTCTAGATGTGTAGCGGATCGGACCAGCGAAGTCAACACCTATTACTTGGAATGGTCTTGATCCCTCCGTTCTGTTTTTCGGTAGATTGCCTGGCGGTGGCGTTTGGTATGCCTTTGCGCGGAATCGTTTACACCCATAGCAGCCACCTCTCAACTTCTTGACGAGGCGTCGTAGTCTGGGAACCCAATATTTCTCACGAACCTTTGCCATGGTGAATCCAACGCCACCGTGTAGAGTGGACAGATGGGCATTGAAGACCAACTTGGCTGTGAAGGGGTGGTCGTCTGGTAGGTATATTGGGTACTCCCCCATTACTCTTCCTCGGCATTCTAGAACTTTCTGTTCGTTGTACTGGAGGTTTAACTGTAGTTGGTCTGCTTCAAAGTTGGGGTTTTGGTGAGCCGATTGTTGAGCTTGTTTGATCCACCACAACTCTTGATGCTGTATTTCTTCAGTGCTGATTGGGCCAGTGATTCTGTTTCTTGCCTGATTTCTGCAGTTGTGGATGAACCGCCACACCCACGCGCCAATTCGCAGAACCCTTGGTAGGGCGTGGTTTTCAAGTACTTGATCTAAGGCGTCGTGTTTGGGAATGCTAATGGATAGAATTTCTCGTTTCACTTTGGCTTCGGCCATGGTTTCAGCTGTAGGTTCTAGTATAATGTCAGGTGGCCAACTTGATGAATCATTGAGCCAGATTGGACCGTGTTTCCAGAGCTCGTTGTTCACTACGTCTCCTCCTCGACTCCCCAAATCGGCTGGATTGTCTTCAGTTGGGACATGATGCCACTTGACGTGATTGTGTTGCTGGATCTTGTGCACTCGGTTTGAGACGAATTGCCGGTACTCCCCTTGACCCTTGATCCAGTAAAGTGCTACGGTTGAGTACAGCCAGCAATGAGCTTCGTGTGGCAGGAAGTTTAAGGCTGCTTGCACATTTGAAGGACGAGACTCGATATCGGTTGGTGATAAGGAACAAGTGCACGCGGTACTATCAGATTCTGAGTCAATGCGCCGCACCAGGCTTTCCAGCGTTTCAGTAACGGCCCTGGGAGTTGGGTGTCCCACGGAATATTTCGTCACAGATGTCGCGATATAGCTGTTTACCGACAAGCGTCACTGGTGACGCGAGTCCTAGAGGGTCGTAGATCTTCGCAAGGTGGGACAGCACGCCTCGCTTAGTTGTCTCGGTCTGAGTGGTTTGTAGAATAACGCTCACCGTGTCCTTTTCTCCGTCCCAAGGGAGACCTAATAGCTCTCCTTCACAGGGCTTGGCTCCTCCTAGTTGTTGTTTGGCGTACGTCAATTCTTCACATGATGAACCACTGACTGCTTCCAGCTCCGGCAGGTTTGAATGCCATTTGTGGATAGTAAATGAGGCGTCTTCGAACACTTCTGTGGTAATGACTTTCTTTTCTGCTGTAACTTTGACGTTCTCGCCACCATTCAGTAGGTCATCAACGTACAGGCCATCACGGATCTCCTTTATTAGCTCAGGATATTGCTTTTCCCATACGTTGAGATGTTGGTGAATTACTCCACCGAGGAGAAAAGGCGAGCACGTCATTCCGAAAAGAGCTCGGGTGAAACGTAGAATTGAAGTCTTGCTGCTGTTTGGAGGTCTCCAATGAAAGCGTAGAGCATCTCTCTCTTCTTCCTTTATTCGGACTTGAAGAAAGGCCTTCTTAAGGTCGCCAGTAAGCAGTACTGGGTAGAATCTTGACCTCACGAGGATATCCCATAGATGGTTTTGAAGAGGGGGGCCTGGGTGTAGGCAGTCGTTCAAGGATGGCTGATTCTCTCTCTCTCTTGCAGAAGCATCATATACGATTCGGAGTTTGGTACTTTCGGCATTTTCTCTGGTTACCCCTTTGTGTGGAATATAGAACTCTTTACCAGATGCGATCTCTGAAGCTGGCTCAACAACTCCTTCTTGTAGTTGCTCCCGGATTATGCTGTCGTACTCTTCGTACTGGCCAGTTCGTTCCAGTTTCCGGATTAGTTGCTCCAATCTTCTCTTACTTCCAGCTTCGTTCGTCGGAAGCGTGGGGTGATTCGGTTTCCATGGCAACTTAGTTTCGTACCAACCGGCTGGGCTTCGTTCGAGCTGCTCTTTGAATTCGTCATAGACTTCAACTTGATCATCTTTATGAGTGTCAGCATTGCCAAGCACATCCAGGGAACACAGCTGTACATAATCCGCCAAGGCTAATTGAGTTAGCAGCACGGGACTTCCGACATCCTCTCTTCCCGGTGACATTAGGGTCCATCCAAGGCGAGTCTTCTCAGCCACAGGTTGGCCCGGGTTTCCTACTCTTTGCGCCGTACTTGTTTTAATTGTGGCATACTCGCTTGCTCCTAGGACTACATGTATAGGAATCTGAGGCCTTGTGTCGTTGTCTTCAATCTTAACTCCTTTGAGGTGACTGTATTTGCTTAGCAGAGTCGCATAATTAGGGTTTTCAAGTGTTAGCAGCTGTGGCTTATGAACCTTCGTCAGTTCAATGTTCATGTCAAAAGTTCCATCTACTGCTCCAAGGGTCGCTGAATAAATCTCTACCTTGGTGGTGGATGACCCAAGCATCATGTCAATTCTTTTGGTTAATGTTTCTTTAGGCCTTTTGTTGAGAAGATTGATAAGCTTTGCCGAGGCGTACGAGCTTCCGGCACCAGTGTCGAGTAAAGCATGCGTCTTCACTCCGTCAATTTCCACAAGAACAATAGGATAGACGACTTCTTTATTTTCTGGTTGGTGAGCCGTCAAAACTTCTTCGGTTTTCACTTCCTTTGGTACCCCGCAGATAGTCGTATGATGACGTTTACCACAATGTTGACACGTCGCTGCACTTTTACATTCCGACGATTTGTGGGGACCAGTGCAATTAAAACAGAGCTTTTTTGAGGCCAGGATGTCCTTGCGTCCCGTCGATGAGGTAACTTTTCCACATTCAGACGGTTTATGATCTTCTGCTTGGCAGTAAACACACTTTCGTGCCCTTTTTTGTTGTGTTTGAAGCATGCGGTCTCTTTTCCGGAATGGGTGTGAATCTTCCGTTTTGAAGTTGTCAATCGGGTTTCGACGTGTCCATTGTCGTAGGGCTTCGGTGAATTTGACGAAATCCCAGGTTTCCCAGTCTGGATCATTTCGCACGATGTCTCCTCTGATAATGGGCAGTTTCTCGATCGTTAAGGACACCATCCCATTTACCTCATGGAGCGATTTTAGCGTTTCTAAGGACTGCACGCTGTAGGACAGTTTATCGTAAAATTCATGAATTCGTCTTGGGTTTCCGGTCGGCGTGTATGGCAACTCAAGAATGTCCTTTACGTATGCCTTGACTATTTCGCTTTCTTTTCCAAATCTGTCTTTAAGGATCGATATGGCTCTGGTGTATCCTTCTGCTGAGTGAGGCAACGCTTCGATCGTTTTCCTGACTTTGGCGTCCAGTAGTTCTCTTAGGTATGCGAATTTGGTGACGGGCGGCACGTTAGATTTGTCAATAGTCTCAGAATATTGACCCCAAAATCTCGGCCAGTCAGCGTAGGTACCATTAAACTTGGAAATGACGAGCTTCGGTAGTTTTGCCTCGCTGGCAGCGGTTACTCCGGGCGACTTTACTTGAGCCTTGGTTTGAAGATCATCTTGCAACTTTAACTTCGTCTCATGAAGTTTTATTTCAAACTGCAATTTCTCTTCGCGTTCTTGCTTTTCTGCCTCCAGTTTTCGTCTATTTAACCATTCTTCAAGATTTTCGATATGAACATCCGCAGCTTCTATTTTTGCGTCGATTTTATCGTTCCACGTGCTTATGTCTTCATCGCTGATATTAGCGTCTATCTTCAATCCTTCTACCGTTCTTCGCGCTTTGTCGACTTCGGTTACCAATTCCTTTAGATTTGACAATTGTCTCTCTACGGCAGATCCTTTGCCACCTTTTAAGACTTCGTTGGCTTTTACTTGAGCTCGTTCTAGTTGTTTTAGTTTAGTCGTTTTAGGTTCGGCCTTTTCCATGGTTTCGAGGTTTAGGCGTCGGCTTCGTTGTTTGTTCGACTTCAAAGTATAAGGCGAATTGAGGACGTTAAAATATACTCACAACAGTCCTGGCGGGGTCGCCACGTTTCCTGGAAATTCTCCGGCCGCGGGAGACAGTATCCAAGAGAGATCACAGTAGACTTTATACTCTTTTTAATGATCACAGAATAACTCGGGTTTACAAGGGTCTTCGCTAAAAGGCGGCTCAATCGATATGTAAATTGGCAAGGTTTCTGATTAACAACTTAAGGATTATATTACTATGTTGCGCAATGAGTGCCCCAGTCCCCGACAGAATATGTTAATAAAGAATTATTGTTAAAAAAATTATAATTATTATTATTATTATTATTATTATCATTATTTTAGAGACTCATGCGCGTGCCGAGTACATTACGGTCATTTCGAGTGGAGAGGAAAAATGTAACATGTATGTCACTTATAATTTACTAGTGCGCCGAAGAGTCTGAAAAGTACGTAATTAAGAAAGCACTAACATTTTTCTAGTCTCATCTGTATAAAAAATAAAGGTTGTTTTCTTGAACGTCTATCAATGCCAAATATAAAAACTATATATTAATTCAATGAGAACAACCCTACGTAATCTTTCACACTCTGATTAACGATAGAATAAAATTAACGTGCATGCGAAATGTAGTAAATGATTGAGAATGTGTCAGTTAACTTTTCATAATAAATATTTACCTTCTAAGCAACTTTTCTGCTACCTGCCGAATTCTCTGCACAATAGATGAAATTAAAAATGCACTCTGTTAACCCCTGTTAACCTGCTGCGTAAACATTAGATTACAAGCGTAAAAAACGCAGTAAATCACCTTTCTATCCATCTAAGAAAAACAATACGCTGTTTGCCCCAAACTTAAAAATGCTGTAACTTAACTGACGTTTCCTACCATAATCTAAGGGAAACTGTACGCCGTGTATCCATAACCTGATGCGTGCAGAATAGAGTGCGAGATGGAAAATGCTGTAATTTAACTTTTCCTCCCCTGATCTCAAGGAAACCTGTACGTTGTTTTCTTCTAACCGGTTGCGTGCCGAATGGAGTACGAGAAGGAAAATGGTGTAATTTAACTATTCCTACCCTGATCTAAGGAAAACTGTGCGCTCTTTACCGCTAACCTGTTGCGTGCTGAGTAGAGCACGAGATGGAGAATGCTTGAACTTAGCTTTTCCTACCATTATCTAAGGAACACTGTACGCTGTTTACACCTAATTACCACTTGCGTGCCGAATAGAGTACGAGATGGAAAATGCTATAACTTAATTTTTCCTAACATTATCTAAGGAACACTGTATGCTATGTACCCATAACATCTTGGGTGCCAAATAGAGTACGAGATGGTAAATGTTAAAAGTTAACTTTTTTTACCATTATCTAAGGAAAGGTGTACGCTGTTTAACCATGGAAAATACTGTAATTTAACTTTTCCTACCCTGATGTAAGGAAAACTGTGTGCGCTGTTTACCCCTAACCACTTGCGTGCCGAATAGAGTACGAGATGGAAAATGCTGTAATTTAACTTTTCCCACCATGATCTAAGGAAAATTGAACGCTGTTTACCCCTAACATCCTGCGTGCCGAATAGAGTACGACATGGAAAATGCCTTAATTTAACTTTTCCTACCCTGATCTAAGGAAAAGTGAACGCTGTTTACCCCTAGCCACTTGGGATCATTATCAGTAGCTGGGAAATGAGTGTTATATAAAAACAGTGATGAAAAATACCAAAAACACCCTTATGTAATTCAGTTCATTTATATGACGTAGTATCGCTGATGACAGGGATCATTATCAGTAGCTGGGAAATGGTTGTTATATAAAAACAGCAATGACAAATAGGAAAGAGACCCTTATGTAATTCAGTTCATTTATATAACGTAGTATCGCTGATGACAGCTGCTTATACGAGTTAAGATGAAAAGGTCAGGATTTAAGACTCGTTAAAAAGCCAGCGTTTTAAGTCTGGTTAAACAGCCATCTTTTTAAGACTGCTTAAAAAGCCAGCTTCTTAACCCTGAATGTAGTAAAACAGAAAAATGACCCTGAATCTGGCCTGTAGATCAGGTGTTATCAACCTGTCAAATACTGTCCATGCATTGCTTCAGTTTTCCATTTCTTGAGAAAAATGAAAATTTGAAATGAATGTAGAATTAGTTATTGAATGGGGTTGTTCAGAGTCACCTCTTCAAATGTATGGTTCAAGAATGGCACCAGTGAAGCATCATCGTCAGTGCTTGAAGCTAGAAGAATGCTTTCACATCTTGAAACATCATTTGTTCTTGCGTCGAAGCTAGAAGTTCCTACAGGTCAAAGAGCACAATATGTGTATATTAGTATAAATACTCAGGTGATTATACAAAATCGTGCGCTCTCATTGGTTCGCTATCTCGGATTATCAGCCAATAATCACCTCGACGAACAAAATGGCTGCCAGTCGTTGCGCGCGCTTTTGATGAAATAAAAATTTTTCGTGTTGTGCAATGCTTTTTCTTTTCTTTTTTTGAAATAATCACCTGTGTATTTATACTAAAACAATTATTCGCCTCAGGCTCAGAGACTGTCGGTGAATATTCACCGATAATCACTTCGCCTTCTGCGAATAATAGTTAATTATTTAGACCATGCCATATATGTCACATAAATGCAATCAGCTAAATTAGTTGAATATTTGTCATTTGTAAAAATCTACTTGCGGATTAATGCAAATGCTGCAATCTGATTGGCTGAGGTACTGCAGACTACTAACTACCAGACAAGATGTGGTTGAAGATCACTTTCAAAGTGGCGATGTATGGGTGCTATTAGTGAAGTTTCGCAGGAAGAGTTAAGATTTTGGTGTTTTTCACTGGCACATGATTTGTTTATTATTATTTTTACCAAAATAATTAGATTATTCTTTCTCGATTTCTATTTCTATCCATAGAAATTTTGAGCTCATAATCTTATTGTTAATTATTCCACCCAACCATTTCTCAACCTGCACTGGACTCATGTTTGCATTAATCGTATGGGCAAGCTCTGTATTCACTTTGGCATGGAAAATCATTGTCATGTCGTGCCTTCAAGGGGTTTTCCATGATATATCCCACCTGTGACTTCCATTTTCTTGATACACAAACTCCTAAAGGCTTGGATCATGTGTATTTTGTGCACCCCTCGACCGACATATCGATCGACATATCGACCGACACTCGACCGATGTATCGGTCGACATATCGACCGACACTCGACCGATGTATCGCCCGACTCTCGACCGACACTCGACCAGGATATGTCGACCGATACATCGGTCTGATTGTCGGCCGAGATGTCGATCGATAGGCCACCGACATTCCGCCGATACTTAGCTGATACTTAGATACTGGTGACTGTAGCCTGCGTCGCACACGTAATTTAACCTAGGTTAGTAACGTCTGCTGAGCATCGCAGATATCCCTGTTCTACGTCCCGCTTCTCAAAGGCTTCTTTGTATATATAAACCCATCGTAGTCAATGGAATAAAACCGAACCAAAAATCAATCGAACTCAATCGAACCCGATTGGTCGGATTGTTCTTCGATTGGTTCGGTAATCGAACAGTATCGAAGTGAAACTTTTCGGAGTCAATCGATGCGATTACTTCGATTTTGTTTGGCAGAAAGACAAAACGCATCCAGTTTAAAATGAATCGGATATATCTCCCTCCAGCATGTCTTTGAAGCAGTTTGACAACAGAAATTTTGCAATTAACCCGGAATTAACTTAAATCTTTATTGTTGAAGTGATTTAAAATCGCTAAATCCACGATTAACACTGGGAAACATGCAAGCACAGGCACTACTTCGTGTCCTAGTTGGTCGCGGCCATAGTCTGTTACCTTTAGAGCTGGATCTCCCCTTTTCTTCTTAATAATAAACTTTTCACCGACACTGACGGCGAACGCGGGCACTACTGGTAGTCTTTAACTATCGTTTCCATAATTGTTCACGTTTTCCGCACTAATTTATTCCTAAATAATTTCGCATAATTAATCCCTATTCAGTTGGCTTTTTCCTTTTTTTTTCTTATTTCTAAGACAACGTTATTGCAATTAGGTGTATGGCTCGCACTGCCTTACAGAAAGGGTGTATTCATTTGCAAAATACGGGTTTACCTGTCGCACTTGCCTGTTGGAGTTTTTGGTTGGTTTTACGCTTTAAAAAAAATGAAAAATTCCAATAGGCAACTGCGACAGCTAAACGCGTACCTTGAAAATGATTCAGCCTTTGGAATTCTTTTTTAAAGAGGATATTGTTCAGCAATGTCTTGTAGAAGTCGTTTAAAGCATCCGTTTGGGTGAGTATCACCATACCATCTTCTCCACATGAATTCTTGCAGGTACTCCAACAAAAAGTTAGGGTTGCTGTTACCCTTCATAACTTTGAATTTGTTTTTCGCGGCGCTCAAGTTACTTTCGGCATGCTGTTGTTGCTTATGTCAGAGTGGGTATGCCTGAAAACATAATAAGGGTGCTTATGATTGACATAATAATAATGATCGAGCAATTTCTTATGATTATGATGATGGCATTGCTTATGATTATATCGCTCTCGGTTGTAGTGGGAACGTGAAAGCATAAGTGACATAATCATAACAATTAAGGCCTATTGTACTCCGGCCAATGAAAATCTAGTTCCAGTGCTTCGTGTCATAGAGTTTTCAAGATGGCGTCATTTGAAATAAGACTGGCAAGTGCGGTGGAAAATTTACCCATATTATACAACAAATCGATGAAAGACTTTAAAGACAGAAACAAAAAAATAAGAATGCTTAGAATCAAGTGGCAAGATATGCAGAGTGATGTATAGATGCTCAGGCGGTCCAACAAGTTATCGGAGCTTTGTTCTTTGTTTGGAGACATTCTTATAAATTTAAAGTCCCACTCTTGATCTCCGAGCCGAAGTTCCTGAATAAGAGATAACATTCTAACCTTTGCCGTTCTCTGAATATCGGTCTTACCCCAAAAAGGCCTTTGTATTGTCTCTTCTTTCTCGAGCAACATTGCCGTAAATCAAGAAGTAAGAGAATTAGTATGCAGTGCAAGATGACGATCCGTTATCGAAGAAATTCCCCATTTGATGCTGCTAATGACAGCAGACCTATCATTAGTGCGATCAATAGGAATGCTTGTATGGCAGCCATTTTTAAAGCCCGTTACGCAAAATAAACAAGTGTAAAGCTGCTGTATGACACGACTTGAGGAACACGTTCCCACTAGATCATAAGAAGCATACATTTATGATTGTGACTATGATTATGATTATGATCCTTATATCGTTAGTGGGAACCAAGCCTTACTCGTCGTCCAGATTGGAGGCATCATCACTTTTAAGACTTTGATACCCATTTCTTTCCACTCGAGCATTCTTGAACACCTTTCCTGTTCGTTCGCAAGATATTCAAAAGTGTATTTTGATCAAAGATGGAGCGAAAACCCGCCTTGACAACCTTAGCGTCGGGCTCGACTCAACAGATGCCATTTTGTAAACATGTGCTGCCGCTTTGTATCATCCCCTCCCCCCACATATGTGCACATAAAACAATTGCACGAATTTGTGGACAAAACCAAACCTAGTAGGGAAGACAGGGGTAAGCCTGTTTAATTCACATTTAATGTAGACTTAATGCATAAATTAATTGTCTAACGGGAATGGAGTGAAATCCATCCATCCCTATACCTCATGGTATGACGTACATACCATGAGGTAAAAAGGACAATTATCACACCTTCTTGAATATACCCAACCAAGAAGTACAAGTTAGAGTACATGTGGAAAACAAGTGTAGCCGTTTAGTGGAATAATTTAACAATAAGTACGACAGGGCAAGGCTGAAACCCGGCCAGTCCCGTTTCACACCGTAAAAATCATAGGGACTACCCCAGTAAAGGCCATATCCCACGACAGGTATGGCGGTGTGGAAAAAGTTGCTTAAACGTGAACTTGCGTTTTTTGATTTTTTTTTTTTTTTTATCTTGGTTGTTTTGACAAATGCTTGCCTAACTCTCCCAAAGTTTTGCAGTAAAAAAAGCATTAGTGCGATGCATGGGCAAATTCAAGACTTGCTTGTCTTTCATCAGTTCTATTCCAACACCCTGTTATCCTTCATCATCCTTATCCTCTTTCCTGTCAACTGTATTTTGTGTATTTGGCAGTATTGCACTTGGGTGTCTTGCTTGACAACGGCTGAATGATCCGAACATAAAGCCTTCAGAAATTTTAAGGTTGACCAAGAAAGGATGAAATACGGATAACTTATACATCTGACACTGACACTGTTAAGATATTTTGTAAAGGCTTACATGATTCACTACCTCTCGGGATATTTTGTCAAGGCTTACATGATTCACTACCCGGCAGTAGGTAGTGAAGGCAGTCAAAGTTTTTGACTTACATTAAAGGCCGACAGTCGACCGATATACCACCGACAGTCGACCGATATTCTACCGACAGTCAATGGTCAACCTATCGACCGACTATCGACCGACACTCGGCCGATACATCGGTCGGCATATCGGCCGATATCTCGGCCGATATATCGGTCGAAATATCGGCCGATATACAGTATCTCGGCCGATACATCGGCCGAGTGTCGGTCGATATGCCGACTGATGTATCGGCCGAGTGTCGGTCGATATGCCGACCGATACATCGGTCGAGTGTCGGTCGATATGTCGACCGATACATCGGGTCGAGGGGTGCACAAAATACACATGATCCAAAGGCTTGATACATTAACTGGTGTAGCGTGTATATGTGTTGGTCTCTTGTTAATACGGCAAACCGGCAATGACCAAGATGCTTTTGGTTGCTCTCCAGTGCATAGGGTGAAAGGTGCCTTGGTGTGAGAACATAATTTAGTTCAAACTGTTTGCCTCAGAAAAATGAACTTAACCATTTCCAAAAACTTGTCCAGCTAGCAAAAGACCTGAGGGTTACATTGACCTACCATCTAGTCCATTTGGAAGCCATTAAGTCTTGTTCAACTGTCCCGGCTATGGTTCAAAATATAAAAAGAATGTAAGAACATCCTCGTTAGTGTTTTCTTCAGAATATAATAACAAAGGAAAAAAGTTAAACGTTGTTACAAATATAATTCAGCTGGTGATGGAAAAGGTTTTGGTATGTGCTCAATTGAATGTTGTTTGTCAGTTGACCCACTATAGCTACTTTTTGAAAGGGACACATGTGTACATGGTGACAAAAAAGGGGTTTGATACACTATAACAATGTTTAGTAACTGGCTGCCAATTTACCCCTGATTCCATCTCCATAGAACAGTGTGCCATAGAATCCTGAAAAAATATCCAGGTTGTTAGTCTGATGCTTTAAATCTTTCAATACACCATTGTAGAAACACTAAAAAATATTGACATTAAAACAAATCAAATAAATTTGAGCCGATAAACTTGATTCATTAAATTTTGTTTTTGTCCTGAAGATGCTCAAAATAAGTAAACTCAGCCTAACAGGCTCAGATTGTAAGGTAAATAATGAGTGGTCAAATTCTCTGGTTGAGGTTCCATAATTATCAGTTCAAGTAAGGACACTCTAATTTGGCAAAACTTGTTCTGAAGTGGTCAATACTAAATTTGATGTACAGTGTAGTAGTTTGGTGCACTTGGCCTTGGCAAAAATGTTAATGCTATTTACAAACACATCATTTCAGCACAACAACTGTTGCGCAAGTTATAAGCTATGTTTTTACCTACACTACACTATATGGCCATGTATGATTTTACTTTTACCTATACTTTGTGTCACTATGTTGACTGTTCGTGTGGTTGTTGATGTTCTTGTGGCAGGATTTAATCTTCTTCTCTGTCTTAATATTATCACTTGCAAAAAAAAAACAACAACAACAAATTGAAATTACTGTTACTAAATAGATTATTTCTTGGAATTTGAAATCATGTTTCACTGAACAGCTGTTCATGGTGAAACAATGCATAGAAAGATTAATACATTGTACTGAGACAACTGCTCAATTAATTCCATAATTATCAACTTAGTATCTAAGAAGTTAAATTTTACTAAGTGACATTTGAGGGATGGCAAAAAGGCAAAACGGCCTTTCAGTATACTTGATGTACTCTACATGTATAATACTTCAGGAATTATAAATTATTTGTCTTACCTTGAGGAGATGGATCAACAACAATGATATCGTCAAATGGACTTTGTAACACTCACTCATCCCCGGTGACTGGTTGACCATGGTACCATGGTTTTTCATTGTCAACCATGGTTAACCATGGTTGACAATGATGATGACCATGGTGTCTGACCATGATCATATTTTAGCCACTGACCATGGTTCACAGTCAACCATGGTCAGACCAAAAAACATTCAATTAATCTAAAGAATCGGATTATATTTTAACAGGTCTGACATGTTTGAGATAAAATAAAAGTTAAATTCTAGTAATTAATGATAAATTAATTCACCAAAATAAAAAATTAGTAATGACTGCTGACCATGGAATACCATGGAAAACCATGTCCAATCTACTTGGCACTCATTGCAGACTCTGAGTCAGAAATTCTGAGTGACCAGGAATTTTCAAAACATTCATATAATTTTAGTTGGTTTGATATTGCATTTGAAACATTAAAATTGTCAAAAAGAATATATTAAGAATCACTTTTTTGCCAACCATGGAATACCATGTCAGACCATGTAACTGTCACACTTAAAAAAATTTATCACAATTAGATAATCCCAGATGAAGTATTCTGCCCTTAGCTTTCTTAAGTTATAAATGGCAACAACAGCACCACATAATAAAAATCTTACTTTTCAATTTTAGTAAATTTAATACAACTGTGGAGGAAGACAATTTGCAATCACAATTTACTGCAAATTATGAATATTTACCTAAGGTGACTGTACAACATTAAGTTATTATAATATCTTCTTGCTTAAAATAAAATACCTAATTGAAATTCCCTCCCTTCCTTGTAAGAGCAACACAGCAAATTCTCTTTTTCATGCGTCTGTATTCTTTTGCATAGAGTTTCTCTTGCCCCTTTATTTAGTGCTAAATACAAAGTTGAGATATATCCTCCTCACCTGTTTGTTTGATTAGCTCTAATTCATCCCTGAGTTAAATCAAGCAAATTTACAACTTCCCAAAAAAATAATTAAATATTCCTAGGGAAAAAAAGCTTGCCTGCTGACTCTTGATGTGTAACTTTGTAAAAGGATAAACAGAAATGGACCTAATTATGATAATACATGTTCATCAGGAGCAAACATTGTTGAATCTGCAGTGTTTTCATAATGTAACAGACCTGTTTGGTTTATTGAAGAATTTGACTGTCTAAGCGTCTTTTTCCCATACAGTGCAGGCTTTTTCATGTGTATTGCTGTAGTCTGCGTCAGCTGAGGCTGGAGTTTGTAATCTCCAACACGTCGATCGCTAAAGAAATACAGGCACCGCGCGAGTCGAAGCTGATATTGTAAGCAGGTCTTTTCTACTCACTTCATTATCTTGGGAGACCAACAGAGCACTTTAAGAACCCCGTCTTTTCATAATTCCCATGAATTGAAGAATTATTTTGACTAGGATGGTCCCTTCTGAATCAAGAGCTAATATCCACTCACGGCCACACGTCCGCCATAAGACTGCTGTCAAGGCCCTGGAACGAGACGCATGCCTGCTAAACCAATCAGAACTTGTAAGTTCTCATGTGACTTCCAGTTCTACGGCAAGCTCAAGCGGTTGAATTTGAAAATTGCGATTTGGTAAAATCATGGTTGACCATGAAATACCATGGTCTGCTGCACAATCAGACTGTGGCTGACCATGGTCTACCATGGTTTGGTAGGTTTCATTGCCGTGGTTAACCATGGTCAGTCATGTTTTCCAGTCATGTTCATACATGGTAAAACATGGTCAGTAAGCCATATTGACAACCAATGTTGACCATGGTCAACTTTGTGCCATTTAACGTTCATGGTTGACCATGGTCAAACCATGGTTTAACCATTGCCAGAACATGGTTGACCATGGTTGCAAACCATGGACTACCATGGTAGAACCATGAATGACAATGGTCTATCCATGGTCTTGAAACCGGGCTCTTCATTATCTGTGAGATAAACACATGAATGTTTTGTTTCGTCTCTTATAAAATTCCAACAAGGAAATTTGACAAACATCAGAAAGAAGGTGTTAAATTGCAGAATGTTATTATGAGTCAGCTCAGTCCAATCCAAGTTGAGTTAAAAAGATCGTGACCTAACATAGTAATTTTGTACCTGCTATAGGCAATTAACTTTGCTTACCAGCATTATCACTAGAACAAATGCTCAGCTGTGCTGATCCTGATCAATGGTAATAATTTAAAACATAACAATAGCAATTAATTTACTATAAACTATAATAGACCTCCACTAATTCCTAACAACAATGTAGGCAAGACATAACCAGTAAGTGTTCTCTTATGATACGCTTTAAGGTGTTTATTGAGCAAGTATTTGACTGCATTTGTTACTGAAAAAAAAAGAAATTTTATGCGCAGCCGTCAGCTAGGGCAACACTTTCCTCAACTAATTGATCATTTGTATAATAATGCATTATGCCCAGGAAATTAAAGAAATATTTATATTATTTATATCTTTTTTGTCATGTACTGGCATCCTCTTACAATTTCTGACACTACTGGATGGTCCACCATGATATCTACCTTTATATTAATGTGTTTGAGTGAAAATGCTACCAGTTGAATTAGTTTGTTTTGTGTTTTTTCATTTCAAGTACTGTACTCAAAAAAAGGAGCGGTGACAGCATACAAACTCACCATCTATGTTGCTCCTTTGTGCTGGTGTAGTCAGGAATCTTCTAGTTTCACCTTGAAAAAATTGTTAAGGTATTTTTCAATGAAACGTTTTTAGTAAAAATAACAAAAGCACATTTCCTTTTATACAGTCCTCAACACTTGATTTCATAGTTCTTGTTATGCACCGGTCACTTCACCTTCACCTATCCCCTAGCGCCAAGTTGACGCATAGGGTCTCAATACACTGCAGGTCACAGTTATGCTAAAAAGAGGACTGCAAACTGTCATACTTACGCCCAATTTTCTTGGCAATGAAATGAGTTCTGTGCTGCTGGATTTGGTTCTGGTGAAGACATGACAATGACTTTATTATTGAGACTGTGAGGGTGCAGGTGATGCTTGGGTAGACAGCAGGGTACCAACTGACAATGGAGCCGATGCTGAAGTAGTGGTTGATGATGGAAGAATTTGTGAGGTAGTGGTTGATGATGTAGTAGATGAAGTAGTGGATGATGATGGACAAGTTAATGAGGTAGTGCGTGGTTGATGATGGACAAGTTAATGAGGCACTGGTTGATGATGGAATTGACGAAGCAGTGGCTAATAATGGTGAAGTTAGCAAGTGAGTGGACAATGATGATGAGTCAAGAGCATCAGATAAATGCCCGTTGTCAGCAGTTGGGTTGGAAGAAGAAGTACCTGTATAGTAAAAATGTGAGGAAAAAATTCATGTTACACTACTTCTTCACGTTATTGCTGAAAGGGGCTGTGCCATGGTAATTCTTACAATTTTCTCAAAAAGAGATAAGAACATGAGCATAATTTATCTATAAAATTATTTTGTCAGTTATCCCTTATCCCTAAAAGCCCTAACTGGGTCTCTGAATTCGAGACTTTGCGAGTGGGCATCTAGTTTTTTATCTATGAAGCCGAACCGGCCTTGCCCTAGGATACCATATTGTGGGATTCGAGAAATTAAATCTTTTTGTTGAAAGACTATTTGCCACATCTGAAAATACTGAGTCAGTTGTCAATGAATTGTCAGTTGTGAGAATTGTTCGTGTATTTTCCCACAAAGTTTAAAAGTTCGGTAAAGAGCAATGTGTATTTTCTAAAAATTAGTACCTGGCCAGGTATCTGGTTGATTAACCCCTGAGTCGATTAGCCCCCAGTCGATTAGCCCCCAGTCGATTAGCCCGGCCCACTAAGTCGATTAGCCCCCAAGCAAAAGTGGATCAGCCCCCAACGAAAATCTGTTTTCAACTGACTAGATTACACTTCTTCAGGTTTCTCGTTGCTTTACTAATGCTTCGAATTTAAATCAATAACTTTAAGATCGTTTGTTCGTGCGTTCGCCGTTGAGGGTGACCGCGCGAGGTTTCCTGTCTTTAATCTTTATTTTTTCAAAATAATAAGCTCATGTTGATAATTGAAAGGGGGAAAAGTTAATAATTAGAAATCTAATATCAAAAATATCGAACAACATTTGCTTAATCAGCATGACACGAGCATGGGACAAAGGAAAAATTCTGAGTCCCCGCCCGGTGTTCGGGAGGTCATGGGTTCGATTCCTGTCGGGGACTCAGAATTTTTTCCTTTGTCCCATGCTCGTGTCATGTTGATTAATTCACCTTCACGTTTCATTACCGAGCTTAAAAAATTCACCATCTTCATTAACTTATCACAAAAGATAAGTTATTTGACGGCTAAACGACTTTTAGTTTGGGAGCTAATCGACTTAGTGGGGGCTAATCGATCTATAACCCCGGGCCAATGTCATCTAACAGTGGTGTATTAGTCCAAATTTAAAACTCTGCTCAATGAAATAAAGAAACTACGGTGGAAAGTGGCGCATCCGGTGCATCAATACAATACATCAAGACTCAAGTACAAGGTTCGGACGGTCAGACGGTGGATAGGAGCAGACATGTTAGGGAAGGTACGTTTTTTATTGGGGGGGGGGGGGAGGGCTGGGGCCTCAGAGGGGAGGGTCATCAGTGAAAGTGAGCACCAAAAGGGGAGGGCCATACCTCATGTGACCTATTGAAGGGAGGGTCATCTTTTCCAGAATTTTCTAATGAGAATTTTTGTGACGTTGCTTTCCATTTTTCTTACAGATTAAGTTTTTCTTTTCACCTACTTTGATTTAATTTCGTATTTTATTATGGGTACTAGGTTTAATGCGTTTCTAAATGTATATTATGCCATGGCACAAAGTTTTCTCGGAGGCCTCGTGTCCTTTTTCGTCCGTAACGAGAAGTGCTTGAAACAGTATCGTTTCTTCAGCGTCTTGCTGTTGGCTATCTACTGCCTGATCTCCTGAGTCGTTTGGTTCTGACGAGGTAATGGTAGATCCAACAATGCGCTCTACCCTGTCACTGTCACTGTCAGACTCTGAATTTGAGTCAGAGGCTGGCTGAATGTCGTTCTGACTGTCCTGCACAATAGAAGTCAAAATCTTACTGCCAACATGTGCGTTCACCACCTTCACTTTCTCATCTTTCTTTGATGTTTGGCTTCATAGGTAAGTTTTTAATGATGCTTCAATCGTGTGCGAGAAGTTTCCTTTTCCTACAGAGGCCTGTCTGCCTTAAACAGAATTTGTAAATGTTGGAACTATTTGTTTTTGAGAGGCAGATTTCGCATGCTAAACAAATAAACATTACCTGTTAAAATAACTAACAATGACTAACTAAGCAATGTCGGCTAGTCGAAGAAAGAAGCGCGTGTATTTTCCCTTAGATATTTTATGTTTAAAACTTTCATAATAGTCAAGGTTTATACTTCCATATTCAAACTTCAGCTATAAGACGTAAATATCCCACAATGATTGTTCGCTTTTTCCTTGTTTCAGCGCGTACACATTCAATATCGAGATATATTTGTATTCAAACACTGCGTTCACAAGCAACACGTTCTGAGGTTTCTACAGCATGGAACATACCATGTAGTAGTGAGGGGAGGGTTGCATTTTTGTCAGTCACCTAAAGGTGGGGGGCAGGAGTTTTTTTGTTAAAACGCGAGGGAGGGCCAACGCTTTTTTGGAAAAAAATACCAAAATTCCCCAGCCCTCCCCCCAAGTAACAACGTACCTTCCCTTACCTACCTCGCTTCCAATATAGAAATATTTTTTTCTTGGCATCTCCGCCAAACTTCTGCATTATTAAATGGCCGTCGGGAACATCACGGTGAACCACGCTCATTGAATGCTCCCCTCCTACCGGCATTGATAATTGAAACACTGAGAGACGTTACAAATATTGCAACAGAGGGATCTTACCGAGAAAGGTCAAGACCGACCAAGGCCGGGAAATGTGAAACAATCAATTGCTCTATCTCTCCTCAGGAGCGCTCCTGCTCTCCTGAGGTATGGTTTTTCGTCCCGGGGGGGAAAACTCCCGCGAATTTTGGATAGGGGTGTGCCGCGAAGGTTCGTGAACTCTAACCCTATTTAAGGACTAAGAAAGCGAAAACTGATACCCTTTTTAAGGCCCAAAACCGAAAAATGACACCCTATTCAAGGAAAAAACAAAATCATAAATAGCATGAAAAGGAAAACTTTATTTCTTCTTTGTAATATTGGATGTATACATCAAGCATAATATACATATCCAGGAGCCCATCACCTGACATATCACACTCCAGTATTAGATAATACAATTAAGCTACCCTATCTAAGGACCACACCGGGAACACAGAAACAAAAGGGTCAAAAAAGATACCCTATTTAAGGACCGAGAACCTCAAAAACCATACCATATTCCGCGGCACGTACCTATATAGCCCATATATGGGAGTACCCCCCCCCCCTTCCCCCGGGTTTTTCGTGAACGCAATTTCCTTTACTCTGCCTGCATTCTTTAACTTTTTAAATTCTCTTTTGCTCGGTACAGCTTTCACTCGAGAGAGTAATATAAGCCGATTCTAGCGCAAAATTCAAAAAATTACCTGATAAATTACCTGATAAATTCCCTGATAAAATTCTAGCGTAAAATTCAAAAATTACCTGATAAATTCCCTTATAAATTCCCTGATAAAATTCTAGCGCAAAATTCAAAAATTCAAAAAATTACCTGATAAATTACCTGATAAATTCCCTGATAAAATTCTAGCGTAAAATTCAAAAATTACCTGATAAATTCCCTTATAAATTCCCTGATAAAATTCTAGCGCAAAATTCAAAAATTCAAAAATTCAAAAAATTACCTGATAAATTACCTGATAAATTCCCTGATAAAATCTCTAATAAAATCTCTGATAAATTCTAGCGCAAAATAAAAAAAAACAGTTTAAAAAAATGAAAAGTAGTAAGTAGAGATGGACAAGAAGACATTGATACAACTGAAAGAAATTGCCAAAGAGAAGGGTATTAAAGGATATTATCGAATGCGTAAAGCAGATCTCATCGAAGCTCTAACACAACCACAAGTCCCTATAGATGAACTCATCGAAGTAAAACCACAATTCACTAAAGGTAAACTAATCGAAGCGACAACATCAACACAAACACCACAAGTCACTAACATGAATAAATATAAGTGTGTTCATGGAAAGTTTAAATATTTCTGTAAGGATTGTAAGGGATCTCATATGCTCTCATAATCGAAGGAGAAACATATGTAAAGAATGTAATGGTTCTAGTATTTGTGAGCATAAACGGGTGAGGTATATATGTAAAGAATGCAACGGGAAAGGAATATGTATTCATGGAAAACAAAGATGTTTTTGTAAGGATTGCGGAGGATCTCAAATATGTAAACACAACAGACAGAAGGCGAACTGTAAAGAGTGTAACGCAACACAAGAGAGACAACAAGAACACTAAGTTATATAACATAAGTCAGTGTTACATAACTCATCTATAAAATTTACATTGACGTAATCACATTCCAAAGCGACGTTAGAAACCAGCCTTTTTAAAGTAAACTTCAAATCTACTTTCCAACTTGCTTGTTGCTATGTCGTAAAAGTATGTAATCTATTGTTCTACAGGTGAGCACTAATTTAAATACAATCATAATCACGTGAAAACCAGTCATTTACCGAAATAGATACCACGCTAATCCACCCACGACAACTATAAATGCTAATATATTCTTTTCATGTTGCGTTGAGTCTATATTATTTTCGTGTTGCGTTGATTCTAGATTATTTTCGTGTTGCATGGGTTTTGGTTTCGTCTCAGTTCTATGCGGTAACTTTACCTTTGAAGATCCCATGTTATGTTTTATTCCAACCTGTTTTGCGTCAGTGTTTAGGGAATTATTCACTCCAAAACTCATATCATTAGTCGCTTTCATAAGTTTGTTATTAAAACCAGTCACGCTCTCAGTGTTGATTATCATATTACTAGGCATTAACCATACACCAGGAGCAATAGCTAAATCAAGCCGTAATTTCGCTTCCTGTACAGCTAATTGATACCTTTGTATCGAACTCGAAATGTCATTCTCGATCACACTACTCTCAAATAGGGCTAAGAATTCTTGTTGAGTCTCGATCGCTCCACCACCACTACCGGAAATCGAATTTCTAGTGTTAACTTGCGCCCCCAATATGCAGTAAACAAAAGCTTCAACAGATCGATTCAATCTACCAAGTCCGGCTTTAGTGAGTCCATATCCACTTGTTGGTATAAACCAGGCATATTTGTAATCGGCAAAGTCATCATTACGGATAAATGAGATGAGGTCTCCCTTTTCTTTCTTACCTCCTTCATCAGCGAATTTACCACCTTCACCAGGCCATTGATCAGCTTCTTCATCGTAATTCCAGGGGCACCCAACGAAACATTTTCCCAAAATGCAATATTCAACCCATCACAATGATAAGTAAACACTTTAAAGGCATTTTTAGTATTTTTTTCCTGTTGCTGGGAAAAAAATATCTGTTCCGCACTCCCAGCAGGATGGTAAGAAAAGTTCCACTTCCCAGCTACATTGCCAGGGAAATTCCCAGGCAGCTGACTGTCTGCTGATTTTTTTCCCAGCCAGCATTTGAAAAAGACATTAATTAGTGAAAAACGCATGCTTGTCCTGTATTCCTTTAGTTTTGACGTTATTTTACTTCCGCGTATGAGAAAATGCCTTAATAATTCTAATGCTAATATTTTAAAACTTCTCCAAACAAATGGTGGGAATCATGGTTGCTTGGCTGCTATGCAAAAAGGCTAATGGACAATAAATTATTTCACGAGTTAAACAATTAGACAAGTACCTTTCACTGTCAAACATTTTTCAACTGATTTGTGTAATTCTGACATACAGTGAACAGTGAGTGTGCAAAAAAGAGGTACAATGTCTCGTAGCTGGCATGAACATTACATAAGATTACATAAAGATTACATACAATTCAGTTTTACTTTACTCTTCCATCTCCAAAAATGTTCTAAGATTTTATCCTTGGGAGTATGCTCGTTTCTCACAGATTTCATGGTTGGTTGTTACATTGACTTGGCTTTTCCAGTCACACTGTCAATTTTGCAAACCATTTCAATGTTTGACTGAGTCCTCACCATGAACTTGTATAAACTTCTTTGTCAAAAAAAGTTGCTGAGGTAGTAACATCCATTTCTTATCATGGTGCAAAATGTCACTGACCAAGCTGGGCTTCAGGTACTAAGCCAGAAATGTCTGACTGCTAAATGCCCCAACTAAATAGACTTCCCATTGTCAGTAATTTATTACAAAATGAAATTGTTACCATGGCTGAACAAATTGTTGAACATCTTCATCTCAATGACTTGAATATGCAAACATTCACATACAGTGAGTGCAAATTTAAGAGTTGGCGCACAGAAAAAAAAATACCTTCACCCGATAGAAGAGAGAGGGTCACAAGAATGAACAAACAGTGAATGCTCATCGTCACAAGCCTAACTCAACCTGATGGAAGAGAGAGGGTCACAAGAATGAACAAGCAATGAATGCTCATCGTCACAAGCCTAACTCAACCTGATGGAAAAGAGAGGGTCACAAGAATGAACAAGCAACGAGTGCTCATCGTCACAAGCCTAACTCAACCTGGTGGAAGAGAGAGGGTCACAAGAATGAACAAGCAATGAATGCTCATCGTCACAAGCCTAACTCAACCTGATGGAAGAGAGAGGGTCACAAGAATGAACAAGCAATGAATGCTCATCGTCACAAGCCTAACTCAACCTGATGGAAGAGAGAGGGTCACAAGAATGAACAAGCAATGAGTGCTCATCGTCACAAGCCTAACTCAACCTGATGGAAGAGAGAGGGTCATAAGAATGAACGAACAGTGAATGCTCATCGTCACAAGCCTAACTCATTCCGATGGAAGAGAGAGGGTCACAAGAATGAACAAGCAATGAGTGCTCATCGTCACAAGCCTAACTCAACCTAATGGAAGAGAGAGGGTCACAAGAATGAACAAGCAATGAATGCTCATCGTCACAAGCCTAACTCAACCTGATGGAAGAGAGAGGGTCACAAGAATGAACAAGCAATGAGTGCTCATCGTCACAAGCCTAACTCAACCTGATGGAAGAGAGAGGGTCATAAGAATGAACAAGCAATGAATGCTCATCGTCACAAGCCTAACTCAACCTGATGGAAGAGAGAGGGTCATAAGAATGAACGAACAGTGAATGCTCATCGTCACAAGCCTAACTCATTCCGATGGAAGAGAGAGGGTCACAAGAATGAACAAGCAATGAGTGCTCATCGTCACAAGCCTAACTCAACCTAATGGAAGAGAGAGGGTCACAAGAATGAACAAGCAATGAATGCTCATCGTCACAAGCCTAACTCAACCTGATGGAAGAGAGAGGGTCACAAGAATGAACAAGCAATGAGTGCTCATCGTCACAAGCCTAACTCAACCTGATGGAAGAGAGAGGGTCACAAGAATGAACGAACAGTGAATGCTCATCGTCACAAGCCTAACTCAACCTTGTTTGTTATAATAAGAGGATGATATGATAAATTGGTGATATTAAAAAGGAGTAGTAAAAGATCTGCCAAGTAAAAAAATGTACAATGTTGGTCATAATAACAATTACTAACATACACAATACACAAAAACACTAATAAACAGAGAAAATATTTATTTGCACATATTGAGTACCCAAGCCCACACAAAACAGCTGATGATTAGTTGCATTTCAATCAGAGGACTTTACTTAGTCCATGTTGGTCTGTCCTGATAAATTGATAAGGAGCAATCTCACACAAGTAAATTTCACTCAGTTGGGCATATAAAAATCTACACTACAACAGTGCTCATGATGCCAATCTGAATCATTAGACATAATTTAAAAGTAATGATGATACATGTAAAACTGTAGTGGACTGGCATAGCCGTAAAACCATAAGACAACACAACTATAAAATAATGTCTGGCCAGACAAACTTCGTGCCCTGCCAAAATTGCCCCTCAACTGACAATTAGCCTGGTAATATAACAAAATTGTTTCCAAGCTTGCGCAGTTGACTACAACTTTAAGGCATATACCACCACTTCCACCAAATTCAGACATCTGTCAGTGTTGAACCACTGTTGAATTCGGAATGAAAACACGAAATTAACAATTTGTTGAAGGTTGCACATTTTTTTTTTTTTTTTGGCACATGCTTGTCCTCTACAGCCTGGAGTTGTCGAAAGAAATTAACTGAAATAATACAATTTTTACCGTAAAAGTAGAGGATAAAAACTTGCCTTCTGTTTGAAGAATCACGCTGTCGACTCTAGAACTGAGAGCGGGAAGCCGAACTGGCACCCCAAATCTGCAGAATCTGTGAATGAAAATACTGTTGTTAGCTCATTCAATTCGTCTCAACTGTAGACGAACATCACAAGAACTTCAGCATACAGACAAAAAAACAATGGAAAATTAATCTTACATGTAAATGAGGAAGATGCAAAATATATTCTCTCAAAATGTCGTTGGATCTTGCATAATCCCGCGTGACAGAAGCGACCAAAACGGTTTTTTCCGCAAACGCGATAACTTTAGCCAGCGGTCATTAGTTTGTCACTACCGAGGGAGTGGTGGAGGGGTTCATTTTCACTCGTCATCAGTCTCCAGTGTTCCTTTAGCCAGCTCCTTCTGTTCGGCTGGAAATGCTAGAAAAAAAGTAAGTATTTCCCAGCCAGCTCGGCTTGAAATGCTTGAAAAAGTCAGTAATTCCCAGCAGAAGCCACTAGCAATTAAAAATTTCCCAGCCAGCTGAATGTGTACTGCGGAACACCTTTTTTGCGGAACACCTCCGATGGGTGCCCCTGTAATTCCTTACCATATGTACATTTTGATATCCACCACCCGCTCCATGATATCCAGCACCATAATCAAGGAATATATCACCCAAACCCCCATTTCTTCCACCTTTCCATCTAAAGTCAGAGTTTTTTGAGATTCCAAATTCAGCACACAATCTTTGATAAGCGACTTTGCTGTAAGGATTGTTGTTTATTACAAAAGGTTGCTCATCAGGTAAGGGAAGACTTAATTCATACAGTATTCGTCTTATTGTGAAATATATATGAAACTTAATAAAGCTACTAACGACTTTTGGATAGTTGAGACTCTCGAAAGGACTTATTCCACATCCAGAGGTCGCACACCACACTGCAAAGTTTAGTTGTTGGGGCCAATAATTCATATCGGGTGCGTTCAACCATTTTCTACTCTGTTTACCAAACTTGAAAGTCACAACTTGAGATGTAAATATGTTACGCATCTTAGCGGTGAACTTTTTAGTATTTGACACGTATATATCCAGTGAGGTCAGCATGTTTGTGGTATTATTTGTAAAGTCATCAAAATCAATAGCAGGTATTGAGTAAGAGCGATTGGTCATAGTTAAACTCTTTGGGAATGAACTCAATGCAGCATCATCTAATCCTAAATCTTTCCATAGAAGTCTTTTCAAACGGGGTGATAGGTCTTCAGTCCATGTTTTTCCAGTGGGGTCATCATTAGACATGATTGTTGTTCCATTAACTTTCCACCTAATGTAACCACCATATTGATCGGCCACAAATACGAATTGATCGCGATCAGCCTTTGGATACCTATTTCTGAAATCATTTAGTAACATTTTATTATTTATGTTTAGAATAAGATGTTTTTAAATCAACACCGTTCTTTTCTAATACCAAACTCATAATTCCATCCTACAGGCGTTCGCTCAAATGAAAATTTCAACGTTCGGGACCGGTTAACTCCTTTAAAATTTCTGCGCGAACCTCTGTCCTTATCTGCGACATATTTAAGTTTTTTTTCTGTATCTTTCCGGTTTTTTTGACGGATTTCTAGTTTTAGTTTTTCAAACTTGTCCAACTCTGATAAAATTAGCGAAAATTCTTGGTCGGAGATGGCATTATCTTTCAGTGCCTTTGAAACCAAGTCGTGAATGGTATTTACTTTTGCTTTTGCCAGAGAAACGGTCTGTTCGTGTTTACTAACTTTATGTGAAAGTCGTTTAGAAGCCGCACCGAATCCAACCGATATTCCCCCACAAAGACCACCCACCGCTCCCAAAGGGATACCAACAACAGCACCAAAACCAGTAAGAGAGGTTCCTAGTCCACTTGCAGATAAAATAACTGAAACCACCCCGCTACAAACACTGATTTTAGTAAATATCCCCCTCGCTCTATTGTATTTTTTCCTAACATCCTCATAATGTCTAATTTCCTTCTGAAGATTATGTACTACTTCACACGATTTTTGAAGTCTGAAATTATTTTGGTCCCCATTCAGAGGAACTTGTGGATAAATTCTATTGTAGTCTTCCATTTTGTTACAATCAACAGGAAATCTTTAAATGAATTCGAATAGGTTCGTTATTTAAGTTAGCCTTTCTTCCATCTTTATCTAAAATCCATAAAGTAAAGTAGTTGACTGGATTTTTGGTTTGTGGAATTCTTAAACAAGGATGCTTTTGAGATGGAATAACAGCTAGTAGTTGTGAGGGGTTAAGTTCTACATTTTCACCGATGGGGTTAATATTAGAATATGAAGACTTTGACTCTATAAGATCACACATTAAGTAATAAGTATTACTGTAAGACGCATTAGGAATGTAGATACCTAGCATTTGTATCTCTTTTACATTGGTTAAGGGTGGATCCAGATAAATTCTTGTTTCAGGAGTTAGCATAGTGATAGATAGAAACGTTGTATCATTCATGTTTTTACTTATCGTCTATTCTTTTTAAACTGTTCTACAAAATATAGAACCACAGCCACTATCAGCAGCCAAGCGTTCTTACCTAAAAATCCAATTACCTCACCGGCAGTCTTGAATAGAAAGCTCACGATAGCTCCAACCATTCCAGGTAATATTTCACCGAGTTTCTTACCAATCGCTTTTAAACCGTTACCAACACCTTTACCCAATTTGGTTAGACCTTTAGAAAGATTAGAGACAATCACACCGATAACAACACCTACAGCACTCATCACAGCAACGACTGTAAAACCGTACTTTTTGAAGATGGCCTTCACACGATCCCGTAATGACATTCGTTCCTGGATTTGCTCATTATCCTCCTCCAAGTTGGCTATCTCTTGTTCTTGATCAGCAATTTCTCTCTCTAGAGTTTCAATTTGGCTACTTTCCTCTGGGGTCTTCAGCGGCTTATCTCTTTGGAATTTTAGCTTCTCTTTCATTTTGGTGAGTAATCCCTTTTTCTTTGTTATCTCGACATTATTAGCTTCCACAACTTCTTCTGCTCTTGGGCCTAGACTATTTTTGATGGTAAGTGGTAATTTATCATTCACTTCACCGTTACTTTTGAGGAAGAAATGTCTTTTGCGATTACCACCTTTAATCAATTTTAAAAACACTCTACCATATTTATCTGTATTGGCTGTAAATTTAGAAGTTTCGACGTTGGGGAATTTGCGTCTAATCTCATCCCAAGCATAATCTTGGTCACCTTCCTTTCTTATTAAGTTTGTGGTATCATCATTACCGCCAAATGAAGTTTCCTCCTCCTCATCAAGGTCAATTAGAT
Organism: Ricordea florida; assembly: GCA_949710005.1. Classification (NCBI taxonomy): domain Eukaryota; kingdom Metazoa; phylum Cnidaria; class Anthozoa; order Corallimorpharia; family Ricordeidae; genus Ricordea; species Ricordea florida. The sequence goes on along the minus strand of OX453273.1, from coordinate 23,848,726 downwards.
TAGTGGTGGATGTCTTTGTGTTTGGAGTCATATAAATTGTATCATCCTTATCATCACCACCTAGATCGGCTAATTTATCAAAAGGATTTTCTTTGTCCGGTATATCTCTGCCTTCAGCCATAATTTTTTACTAATCAGTAAGAAATCTTTAAACTGGTCACACAATTAACTAAAAGAATTTACTAACCATATAACCCAATGCCAGCATACCACCACCCACATATGCCATCTCACCCATCTTTTGGTTGCTGCTAGGTCTATAATAATCAGAGAATTTTGGTTCATGTGTCTGATTATACAATTTCAAAGCTTCATCGGTATTAGAAATATTTTGTGAAGCTCGGTGTTTAGCATCCCGCTGTTGAGAGTACCAATCAATGAGATTCTGTCTCTTTTCCTGGTATGTGGCATAATCTTTTTGATATTTTTCTATTGCCTTGTCGTGTCGTATTCGCTCCGCATCTGTATTATCACCTGAGAGATATTTTGCAAGATACGAGCCACCAACGAAGGTAGTCGCATTCAATATAGCCCCACCAATCATCATTGCTATTGTCGCCATTTATTGATCAATATGTAAAATCTTTAAGTTGGCAAAATCTTTTGATCTTCTAAATAAGTTTTGAGGTATATACTACCGGATAGGACAGCGACCCATTTAGCATAGTTTGTAATACTTGAGGATGGATCGTTGATAAATGATTCTTTCATAGCCTTTTTAGCTAAATATCCAACTCCCGCGGCCAATCCGATAATTACGGCTGAATCGGTAACAGTTTTCACAAGTTTGTTTTCAGTTGACATGATTTTTATTGTGGGTAGAGAAAATCTTTAAACTACTTTCCTCAAATTTTCCTCAGAGCATTCCTATTTTAGGAGTTGGTGGTGGTTGGGTAGTGGTATGTGAGGGTGGTGGTTGGGTAGGAATATTTGAGGGTGGTGGTTTTCTGTTTTTGTAGTACCTCATAAACATGTCAACTGCGGTAAACCCGATTCCAACAAGAGATAACACAGTAGTAAAAGATAGCTCTGGAATCCAAGCATTTGTAGTTTCTTCTGGGCTAGTCTCTGCATTTATAGTTTCTTCTTCACGTTTCTTTTCCCTTGCTGTTTCCCTAGCTAACGCTTCTTTGGCTCTTTTGTTATATTCTGCTAATTTTTTTACCGGCAGCGACTTTTTTAGGGTCTTTCTCTTTAGCTGCTCTCTTCTTTTCAGGTATAGGATCCTTGGTAATTTGTTCAACAACTTCATCAGACATGTTTCTTTATTTTCCACAGTAAATAATCTTTAAATCAGTTGTGCTTAGTTTTGTTCATTAGTCTGCTCAGTTGTGCTTGAAACTTCCTGTATTTTGTTGATTCTAATGTGCTTAGCAACCTGGAATAGTCCACTAGCAAGTGCTACCAATCTTCCACCTCTTAATACCAAGAGACCTACAAAGTTTGATAGTTCACGATTAACCAAATCATCGTTCTGCAAGTCTTTACAAAGAGCTTCGATGTCATCTACAGGAACCAAGTATGAAATGACATGAGAAACTAATTGAAGAGACGAATCTACTAATCCACTACTAATTTTCTTACCTAATACTGTCTGGTATCGATTATAATATTTTTCAACGTCTTTTTCTGTGAGTTTCTTGATATCACCTAGACTCATCTCATCACCTAAATATTCCTTTGTAGTCCCAAGAGATGCGAGAATAGCTAGTGATTCTTGTTTTATTTCAACATCATCATCTTTGATCTCAGGTTGTTCTTCAATACAATCTTCAACGCTTGTCATCTTTTAATTTTTTAATAATACATAGATTCTTTTAAATTACCGCAGGAATCTCTAAATAACATTGGAATGGATAACGTAAACACAAACAGAGTCTAAAATATTTTTCAGTTTTAAGCATTTCTACAAACTTTTTACGAGTATCAGCTTCTAAATCACCTCCATAATCTTCGAAAAGCATCTTCATACCTTTTTGTGATGGATTATGGAATGTAACCACACAAGCTACATTTTCACGGAATGGTTTTGCTATGGATGTTAATTGTTGTATCAATACCCACACTGATAATCCATGATGCCTTCCAGAGAATGCTAGATCTATAAACTTGTTAGAGCGTTTCTTTAAATCTTTCGATACAGCACAGTCATCTAAAATCATTAGTGTATTTGTACCAGAGAACAAAGTTTGACAATCAGTTAATAACTCGTTAATCTCATCGCTGTTACTAGCATCTGGTGATAATACCAAGAAACGTTTATCTCCGTGAGCAAATTTATGATAGGTTTTATTTTTAGCATAAGTCGGACATATGATAACAATGTATTCAAACACTTTTTTGAAGGGTCCTCGGAGCTGATCTATGATGTACTTTGTCTTTCCACAATTTGTCGGACCGGTTATAATGCAATGGAAAGGAACTTTTTCTCGCAATTCTTCCATAACAGTAGTTCTTTTAACTAATACATTATTGAATTTAAGTTTGAATTCATGACCTCCATCAACGCGTCAGCTACCACGAACATGTAGCAGGTGATATTTCCTGTTCCTCCAACTTTTTCCTTTCATTTCTAGTTTTACACCGTCTCGTGTGTTGTTCAAGGCCAGTCCTCCTCCATGAATACTATTGTCAGGGTGAGTTCTCAAGTCAATCCATATAGCAAACTTGTCGACATAAAAATCCTTTAGCTTGACACCCTCTCTACCGAAACGCTTATTTACCGAATCCCAGAAGTCTGACGGTTCCATTCCCTTGGAGTAGAGACGGTTTGGTATGCCGTCAACGTTAATATTGATTGATGTAATATTCGGATTGACAAACTTTTCGGAATCTCGTGCTCCTTCAATGTAGCTCTCTGTGAACAAGCACAATATCCCTGTCATTGATCTCCTAGGTAGATTAATGTTCTCGTTTATGAAACTGTCATTAGGTTTTGAGATGGTGAAAGTTTTGTGAAGAAGGACATTCTCGTAAAAGAATCCTTTACCAACCTGATAAGCTGACTGAGCCTCACGAGCTAAGTATTCACTTGATATACAAGCATATTCCAACTCAAGGTTCGCGATTTTGTAAGTTGGAGTCTTGGTCTTGTCAGAATAAACAACTATTTCGGAAACTGAGGCCAGTGTAATCTCAAAGATTAGTGGATGATGCAACGCCTTTGGATAGAAAGCTCCATGCTTGCTGAGAATAGGATGGTTGAGTGGGATATGGTACTTGGTGTTGTATACTGCTGCAAGAGCTACTTCCTTATCATTTCCTGATTTTACCTTATCACCCGCATTTGTCCTTAGCTTCCTCATGTTTTCAGAAGAAATACCTTGTTTTATTCCATACTCACGATCTTCAGCTGTTAAGTATAAGTCATGGTAGGTTTGAAATAGATCGTATCTTTGAGTATCCTGTAGTGTTTCTCCACCAAAAAGAACCCTGAGTCTGGATACAAGGTTACTGCCTACGTTATTCACGAGGGTGTTGTTAGCATGACCGTCAACAGTCAAGTCAAATAGTAGAGATACACTACCCGGAACGATAACCACATTCTCAGCAAGTTTTGGAATATTTATATATAAGGTTTCTCCAGGACTGGCGGAGGAGGGATTTAGTGTAATTCGATTCAGTGAAGATTCCGCTTTCAAACCGAGAGGTTCTAGTGGAATCCTGTTTGGATTAATTTCTTCAGATATAGCTTGTACCATGTTTTATTTTAAAGATAGGTGGGTTATTCTTTTAAATGAGTAACGAAAACATGCTATCAAAAATATACTATTCAACTTATGGATATTGGAAAGGGTATTCTACCATTCCTAAATTAGCTGAGAAAGCAAAAGTTAGTGAAGCTGAGGCTAAAAGATGGCTTGAGAAACAGGCGCTGTGGCAAATCTATCTACCAGCTCCAAAGTATATCCCTAGACCTCATTGGAATGTGGAAAAGCCTAATCAGATTCATCAAGCAGATCTATTATTTTTACCGCATGATAAAGTTGGAAGAAAGACATATCGATATGCTTTGGTTGTGATTGATATTGCCTCGAGATACAAAGATGCAGAACCACTAACCTCAAAAGAATCAAATGAGATTTCAAAAGCTTTAACAAAAATATACTCCAGAAAGTTAAAATATCCTAAAACATTAATTGTCGATCCTGGTAAAGAATCTCTAAAGTTCTCAAAGACATCAGCTAACAGGAGAACATCTGACTCAAGATATAGGTCGTGATATTCCCTCATTGTTTTCATCTCAAAGCTTCCCCACACCTTTTGAGCATGTTGGTAGTTGTCTTCTGTTATATCTACCTCGTTAAGCTTTGAGTAGAATTCCTCCTTTGGTGGAAGTTGGGTTGCGTTGAGTTTATCTAATCCATCAAACCAATCGTATGGGAAAACACCCTTTCTCAACAATAGCTCTAATTGTTCACCTTCATAGTAGCTCGTTAGGTTTTTGAAAGCTTCTTTTGGTAGATTATTAACTAAACTATCAAGGCTGGTTGCCATAAATTTAAATGAATCGATGAATCTTATGTCTCGCTTCACATCAACCTGCTTACCTTCTTTATTTGTAAAGGTGTCAACTACAATCTGTTTTGTGAAAGAAATATACTTTTCCTCATTATTAGGTATACAGTTTATTTTACCTTTTGATATACCAAGGTTTTTGATAAATAGATGTGAATCATATCCAGATAGGTTGTGAAAGATGACTGGGAAGAACTTTGGAATTTTATAATTTAAGTTGCATTCGTTATGAGCTGCTCCTCTATACTTTCCTGTAAGGTGGCAGTGATCCAATACCTTATCTTCTACTAATTCACCCTCGCATATGTGACAGTGAGTAGCATTTTCATAGTCGATTTTATCCCATTGAGTCATCTTAACTTTTTTAGAAAACTTGAACTTATTATAAATTTTCTTAATATCTGACTCTAAATTATCTACAAATATCTGTGCTATATCTTCGTCTGGGGATTCAGCAGTGTATCTTACAAGCATGGGTGGAAATATGTTGTCGTCAAAACACTTTATAAGATAGCAGAATCCAGATGGTTTGTGCTTCTGGTATTGTTTAGTAAAGCTTTTACTTTCATCTGGAGAGCAGGTGTGTATGGACTCTGTAGTACACTCAAAGTCAGCATAGATAGCAAAGGGTACTCGCATTTCTCTATTAAAATTCTTGAATTTAATATAACTAGGATTTCCATCTTTATCTACAGGCATCTGAATCTTAATTTCTTCGTTTTTGCTACAGTATTCCAGATGTTTTTCTAATGAGATCTTTGACTGGAATGAGTTGAGGCATCTTGGGCAAAATGTTCGTACGTGTTGGTGATTATTGACTTGAGAGGATAAAAGTCTGCTCATATTCTTTATCCAGCAGTAGTGATTTGTTTCATTGTCTGATATTAGAAGTAAGTTTATCAATTCACCTCCTCGTTTCTTACTTATTTTTAGAGGGTATACATCATCTTCATATCCATAGACGTTAATCGCATAGGGATTTTGCTTTTCGAACTTATCAATCTGTTTTAGTGAAACGGGGAACTCTATTCCTGACCAGTCAAAATTATTTGAGTTCTCTCTCATTTGTTTAGTTAGTCTTTGTGGGTCTTTCTCTTTAGGAAACACGGCGGAGGTTACTGCCCACTTGAAACACTCATGATCCTTCTCATTCTTAACATTTATGATTGCCTTCTTGGTTATTAATTTTGATGGTAGTTGGATATAAGAACTTCCAGAAAGAGGTTCAAAAGGGTCGATGTGTATATCAAAGTATTCAACATGATCGAATTTCCAACCGTAGCCGTTATCTTTAAATCGCTCAAACTCTTCAAGTTGGTAGTCTGCCATAGTATCGAATAAGTCAGATAAATCAGTTGATTCAGTAATTGTTTCTAAAAGTGATTGAAAGTATCTTGAAGTTTCATCAATCTGGTTAGTGGCTAGTTTCTCTTTTATAAACTTACACGTTAAGATAAATTTGACCTTGATAGGTTTCTTTTTCTGATCAATGAGATCTAGAACTTTTGGTTTGATTTTAATGATGAACTTCTTGGGATCATACCTTTTCTGTCCATCTATCCTGTATGTTTTCAGATACCCCTTCAACGCTGTTTTATATTCTTTTGGAGTGAATTTGTTAAGTCTCTTGAATATGCGGTTAACCTTTTTCTTCAGACTTTCTACTCGTTTATTTACAGTCTTTTTGATAGGTTCTGGGACATAAGATATAATCCAATCTGCAAACTTGTTAATCTTTTTATTTAGCGGTTTGACAACTCTGCTTGCTAAATTTTTAAGTGATGTAAGTTGGGATGTGGGTTGGGAAGGTTTGAGAATGGGGAAATTAATCTCAGGTACTGGTTCATCAAGAATATTAGTTTTAGGTTTGGGGGTAGTTATTCGAATATTACGCAGCTCTTCGATAAGTTTAGCTCTATTAACTTGTGGTGTAGGTGCTTGTGTTACATCAATTAGTTCATCTATAGGGACTTGTGGTTGTGGTTGTGTTAGAGCTTCGATGAGATCTGCTTTACGCATTCGATAATATCCTTTAATACCCTTCTCTTTGGCAATTTCTTTCAGTTGTATCAATGTCTTCTTGTCCATCTCTACTTACTACTTTTCATTTTTTTAAACTGTTTTTTTTTATTTTGCGCTAGAATTTATCAGAGATTTTATTAGAGATTTTATCAGGGAATTTATCAGGTAATTTATCAGGTAATTTTTTGAATTTTTGAATTTTGCGCTAGAATTTTATCAGGGAATTTATAAGGGAATTTATCAGGTAATTTTTGAATTTTACGCTAGAATTTTATCAGGGAATTTATCAGGTAATTTATCAGGTAATTTTTTGAATTTTTGAATTTTGCGCTAGAATCGGCTTATATTACTCTCTACTCGTTTCTCCAAATGGACGAACGTTCTTATAAAAGCCCAGCGGCTGAAACGTATTGGGTTGCCGACAGTGTCGTTGCCCGACATTTTCGTCCTTGCTCGTGAAAGCGAAAGACGCAAGTGAAAACGAGATGGCGTCGGGCGGTGTTACATCAGAATTTTGATGCCCAAATTGTTGTTATGCGTTGTGCGGTATAATTTGATGTTCTTGTCACAATAATGAACTAGTTGTAATAGTTAACATCAATTAGTGTAATGCGAACTACAGTTATAGTTATAGTCATTCTGTTGCCTTGATATACATTAAGCCTGGTTCACACTAGTGACACAACGACATTAACATAACGACATAAAAAGGACGTTATGAAGTTATGTTTGAAGCGTGAACATGCAGACATAATGATATATTATCAACATAACAGCATGAACATGTCGTTATGTCTATGTCGTTATGATGTTATGTTTCGGCTAAAACAAGTGTGAACAACATTGACATAACAACATAACAAAGAACCAATCAGAGCGCCGCAAGAATTGTAGACCCAGTCCGACACTGGCACCATTTTCAACATGGCGGCGACTGCGATGCAAGAAATTCGTGTTGATGTCAAAACATATTAGAGGTAAAGCATCAGAATTTGATAAAAATTCCAAAACGTAGGTGGTTTTCACATTACGGCATCAGCCCCATGCTGGTGGAAGTAAGCAATAGATTAGCTATTTTTCTTTGTCCATCAGTGTTAGTTCGTTTCATCAGTCTCTAGCGCCGTGAAGATGAGATGATGTTGCTAGTATATACTGTTTCGATTGGACACTCATGAGTTCAAGTTAGATCAGATTAATAGCGTACACCTGAAATAAATATTCTCTATCACCCAAACTGAGTTCTCTGACAAGGTTGTGTTGTGGTACTCGCCGTGTGCTATAGCATTTTTTTTTCCCAAAACAAAATTATCCCAAATATAACAATTGTTTCGTACTCCATTTTTAAAGTTTTCATTTAACGTTTCGTTCCTATGTCGGTGTTCACATTACCGACATAAGCGATAATGTCGTTATGTCATTATGTTGTTTTGTCGTTATGTCGTTATGTCGCTAGTGTGAACCAGGCCTTATGAAACCTTTATATGAAATGGAGTGGTCTCATTTTTTTCACAGAAGTGGAGCGAACGAAGCAGGCTATTGGTTTTTCGGGTAGTTGATTTAACGCCTTCCCGCTTGGGGCGGCGTTTGAAGAGAATAATCCCGTTTTCGGTTTTTACGTTGCTTTTTAAGGGACGTATTGATTTCTTCCTTCTTTTGGCTGCTTGCTACTTGCGGCTTGCGAGTTACCGACTTACGACTTGTGACTTTGCGACTTGCGACTTGCTCTTTTAAGCTTGCCATTTTAAAGTCAAGGAAAAGTAGCTTCCGGATATGATCTTGACAGTCTATTGTGTGCAATCAACAATCATTTACCTGCTGTTTACGAATGGTTGTGCAGTAACAAATTGACCCTAAATCTGACAAAAACTAAGTTTCTTATTTTTATGCCCCGTCAAAAGGAAAGTTGCAATCTTTATCCACCATTAACTGTAGCAAACGTTTATTTAGAAAAATCCTTTTGTGTAAAATATCTTGGTGTGTATATTGATTGTCATCTTACTTGGCATGACCATATTGAATACATATGTGGTAAAATTAGCAAGAATATCAATATAATGGCCAAGTTGAAACATTATGTATCAAAAGCAACACTTATTGGTGTGTATTATTCTCTAATTTATCCTTACCTTATCTATGCTTGTACACTTTGGGGAAATAATTATAATGCTCCATTGTCTGAAATCGTAAAATTACAAAACAAATCGATTCGTATTATAAATGATGTTCCCTTAATGGAATCAATAACTCCACACTACTTATCCTTAGGCTTTCTGAAATTTCCTGACATTGTTAAATTGAACACGTGTATACTTTTTTATGATTATTTCCACCATGATAAGTTTCCTAATTTACATGTTTCATTAGTATCTGAACTACATAATTATAATACCCGTAGTGCTTCATCCAATCAAGTTGCAATACCTTCATTTCGAATTAATCTTAGGAGATTTTGTCCCAGCATTATTGGAAGTTTCTTTTGGAATGATATTCCGCAATCGATTAGAGACAAACCATCCAAGAAAATGTTTAGCAAAGCACTAACACGCTGGTACCTTGCTCAATACTAATGGAAACATCATCTCTTCATAACTTTCTAAGCTATTTTGTCATTTTTCCTCTTCCTTTTCTTTTTCCTTTTATTAAATATCTCAAGTTATACATAACTTTAAGGACTCTTTAAGGGGCACAAAATTAGTTTACCTAGATGTGCCCCTCTCCTCTCCTTCCAATATTCAATGTAACTCAATTTTACTGATGTAATTCCTGTTCTTTTTTATGCGTTATATTTACATATCTATGTACTAGCTAGGATTTGGAGGAAAATAAATAAATAAAAAATAAAAAAAGGAAAAGTAACAGTCTTGTAGTGCTGTATAATTTATTACCCTGTCGATCAATTTTATATTTTCTCCGATATATCTACCTTTTAAAAAGCCAGTCTGGTCATTATTAATTCGTTTTGGAATAACTGATTTTATTCGATTTGTGATAGCCTTCGTAGCTATTTTATAATTGCAATTAAGGAGACCTAAAGGACGACGGTTTTTGATATGATGCGGATGTATTAGCGTCCTTTTTAGCTCGTGGTGCTTCAGCTCAAGAGCTATTGTGGTGGATGGGAAAATCACGAAGTCAGGCGTAAACAATAGAATATTCGGAACTCACGTGATCTTTGCGTGTTCGGTTCGGGTTCGGAAACGTGCAGCGGGACATGACACGTAGCCATTTTTAGGTCGTCGAGCGCTATCGAGATGGTCAGGGAATCAGGATGTCAAGCGTAAACAATAGAAAATATTCTGTTGATTCTCAAGTTCAAGGTAGCAAAATAGAACAAAGAAATGAAATCGTAATTCAGTAAAGTGTATTGCACCGGAATTTGAAACAACTCTATATGCTTGTTAAATCGCA